>VZRI01000583.1:52307-71628 GCA_013397515.1 Upupa epops
GACAAAGGCGGCAGCAGGTTGGCATCGAGGGGAGGGGAGCAGAGGGGAGGGGAGGAGGGAGGGGGCTACACAGGCCGAGCCTCCCCGCACCGCCCCCCGAGCCCGCAGCCGCGGGAGGGGGCTGCCCCGGCCGGCCCCCGCGCTGCGGCAGCCCTCAGTTAATGTTGGTCTCTTTATTATCGCCATTAGTGCGAGTCCAGCCGCTTNGATGGGGAACCCTGATGCAACCTGCTGCAAAGTCGGGCGGGGAGTGGGGGGATCGGGACTTCCTCAGGGACACGGCACTCCAGTGCCTCCCTAGCACACCCACCCCTCCCCGGGCACAAAGGTCACTCACGCGTGGCTGCCCACAGCTGACCTCCCGTGGTACCCCACTTCACTTTAATGGGGTCGTGGCCCTTGCAGGAATGGGGTCAACTGAGGTTGGATGATGGCACAAGATGATTCATGGGGGTCTCCAGCCCAGATGTGCAGCAATGGCATGAAGGCACAAGAGCTCATGTCAAGGGGTTGCTGATGGTGGCTTGCCACACTGCCAGAGAGCATTGCAGGGAGTTTTTAATAGAGGTATTGCTGGGTGAATAAGCAGTAAGATGTCAAAGGCTTGAATTTTCATCTCATCAAGACCATGGGAAATAGTCTATCACCTTTTCTTTCCTAGGTGAAACAATTCAAAAGACTGTGCACACAAACCTGTTGTGACCACTATGGACAAACCAGCGTAAGGCTGCATTTTACTTATTCTGACAATCTTAGGAACAGACCTCTCTGCTTTCCTGGGAAAGACAAGGGATCATGGGGCAGGGAGGTTCTCTGAAATAATACTAGAGAAGATAAACAAACTTCTTTGCAAATGGAAGAAAAATATGTTTATATGACATTTATTCCTACCACTATGTAACCGCATTGAAAGAAGCGGTGTCCTTGGGCCCCATTTTCCATCCTTTTGTCAGATTGCCTTATGCTGTAAGAAGCCATTTACTTGCGAATCGCACGGCTCGATGATTTCAGCCATATACCACTTTCCATGGAGCATGCCTGCAGGTCATTGGTACAGGCACAAAAGCTCTCTGTGCACTTCAGAACTGCAAACAACAGAGAACTAGTAGGAAACATTTCTTACCACTAGTCCACATCTGATTGTATTACTTGGTTTCACCCAGGATCCAATATGTTTCCAGAGTTGGCTCCCACAGTGAAATCTGGTCCAGCTAGAAATAAGGAACATATAAAAATTATTTGAATAATGAATTCCCTGATTATGAAAAAGACTGTGTTCAGTGTTCCCTGACTGACAGGAAGACCCCAACCACATACTCCTGAACAACTCTTGGAAGGAAAAGAGCCCTGCAGCTGAAATGGCCTTGTATCAGCCAGCACTCCTCTGGCACGCAGCCCTGGTGTGTGCTCACTGGCCCAAGTTGTACCTGTGGTATGAAACTGCTTCCTGGAAAAACCAGGTGAGAAGCTGCAGTGATTTCAAAACTCAAGGCTTCAGTAAGAGGGATGCTCTTCAACACGTAGTGATGCTCCTTCAGCAACAAATATCTCAAGCCAGGCTATGGCCAAGGAAAGGTGGATGACTTTGTCTTCTGCCTTCCTCACTTACCCCTCAGGACACAGAAATTACATTTAATTGATGGCAAGGGTTTCATTACCTTTTGTGGGCTGTGACTAGTAGCATATAATTAGGAATCACCTGCAAAAATTGGTTTGAAACAGTTAAACACTCTGCAGATTCATAAACACATGACATTAATTTTACAAGGACACTACATGGCGTGCCCCAAGCCGAAGGTGATCCTCAAGGCAGGGGGAAGGTGTGCAGTAGTGCCTGTAAGCAGCAGAGCTGGATCTCCCTGGGGCCTGAGAAAACCTATCTAAGCAGCTTGGGGTTCTGCAGGTCTGCAGTGACTCTCCCCTCTTCTCTTGCTTTCCCATATGGACTCCAGTTCTCTACCCTCCCCAGGCCAGGTTTGATAGCAACTCCAGTGGTAATTTCATACAAGGGGAGAGCACCAGATCAGCTCCCTCTGTCCCCATTCCCCATCTAAATTTAGCACCATCATCTACTGTTTCCCTCCCCCCCAGCTTTCCTTGACATCTCCGCTTTGTTCTCCACTCTTCTTTTCCCTTTTATCTCCTCTTTCCTTCAGTGGCTGGCACATTTACCTTGTCTGGCTCTTCCACAGCCTTCACCTTCCCCCCAGGCTCCTAATTTCCCTGCCTTCCCCTTCAGCAACTCCTCCTAAATTAAGTGGGTGACCCACTGGACGTAGGAGATGTCTCCTCCAGGCAGCGATGTCTGTGTCTGTGCATATCCACCTTTCCCAGCTTGTCTGGCCTCACTGTGCTGCAGCAGAAACAGCACCCAACTCCTCCCAAGAACCACAGTCTCTTCCCTATGTAGCACAGCCCCAACATTAAGATACTTCACCACATTTGCTTGCCAGGGCCAGAAGCTGTTCCTCTTTTATACAGGATGCTAATCCCAGCTACACAAAAACAAGCAGGTTGTGATGGCCTTGTCCTCTCTCACGGCAGCATCAGTTCTTTTTTGTTTGTGCTAGAAACACAGATAAGGATAAGGTCTAGAAAGGAACATTTGACTTTATTCACTGCAACACTTGCTAGCTGTTTTCTCAGCAGCTTTCTGGCTCCCTCTCTGTGTTATCTCCCATGGGGAGGCAGTTTTTTTCTCCAATCACATCTTGTCCACACACTCTTGCCAAATATTATTTCCAGTTCCAACCCCTTTAGAGCAATGTGTGTCCCAACGAGCCCATACAAACTGCATCAATCCCCAGCTCAGGCTTTGCCTTATTACAGATAGTGTGGCCTAGCACCACACAGCTGTTACCTGCTCTACCTTGCAAATACTTTTATGAGTGATTAACTGAGACTGAACTGCTCGTTCTGTTGATAGCAAAAGGACTGGCCCAAGAGCTCTTTTCAAAGCACTAAGAGGTCTTTCTGCAGCAAGGCTTTCCTCACCTTCCTTATCATAACCCCTGGGCAAATTTGCGCCATGAGAAAAATGAGAGCTTTTAGGAACCCCCAAATAATTTCCTGAGGAATCTCTTTCACTGAGAAGTAAAAGACAGTACATTTTCTTTAAGCCAAGACCATACCTAGCACCTTCTTCAGCATAGATGGTTCTTAAACTGCTACCAGCAGCCAAGTGGCATTAAAATGTAGGGAAAATAGTCCTTCACCAGCGTAACTTATAGACAGAGACTGGATTACGTTTGCTGCTTGTGCCAACAGCAGGTCTTGAGACTTCTCCAGGTTTGTTTTTAAGACAAAGAGAAAAACTAAAGCCAAAGGCATAGCCCTGTACTGAAAGTACAAGTAGTTCCACTCCAGTTAGACAAGACTTTCTGAGCCTGTTGTGCTCCCTGAAATGTTTAACTGGGATTTGGGAGAGCCAGGCAACCTCCAAGGAAACAGCTGGACAACCCATCTGGCTTCTTTTTTCTCCTCTCTGTCACAGTCTGAGTGAATCACTGGATTCACTTCTAGGTTTGAGACAAGTACCAAAACTTGCTGCATCATTAAATAGCACTTAGCAATATACAGCCTGCAGATTGCTATTTTTATCAAGTCCTCCGTATTTGCACTTCCTCTGAAATCCCAGCAGGGTATTGATATTGCTGAAGCTGGCTTCTGTGGCCGGCGTGCATGCAGCCTCTGCCTGGAAAGATGCATCTCTGAGCTGGTGCCGGTTATCAGGTAGTGACTGATAATAGGCAAACTTCTTGTTCAGCTAAATGGGTTTTGGCACAGGATCACCTAAAATATAACAATAATTAAACAAGAACCAAATAAATCAGTCTGTTGAATAGCATCTGCCCAAAACAGATGTGTTGACTGGAGAATATGCCAAATTCTTCAAAGCAGTCCTGGGCAGCCGGTGTTTGGTGTGTTTTCTTCCCAATGTATTTACAAAGAGAAAAGTAACTGGAGTGGTATGAATAAGATAAAACATTTTTGTGAATATTAGTCTACATTTTTTTAGTCTGTTTCTCTCTTTTTGAATCGCAGTTGTGGGAACAAATAGCTCTTGGTAGCACAAGGACCAATAACCCAGCCCCACACTATATTGCACATTAGAGCGTTTGTAAAAGGAACTTTTAAGACCACATACGTGGCTAAAATGGTCACAGAGTTATCCAGCTGAGAGAAGAAACTTAAAGATATTTAAGCTTGTTTAAACTACTGCAGCAGACCCAGAGCCATTTGATTATTTATATTTGCCACCGATATTTTTATAAATGAGCCTTCACTTGGGCATTTCAGCGTGGGACTGTTTGAATGCCTCGTTAACCACATGCAAACAGGACAAAACTCAGACACTGCTCAGATAAATTCTCTTCTTGGAGCGAGCATGCAGAAAATCCCAGGTCAAAAGTGAGGAAAAAATAAATAAATCAGGATCTGCTTTTTGTTTGCAGCCCCTAGGAAGGGACAAGCATCTTGCAGAGTGATCTTGCTGTGCAGATGAAGTCAGCACAGCTTATGTTTATCTATGCTCAGCCATTGCTCCAGCTGTTTAGACACCAGTTCCTCTTGACCTGACGGGTAAAGGCAGCAGCAAGTGGGACAGGTAACCACCTGTCTACTTCGCAAGATTCCTTCAAGCACAGCTCAAGAACAGGCAGTGTAGGATCTCGGGTCAGGGCTGAAGACATTTGTTCTGTGTGAGCTCTTGGGAAGGTGTTACCTTCCATAGTGACTTCCAGAGAGAAGGTGGTATTTCCAAGCTGTGCAAAGTATGTGCTGATTTTCTCCACGTTCCGCTGAGTTTTCTATGCAATCTGTCTCTCCGTTGGTTACTGGCTTATCCCCAAGTTTTACCCACCAAGGTTTTCTAAAGGAAAATCAAAATAACCTTTCCATGACAGTTAAAACCTCAAGGAAGATACCTCACCTCCAGTGATGCTCCAAGAAGGAAGGTGACACAGCCCTGCCTTCCTGCTGTCTTTAGCCCTTACACTATTTCCACAACCATGACCTGAGAGCCACTAAAGCCAGAGGAGACTGTCCAGTCATATCAATGGATGCCAGAATGTGCTCACTGGCACTTCAGTTATAAGTTAAACAGTCTTCAAATCTCTTGTGGTCACCAAGGAATTCACAAATGCCTTAGCTTTTACCACCCTGAGTAATTATTTATTGGGATGTCCTTTTTATAGAATCCCCTTAAAATGTCCATACAGGTTTTAAGGCCGGCAGAGTCTATTAGCTCATCAGTCTGTGGAATAATGTAGCCCATAGCATTTCACTCAATAACCATTGTGTTTAGCTCAGCAGTTAGCATTTGATTAAAAAGTACCTTCCAGAAAAGCCTGCAGTCTCCACTGAAGACATCCAGGAATGCAGAACCTATCATTGCCTTCAGCAGTTTGTCCAGTGGTTGATCCCTTCCCTCTTGAGTCCAAAACTATAACTTATTTGCTGCAAATTGTCCTCACATCTTTGGACACTCGGTTGGAGAGCATCAGTATCTGAAGCCCTCATCCACACTCAGCAAGAGTCTTTGCAAGTCATTGTTGAGTGAAAGGACAAGTTCTTATGTTCACCGGGTGGACCCAAGGAAAGCAACCATCACTGTGATGGAGAGTTTTAATACTGATTCTTTTTCTAGCAGATAAAAAGTTGCACCTTTTTGTGTTTAGCTCTCTCAGTATTGCTTTGTTGCTTGTTCTAAGGTCTAGTTTCCCATCTCCCCTACCACTGTTGCTCTATAAAATGTTATCTCATTGTGGAAGCAGGCTGAGGTCCAGCTTGCTCATGTTGGGTGGTGGGCAGCAATGAACCTCCACTTAACCTTGGGCTTTGTTGGTCCTGCTTTTATTTATGTCCATTTCCTGGATCTTCACCATGGGAATAAGGATCACATATCAACCAGATGCTCCAAGGTTTTCATGGATTAAGCAATATGTTCTGGCTGTGCCCATACAAAGAGGAGAGTCAAAAGGGAAGGGAACTGTTGTGCAGGGTCTAAGGTCAGCTTCCCTGTAAGAGGACCTTCTCCTAACCTCCCACATACCAGGCCTGTGTGGGATGATTTATGGAAGCACTAAAGGAACTCTTTTTTGTTCCAAATCTCTAAATTATTCACTGCTCCCCGTGTCCTTTCCTCTGAGCTGTGTTTGTCTTCCAAAAATCCTTTGGAGGGATGTATGTTTTTACCGTCCAAGAGTGAAGAGTATGTCAAAACGATCCTGCTGTGGCAGGGGGATTGGACTAGATGATCTTTGGAGGTCCCTTCCAACCCCTAATGATTCCATGAAAACATCTCTGTGGATAAGTCATACCTTTCTGGCTTCTTCAGGCCAACTTGTACCTCAAGCTGATGCAAAATTCGCTGGCTGTAATCCAAAGATCCAGGCAGCAGCCCACATCAGGTTTTGTCTTTTGGCTTGGCAGGGGTTAAGTCACTCACTCAATTTGAAGTCGTCAGCAAAAAAACCTACTGATCTCAGCAGCCCTGGGATTTCTCGAGTACTTGGTAAGGCTGGTATGGGTGGTGTGACACCATCGGACTACTGTTACACAATAAAGTCCCAGTATCTCAATGTATTCCCATTCTCTTGCATTCTCTCCCCATGTGTCACAGTCCCCTGGATCATTCACATGAGGGATTGCATACTATAATAAGGTGCATCATAACAAGATGCCTATTAGCCAGAAAGTCAAGATTCCCCACGCTGGGGGAAAAAAAACAAGATGAAAGACAGATAACCCTCATGGATCACGATAACTTCAATCACATTGTGAAGACCCTGAACTGCTTGTGACACATCCTGCAGGAGGCTCTTTAACCATAACAAATACACTGAGACCTTTCTAGCATTTAATCTTTTCTCCCACTGACTATGGGCAGATCATAGAGAAAAAGAATCCCTCTTCCTTCTGTATCTCTGTTGAATTTAATTAGGTTTGCAAGGTTTGTTCCCTGGGCGAGTTATTCTAAGTCCTCACGTTTCCCAGTGACGTCTGGGGGATTATAAGCACATTGCAGCCTAACTCTTCCATAATTGCTTTATCAATGGGAACCGTGTAGAACCACATTTTACATGGCAGTTTTGACAACATTTGTTTAGCATATGGGAAAGATACAATACTTAAAGGGATCGCTTTTCTGCTCTGTACCAGGGTCACGTCTGCCCTGCTTGCATGCACCAAGTCCAGGAGGACTCCGGAATCTTTCACCAGGAGATACATAGGGAAGTCCAAGGAGTAGTACTGCAGGGAAGACACAACGTCACAGCACATGCCCCATATCAAGAAGCTACATCTATTCACAGCTGGGCTGGAGTTGAGAAGGACTGCTCACAGCAAGAAGATACTAAGAACCAGTCAGGCACAATTCCTGATGCCAACTTCCTGGCCATATGTTTCAAGGTCAGGGCTGTACATGCTCTGTGGAACAAAAGGCTACACCACAGCTGTGCACCCTTTCAGCTCCCAGACAGAAAGGATGGAGATGCAGCTACTGCCTTATACCACTCTGTGTAGGAGGAAGTAGGTCTTGTGTTGCTGTCTCCTGTGTGAGATGCCCTTGGGATGTTTTTTGAGATGGTTGATCCCATTGCCATTGCCGAGTGTTTGCACACAGCCTAGGCAGAACTTTTCCCTGACTTTGCAAGACAAAATTTTAAAATATTTTTAAACAATTTTATAACATGTAGAAAAGCAAGAAGAGATGGTATAGGAGACCTTTCTCTTTCAGCATCAATACTGTAAACATCACCACCATTAACAAAGTCAAGAACTAAAAAGAGATGTTTCAATTATCTTACAGACAGTCATACTACCTACATATGGACCGATAAGCATTAGCAGCATAGATGAATTTTGGGACAGGTCCAAAGACAGCCAAGCATAGTAGTACAAAACCAATGATGAGACAAGTTTACTTTCTACTGGTAACTGGTTGGTCTAGATTTGCTTTTTCATAGATTACTTCACTTTGGAAGCACTATGATGTGTTTGTATTTTAATGAAAATTAAGCCATAACAGTGTTTCTACAGTGCTCTCCAAAATGTTTGCAGCTGGCCCTCCTGGTGACAAGGTCTTGCACTGGAGGGATCTCTTTGATCCAAACCCCTGGATCCAGCAGGGCATCCCAGGCTCTGCAGCAAAGGGTAAGGTAATTGATCCCACAGAGTAAAAGAGCAAGCCTGAGGCAAGAGTCAGACACACAAACTAGAAAAATGCACTGTTTATGCTTTTTCCTAAATCAATAGTAAGTATGAGAAATTGCTATGGCTGCAGGGTCTTGATTAGACTGTGGGTGAGTCTCAAATTTAGAGAGGGAGGTGTTTGGCAATCCTTGTGTGAGAGGAAGTACTGTAAACCCTGCACAAAACAGGGAGCAAACTAGTAGAAACCAAAGACACCAGGGATTAGCCAAATAGCAATAAGGGGTAGGGGGCAATCTTCCTGCTCCAAGGTCATGCAGTTTTAGAGATGTCAAAACATTGTGTGAGACCCATCTCCTAATTTCACAAGACAGTAAACAGATGTTTGTCAAGAGAAGTTTTCTGACCTAGGCTGAATTTGAAGAGGCAGATCAGACACCCATTCATTCCCCAAGCACCCTGTCCATCTAGAGATCATTTATTTTTGCTTCAGTAGCAAATAGCAATATGTGAATTGATCATGGCCCAATAAACACTAATAAAACATCCCAGGCTACAGCAATAGAGACTTTTCTTTCAAATCTAAACTGAACAAAAAAGAAACAGAAAGAAACAGCAAAATTTCCTTGCCTGGAAGCTGGAGCTAGGAGGACCGAGGTGTAAAAACACAACCAAAACAAACATCACGAATTCTTTGCAAATAGCTTCCTCTCTTCTAATTGCATTTCCCTTCTAACTTCGCTTGTGGAGGTAACAGTTATTGATCTACAACTATTTTGAAGAGCAGAAACAGCAGAAATCTCATCAGGTCGTTGTCAGCTAATCTGGCTACACAGTAAGGGAGCAAACAATTAACACCAAACACTAGCTGCTGGGCTCGTCATTATCCAGCAAGTATAAGGTCCTCTGAGGACTTCAATTCACATTTGGGTCCAGCTTTGGATATAAAAGCCGCACCTGAGCAATGTGTGCCTGCAGAGCTGATTTCTCAGACTGCAGAAATACAAGCACGGGAACCACAAACGTGTTTTCCATTGACTGGAGTGTACGACGTCTTATTTATCACGAGTCAATTGATGGCTAAACTCACCCAGCAAACTCATAAAAGCATTAGTTTGTATTTGTTGTTCACATTCAGAGACATTATACATCAAAAAGGTCAATGCTTCCCAACTAATTCAATTACAGCACAGCTATCTATCATACTAGTTCAGTTAATACCGTGTTAGCTTGCAGTTTTCAGAGAATGATAAAAGTTGGAGTGTCTGTACTGGATATTCCACTGTAATGACAAACCCCTCTGCGGTAACAGAGCTCAAAGCAAATCTTTCTGCATCTATCTTCTGCCAAATCCTTTGGATAATATCTGAACGACTAGTTCTTACAGGTGGCAGGGTAGTTACATGCAGTGAGAGACAGATCTGCAGGCTGAAGACATGCTACCTATGCAGAGCTTGAAAACTGACAGTCACCCTGTTTTATTTGCTGGTGTTTGTTATTGAAGGCATGGTGACTGGGATTCATTTGTTGGTCCTTTTTTTTTTCCAACAGATTTCATCAAAGAAAAAACCAGCACCCTCCCTGCACTGTTTCAGAAATCTGGATGTGAGATAGCTACAAGGCAAGGATTTATTTAATAAATCTGTACAATCAGATAGAATAAGGAAATACGATATTCTGATATTTTTTTAGAAGGGTAGACAAGCAATCTGGACAACTACAGGCTCTTTAGTGTGATTTCACAGGCAAGAGAGGCTTTTTAATGCACATTGAAAGAAAGGGTTCTACAAGCAAGTAGCAGCAGGAGAAAAAGCACCAAGTCAAGTCACGACCAGCTACACCATTATCTTTCTCTGATAAAAATCCTAAGTTTTTCAAGCAGCACATGTAATCTCTCTGGACTTCATCAAAACAGCTGACATGGAGAATCAGAAATTATTTGGATTAATTTGGTAGTGAGTTACCCACCCACCTGTAGGAGAGAAGCTGACCTACTGTTTTCAAGAGGAGGATGAGCAGGCTAAGGGAAGATCACTAGAGGAATTTCTCCAGGACTGGGTCTTGTTTCAGTTACAGTTTTCATAAACTCTGGACAGAGCAGTAGGGCAGTGATGACTTCGGTGGCACTAGACAGAAGACTGGGAAGCATTCCTAGAGAAAATCTGGATGTTGAACAGAAAGAGGCAGAAGGATGGATCTGACACACACACATTTATGATTCTGTACTTAGGGACCAACAAGAATATCTGCCAGCACCTGTTCACTGCTTGGGAACAAGGGAAAAGGAGAAGTGTTAGTCCAGTACAGGATGTTTGAGTATTTGACACCCTGTGGCTGTAGAAAAGCAGAGGTGATGGGATGAGCAGGTCTACACACAGCTACTGTGGGGTGGCTTTGACTTATTTGCAGAGCACAGAGCAGACTGAACATCACTGGGAAGGACAAGGCAGAACCTTGCTGTGAATACCCTACCCAGTATGACCTCTCATGCTCAGCAATGTCTAATTCAGAGCAAGCAGTAACTGGGATGAGGCAGTGTTGTAAGAGGACACTGTACAAGCTGCATCATTTAGCCTTGTAAAATGAAACTTGAGAGGGGCTGTGATTATTTCCTATAAATACATCAAGGGGGTAAAAACAAGGGAGAGAGAAGTGCTGTTTAAGCTGAGAAAGAATATTGGCACAAGAACAAATAGATGTAAATTGATGAAGAATAAATATAGACTAAAAAAAATATTCTTCAGAAGATATTTTTTAATAGCCACACAGACAGTGAAAATAAACTTTCTCACTCTCCTCCCAACCTTGCTCAGTTGTTGAGTAGGTTTGTATGGCACATATAGGTGGGATATGCTGCTCAAGCCATCCTCCCAGGTCTAGGTTCTCCTGCCAAGCAGACACAAGACCTGCTAATTAATATTTCTGAGGTGTCCAAGTTTCCATTCAACCCCCACCATCTGCAAGGTTTGAGTGTTTCATACTTTTTTTCAGTAGTGTGAAAGCAGTGCCAGCAAGAGAGCAAGAATCACAGTGACAAGTTTGACATCACCAGGTAAAGTCCTCTTACAGAAGTCAGTGGTGCTTGGTAGATCTTGCACAGGGGCAGAGAGTAGTCAGCTGCCCTCAGCCTTACTGTGGTTATCCTGTTGACACCCACAGATACCCCAATTCCCTCAATCACTGCAGGATCAACCTGCAGATTGCTGCACCCCATGCCTCTTCTGACAGAGGTGGGCACCCAAAGCCAGCAAGAGCTAGCAAGAAGGGTTCATACGAAGGAGAACTCAGAACTACGAGATGTTTAACTTTAGAGGGGATCTGAGACCACAATTGTGGACTCAGTCCTTACATTAGTGGCAGAGCAGGCTTACAAATAGTGCTAAAAACTTGTACAGCAGCATTAGTAAGACACTAATACAATGCCAAATCATAGTTAACATAAGATGATACTAAGAGCACGTGGAAAACTGAGGCACAGAGAGTCAATGTCACAACCCATCAACACTTTGACCATCCCTCCTCAGCTGAGTTACCCTGCTGTAGCCTTGCAAAATCTAGTCACTGCTGTCAAGGTCAGAAAGGAGGATCAGTACCAACACCAGGAAAGTTTTCTCATTTTCTCCCAGCTCTGCTGCCTTGTTCAAGCTGCAGACATGACCTCCCTCCCCATGGAGAGGCACAGCAGCCCAGGGCATCATTTTCTTATGCTGAAGCTTTTGGTGCAGCACTTTCACACACACTGGCTGTCTGGCCTTTCTCTGCCAGACGATGTATTTTAGCATCCTCTCCCAGCAGGCTTTTCTGAGGGCAAATACATAATTTTCTCAAGTAGTTTTACATTATCACAGCAGATCTGATGGCACACCACTACATGTGGGACACTGCTTTCACATTTTGTTGCAGCCTTCAGTGACATTAAATGGAGGGCTCCTGAGATATATGAGTTGCAGGCCCTTGCATATCACACTGCAAAGTGCCATCCGATCTAGCACCGAGTCAAATTCATAAACAGAGATGTAAGTGTATACTGATGTTTTGATGAGTAGAGCAACTGCACCATAAATCTCATTATTCTTGCTTCGAATCACACATGAGAACCCCTCCTACGAACCCAAATGAGCTCATATGTCCCTCAAGTGTGAATAGAAAATGCAGTCCTTTCCTCTGGACATTAACTGTCAGATTGAGTTGCCTCTTACTGTTTAGATCATATTGTGAGCTACTATTAAATTTTTTGCTATTAAGTTTATTGTTTTTATTTTCAACAGCTGGAGTCATTCTTTTCAACAGAGACCGCCTCTGTTCCTTATAAATCTCATCAGAAGAATAAATCAAGAGGAACATATATTTTTGCTAGTCTATGAATCCATAATAGCCATTTGCTCTCTGATGGTTTATGCAGATGAGGATCTTTTCCAATACATTTCTTCACACAAAAATAACCCCACATACACTTCTCTAGAAAACCCAATGAATTTAAAATTGAAACCTTCCAGATTTTCTGTGCATGAGGCTTGATTTTATTTGCACATTGAACAAACTCCTGGAAGATAAACATATTCATTGTAATACCTACTGCTGAATCTTACAACATGTTTTCTTCTATGTAAGGAAAACCTTCAAGGAAAAATAATCAATTCAGTATTTGCTCAAAATCTCTCCTGGCTGTAGGAACTTTCTTGTTGAATTATGATGCATCTGATGCAGCTGAGTACCTTCTACAGTCATTGGGGGATTCCAGTTGCAGCTATTGAAGGATGCTACATGACATGGAGTACAGGAGGTCCCAGGATGTCAGGATTGCCCACATTTCTCCCCATTTCCAAGTACCAATCCAGAAACCCCAACTAGGCATGACTCAGTGACAGCTCCAACTGGTGCCATGGTCACCAAAGAGCAAAGGCAGCCTCACACCCCAAAGCTCTTGTTTTTCCTCTGTTAGACTGGAAATCTTCCTAATATGTCAGTGCTTTAGAAGAAAAACAAAGGATTTTACTTAAATCTGGAACCATAGCAGGTTTCATGAGCATGATTCTGTTCAGTAATATATTGTAGCTTCTTCCTATTCCCCTAGCATACTGTAAAGATTCTATTAAAAAGGGAAAATATCAGTTTCTTAAAGAAAAGTTATGCCCTTTCAAAACAAAGGCATGCCAATCCAAACTAATGGCTTAAATTACATATTAAAGATTTTAAAAAATAACCCTCCAAACCAGTTTGATTTATATAGTACTGTTCATTTGGAGAGGATTTGTGGAAGCAAGAACTCACTGTGTTGTTCTTTGTAAAAGGAAAAGAACAAAATCCATTTCTATAAAGGAAGATCATTTCAGGAGTCAAGTTATCAGAAATGCCAGCTGTATCTGGGACATCTTCTCTTCCACATCCTTTCTCTCATGAGGCAGTGACTTCAGAAAATACTGAAAAGGAGCCTAGAGCCTGCTCAAAACTAGGTTATTACTACCTTCTCTCAATATGATTAAACTTGTCTGTAGTGCAGACTCACCCATTAACAGCTAGCCTGAACAGCAGCAGTCAGCACAGTTACTGCAGTCAGCAGTATCCTCACACCCATCGAATGATCTTTCATATTCTCCTCTCTTGACTGCTTTTATGCCAGTAGGACACTCCATTGGGCACATGGGCACTTAGCATCCCAAAACCTCTAGTTCCCCCAACAGGATCCTGCTGTGTACCAAAACAGCACTGGCAGCACTAGCTAACAAAGCCAAAGCAATCACTTTGCCAAACTCTGGACTTCTGAACAGGTAATTACAGGGTGATGTTTAACAGCAGTTACAAGCCTCGTGCCTCATTTCCAAAACCAGGATAGACATCAAAATTCTTACTGGACTCTGGGCTTCTTAATCTCCCAGGCTCTTATGGAAGGGATAATCTCTGCATCTAGCACAGTTTGCAACCATCCCTTTCATTCAGTAGCCCAAGAGACAGCAATTGTTAAAAGGCCCTTAGGAACAGTCAGTGCTTTACATCTTACAGGTGGGCTGGCTCTGAGTCTTCAGCTCCCCAAAGCAACCCAAGTACAGACTTAAACCAGATGAGGAGGTGAGCCAGGTGCCTGGGAGCAAGTAAAGTCAAGTGATGGGAACTGGTGTAGGTCTGCAAAAGGCAGTGTGGGAGAGCTTACATGATGTCTCACTCCCTTATGGTGGATAAAAACTGCCAACAGTGGTGGAAGGGTTAATCAAACAACAGCTCCCATGTGGACCTCTCTCACAAACACCGTCTTTCAGGAGGAGGAAAAATGAGAAAACAGCTGCTAAAGAGAGAGAAAAGATAATCATGTGGAAGCAGCATTGGAGAACTCCTCTGGGCGAACAATAAGTCACAGGAGCAAGTTTGTGCTTAAATGTGTCTGAAATGCTCCAAAGAGAAACATGTTATTTTGGAGAAGGATTTTTTATGTGGAGCATAAAAGAGATTAGTTGCCAGTAGAAAAGAAGAGCAAAAGAAAATATTGAAAAACAACTGGGTGCTGTATTAGTCGTTAGCACACAGGTCAGCGGTCAATATAGAGTCTCATTAACACTGCCGTACATCAACTTAAGCACATTAAAAACTACAAGGGAATGAAGAAGCCCGCATAAAGAAACCATTCACCTTCCCTCAGCCAACCCAGAGAACAAGTTTTCTCCCATCCTGCATCTGCAGCCACTTGTACAAGTGACATGTGAGTTTGCATCTGGAAAGCCAAGAAAAACGTTTGGATCATCATGGATCCACAGAGTGACTGTGCTTCCTCTGGGCTCAGAAAGAGAGAGGTGCTGAACAGCTGTCGTTGATGATATTGTTTTCTCCATGTTTCTTTTCTCCCCAGAAAATGCTAAAATACCCCTAACCGCTAGGTTTTGATGCTGCCTGTGACAAAGGGACTAGAACCAGTTTACAGCTCTTTTGGAAGTTAGGCTCTTTCTAGAAAATAAGTGAAAGAAAACAAAAGACCTGGGTAGCTAGTCACGTTTCAACTTCAGGTTATCTGAAATGCTGTCAGGAAAAACAAAAGGATTCTATTAACGCAGATATGTGCCTCTTGCCATACATTGCTATATGTCTTTCAGAAAGCTCAGATGCATAAACTAAGGCTGTGGGAAGTTTATCAGCCCAGTGCTGGACAAAGCAGCCCTTAAAAACAAAAAAAAATCACCAAGAAAACCCACACTAAGAAACCCTGAGTTCCTAGGCAACCCAGCCCAAAAATTCATCCAGTTCTACAGGACCTAATGAATATAAAACCTTTAAATCTTACAGACAACCCATCTGCCTCAAATCACAGACTTCAAGAGACAAAATCCACCAGCTTCTAAAGGTTAATTTCTAGGCACACTGGAAGACATTTTATGTGTACATCTTAGTCAGCTCCATCATTTGCAGGTTACAGAACTGTTGGTACATTCTCACCATGCTCTGCACTGGGACATTAAACTGTGGGAATTTTCCTCTTGACAGTGGTATTTCATTATCTGCTTCTGTTGATTATTCAAATTGCATTAGATGTCAAGGCTTGCTAGATTCAAAGACCTCACTAAGATGAAGGCAGTTATATCCATCACCGACAATGCCAAGGAAATGAGTACAAAAGCTACACCATCCCTCAGGATAACAAGTGAATGCTATGATGTAGGATACATCCATGCCATGCTTTATTTGAAAGACTCTTGAAATGTCACAATAGCTTAGATTTAATAAGAGGAGTTGGGGAGGAGGGGGAAATCCATCCTGTTTCAAGATCATAGTCTACAGCCAATGCTCAGCGAATTGCACTGGTTTTTGGCCCTCAGGTATATAATTCATAGGTAGCTCACCTCTGAAGTACAGACACATTCCAAATCTGTAAAGCGGGAGGCACTTACAGAGCAGAGGAACAATCTGAGAAATTACACTTCCACCTCCTCATCCAAAAGGAGAGCTTGGTGCAAGAGCAAGTCCAGTCCTCAACCATCCTAGCAGCTACAAATATCCTGCATGGACAAATAATGGCTGAACCTAAACGTACAGCTGGACTCAATCTTGAAAGTCTTTTCCAGTATAAATGGTTCTTTGATTCTATAAAGCTGCCCTATGGGTGCTCCAGCCTGCAACATTCAGGCTTCACCTAGTGTGGTCCACAGCTCCAAAGCAACCTTGCCCTTCCCACCCCCGAGGTTTTCTACGCCAAGGACCCCACAAGCTGCTCGCCCATGCCACATCCCTTGCTGAGGATCCCTTCAGGGAAACTCACCAAAGCAGAAACAGTTGATCCCATGCCCTTGCTCAGGCACAAACAGAAACAGCCTGCACAGCCAGAAAACTAAATTTGCTGTAGTTTAATAAAAAAAGGTGTCAATTGCCTAATTATTCTCTCAGCTAACCATTTTAACTTCATTTTCTCCTACTAAGTGAATCTTTTATGTGATTTCTGTGCTAAAAGCAGCCAAAAGTCAGAGACATTGATCTTGGCTATAGCTTTTTTTAAATTTTTATAGGGTTTGGATCTACTCTGCTTTGGCACCACATTACTTGGTTCTATTAGTGTCAAAGTGCCACTTTCTGTTTTGGTTTTGCCTGCTCACAATACTCAGCCCTTTGAAGGACAAGATCCTAAGTACTTGGGGGAGCTAAATTGCCATGGGAGGAGACTCCTCACATCCCCAAAGAGTCCTCCTGGTGGGACAGGGAGATGTATTCCATGGGAATTCAGTGCATCAATTCTGTACTTAAATGAGCATGGTCATCTCTGCCATCGGATGCCCATCCAGCAGCACAGGGGGACCAGACAATGCAGAAGTTGCATCCTACCCCTCCTGGCTGTAACCCAAATTTCAGATCTGTCAAATGAGAAGGAAAAGCCCTACACAAGCCCCTGACTCATTAGGTATTTTTTGTATTAACTGCCTCCTGCACTCAGCACATCCTTGTCCTTTTATTTCTGTTACTTTCTCCTAAAATACCGGACACTCCAGCTCCCCGCACACTCTCTAGAGAACAAGCACAAAGCCTTTTTCTCCCCTTCCATGATGATACCCTGTGTAAATGCACATTAATCATGGAGCTCACGTTCATTTATTCACACCATGGTAGACAAAAAAAGCACTTTTTTGTTCTGAAGGTTTCTTTCTTTAACAGATGAAGGGGTTGAGGTGCCAAAGAGAAAAATAAAGGAAACTGAAATTTACAAAGCTGTGTCAAAATATTAAACATGGAAGAATATCAAGCCAACACACTCCTGCATTTCTTGGCAAAATCTCTTAAAAGTCTTTCACAGCTAAACCCAGGACTGAATAAACAAGATGAAAACAGTAAATGAACATGCTGAACAACTGAAAACAAAGGAGGCTGGAATCACTTGTTGAGCAGCATAAAGACCGGGTGACAGGCACTGGCTGGCAGCACTGTGACCACTGATTTCCTATGCATCCCTTGCTGCTGTGACACTTGATGGGGACACACGCTGCTTCCTTCTGGGAAGGGTCAGCCAATGAAGACCATAGAATCATTCAGGTTGGGAAAACACCCTTGAGAAGTCCAACCAGTAATCCTAGTCTGCCAAGCTCACCATTAGACCAGATCTTTAAGAACCACATCTAAATGATTGTTTAACACATCCAGGGATGGTGACTCAAGCCCCTCCTTGAGTAGCCCGTTTCAATCCCTAACTCATTTTCCTAATGCCCAGCCTAAACCTCTCCTGATGCAGCTTGAAGCCATTCCCTCTTGTTCTGTCACTAATTACCTGTGAGAAGAGACCGGCACCCACCACACAATATTTCAAGGGAAGATGGTGCCAAGCCCACAGGTCTCACCTGAGATCCAACAGACACAAAGAGGATTGCTAGTGCTTGCCCATATCAAGGACAAGCAGGAAGTTTAACATCTCAAACACTGTCAGTGGTATTTCTTATAGGCTCCTGGCAGATCAGATCTCCTTGGTCCACACCAGCTGAAGCAGGGAGAGGTAGTTTTAATAAAGATCTAGGTCTGGGAGACCACAACAGCCCACAAACCACCAAGCAGCAGTTAATTCACAGCCTTTCCAACACAGGACCAAGTGTAAAGTGGTTCTTCTAGTAGTCACTTCCACGGAATTCCTACTTCCCAGCTATCAGGTCCTCACTGCCAAGAAAGATTTCTTTACAGTTAGTTATCCTCACTGTGGAAAGCAATGCATCATCTTCTGTCATCTTTTGGAAAACAAGGCTGCCTACACCACTATGTCAGCCCAGAAGCAGAGGTCTCCTGTCAGCTGGGCATCCTCACACTGCCGAACAAGGAGAGTAGCCTGATTTTCCTTTGCATATTGGTATTTCACCGTGAACAAAAACACAGGACACTACTTTGTCAGCATTCCACATCCAGCCACAAACCATAACCCCCAGTTCCAGGGTCTAAAGAAACAGCTCTAAAAGCAGGGGAAGGGATAATCACAGTGCTAGCTGGTAATTAAAACAAGCAAATGTAGATCAGTTCAGATTCAGGGCTCAAGGGACAATCAGGAGACTTTGCTTCCTAAGGAGCAAATGGGGGTGAGAAGCATGAAAGCAGAGGAGTGGAAAAAGAATCAGCATTAGGTCCAGTCCATCTGCCAAGGAAGCTCACCCATTTGCCAGCCCAGCCTGCTCAGAAGATGACTTAACACCAAGTTTCAACTCAAGAGCACCAAAGACAAGTAACAAATGTGGGTTTGGGAGGAAACAACAGCAACAAACACGAAAGCACAGTGTTCTGGTTTGAAAATTACCAAATTTTTGAATATCAGTTGCGGTGCTTTTATGCCATGAAAGCATTTTATTTTGAAGCTGGAGGTAGCTTTCCTAGCAGACCTCCTGCGTCAGTGTGTGGACTCTACAGGTGACTGGTGGACAGAGACCATAAGGGAAGGTACTTCCTCCTTCTTCTTTCCTTGTCTTCTCATCACCATCTTTGTCGTCTCCTGCTTTGGCTGCAACACATCTCCAGAGACAGGGCACTCCTCTAGAAAAGAGCTCCCCCACCTCCCAAGGGAGCAATGACTCACAATCACCTGCCACCAAAGAGTGGAAGACAAAGTCTCAGCCCAGCTAAAACCCCTCTGCAGGAGTAGGCACGGGAGCTTGAACGCAGAGAGGCTGAAGAGACAAGCTGGTCTCTGTACCTGTAAACCCTCTTCTGTGGGGGTGAAACTGCAGCCCTCCTC
>VZRI01000583.1:71887-89761 GCA_013397515.1 Upupa epops
AGGCGCGAGTGCGTATATGTTGGTGGCTGTTGTTTGTAAGTGTTTGTGTACACTGTCTTACCCCAGACCTCTCATTTAAGGCCAAAACCGGATGAATTAGCTGTCTCCCATTTCTCTCAGACGGTGTGTAAAGGCATTGTGATACAGTTTCTCTTTTACCTTTTTGATTATTTTACTTTTTCGGAGATTTTTCCTTTTCTTCTTGGTGAAGGGTTCAATAAACTGTTGTCTTTCTAGCAAAGTTGCTTCATTGCCTGTTGAACTCTTGGTGAGAGCTGGTTGTTGTCCTAGAATTACAGGCACCAACTCAAACCGATTTAGACCTTCTTGCTAAACCATTACACACAGTGAAATGCAACAGTGAGAGCCTAAACAAATCAGAGTGGTCTGTGGACATCTCTTGCAGGAAAATGTTATCCACAGGAAGGGCAATTGCTCTCAAAACCTAATTAAGGCTTGCCTACATCAAAATGTCACAGCAAAATAAAGGTGTCTGGTCTAAATTTCAAGTCAAGTGCCTCCCAGCATTCCCATAACAGGCAACGTGACTTTTGACAGAACTATGATGCATGAAGTCAAGATTAATCTGCAAACTGAGGATGATAAAGACATGATTAAGGGAATAAGAATCACTCTGGGAGATGGTGGTCTTAATCAATTACTTTCCATTCTTTGAACGCTTGGTAAAATCTGTTCTACAAGTAATCAAGGAAACCTACCTTTCCAGTTATTCCCTGTAACAGCCAGAAAACACGGTAACTGATAAAGCAGGAGGTGAATGCAAGTTAAGTCTTCCAATACTCCTGTTCAAATTCCAAGTTGGCCATTATTTTGTAGTTAATCATCTTCCCGTTTGTGGGGATGAGGGAAGCAGATGTTTAATTAGTTTTAACAAAAAATCCCATTAAAAATTGTCTTGCCTCTACTAAACTAGATTTATAACTTGGGTAGACAGAGACAATTGAAAACCCAGAGAAAAATATTCTATGGGGAATCCAAGAAAATCTGTATCTTGGAACATTTTCTGCTGCACCCAGGGACCTTCAAGGTCTGTAGTCTCGGGTAGAAAGAACACGTGCATTTTTCAGCTGTCACCATTGCTTATTCACTTAACAAAGGAAAAAGAAAAGCCTAATTACTCATGGGTCCCTTTTTAATTTGCAGGGTTAGTGATGTTTGAGGAAAAAAAAGGAAGAAAGAAAAACACACTGATGAATTACCCCCGCATTTACGGCAGTAAAGATAGAAGTATTTCCAGGCAGGTCAGTCCAGAGGGAAATGCTCAGGAAGCATTACAAGCCATAGAGTTATTCCAGCCTAGTGCTCACATCGCAGGGTAGCGTGCAGTTTGTAACCCTCTGAGGTTTTTTTGTTTGCATGTTTTTAAAAGTAGTATTTTGCTCAGGGACTTGCTTCAGCGTTACTCTGCCCTAACAATCTCACCAAGTCAGTTTGTATATCCATCCTCTTCATATACAACTTCCCCAGCATCCTCAATTCAGCAGATCTAGCAGATAGATTCTTTTCCTCACCCATACAAAAATAAAATAAATCTAAGTTACACCAGGGACACTTTTTTTTTGTTATAAAAAAAACACTTTCATCATAACCCTCACAAGCTGTCACAGGAAAACCCTCCACATGCAGACAAACTTACTGACAAATAACCACATACAGTTTTAAAGCTAATGTTTTATAATCATGTGCTTTACTAATATTCTGTTGAGCATAGAAAGACCTGTGATCCTGTTTATTTTGGCTTTTTGACCCTCACAGTACCTGACACATACTGCTGCAACCGAGAACAGATCCATCCCCAGGAGGCTGCTAGCATGATGTTCCACTTGTTGCCATTCTCTTTCCTCTTCTCCTAATTAACACTGCTATGAAATTCAGTGCTGTCCTTCAACCTCAAAAATTTTAGCATATTCAATAACATCAACAAACCCTACAATTAATTATTTGCAAAGGCCACTAAAAACATTTTGAGGCACTGTACAGCCATATCAATGCAAATCAGGTTTAGATAGAAAGAAGGACTGGAAGGACTTCCTCTTCATTACAGAAAATGACTGTAAGCACAATGAGGCTTTGGCCTCTTCCAGGCTGCATTCTCATGTTCTACCATGTGAAGGGGAAAAACATTGGAAGCATTTCTTTTAGAGATTTCTGCCTTGTACAAAATTGAGTCTTTTTTCCCCTTTAAATAACACAACCCACGTTACCACAGCAAGCGGCAAAGCGCATTAGCCAAGAACATATTTTAAACTGCTCTTAAGATATAGTAGGCTTTTTCAGCAAACACAATTCTGTGTCTAGACTGGGCCTGAGAAGCATCCAAGAGAAACATGCAAGGATAAACACATCAACTGCAGAGTTTTCCTTCATGCAGGGAAAGATCTTACCTGGAGCTAAACTCTCTTAGGACTCAGTCCCAGCCCTTTCCAAGGTGGTTCAGAGGCATCTTTTCTCAGCTGGAATCAGACCTCTGAAGACTTAGTGCAACGCTTATCCCCTTAGTCCATGACTGCCTAGTTGGAGGCTGCATCATTGTCTCCAGCCCAAGTGCCTCCCTGCCCTTGCTAACAGACCTCACCCCCCCACACGGGGGAGTGTTGCAGCTGGAAAATTATCACATTTTCAAGAGGTAATTGTGGTGCTTTTATGCCGAAAGAGCATTTTATTTTGAAGCTAGATGTAGATTTCCCAGCAGACCCTCTGTGTCAGCATCCTGACCCTACAGGTGGCTGGTGGGCAGAGCCTATAAAAGGGAATGTGCTTCCTGCCTTCTTCCCTTCTTCTCTGGTATGTTCTGTAAGGCAGAGAGCTCCTCTGCAAGACAGCTTCCCCTGCTGCCACCCTCCAGGTGGGAAGGGGGGGGCAAGCAAAGGCTCTCAGCCTACCTGCCNTAAAGGCATTATAAGACAGTTTCTGTTTTACCTTTTTTATTCTTTTACTTATTTGGGGAAGCTTTCCTTTTCTTATTGGTGATGGGTTCAATACATTCTTCTCTTTCAGCCAAGTTGCTTCATATGCCTGTTGAATTCTCACCAAGAACTGGTTGCTGTGCTTGAATTGCAGGCACTGACCCAAACCCATTGAGACCTTCACTCTAACCCATTGCAGGGAGGCAGCCTGTGAAGGCACCCCAAGGAGGAACAGGATCTGGGAGTCAAAATATGTAGGAGCAAACTGGTAACTACAAGGAGACATCATATGATCTTTCAAGGTTCCTTCTGATCCCTAAGAATTCTATCATTCTATGATCATAATGCTCTTTGTTCCCATTGAGGCCAGGTCTCCCCTGGTCCACAGCAAATACTGACCACAGGAGGTAGGCTGCAGCTCCACGAATCAGCTCCTGCTTCAGGATCCATCCTTGTGGCTGGCCTGACCCAGCAAAACACTGCTGTCACCTTAAGGCCATTCCCGGCTCAGAAACACCCAGTCAGTTTAGATCACCCCTTTCTAAAACATGTCTTTTACTTGTGCCCAAAGAAGGAGGAATTTTGATGGCATAAATAGAAATGAATAACTGTAAAACAAACAATAGCCATGTGGAAGGAATGGCATCTCCCAAAGAGTGTTGGGAAACATGGAACAAGCTGCACTGAGTACCAGATCAGTAAGGATGAATTTTTCCTTCCCCTTCTCTACCTGTTGAAATCCCAAAGTATTCCTTGTTCAGCTCTCAGGCACAGTGCCAGCACCTCTTTTAACAGAAACTTGTTTTCTAGCCAAGTATGGGGACTGTAAAACTTTGATTAATTAGAAAACATCCTGCTCTTGACTGCAGTGAGTGCTGGGTTTTTCTCAAGTTCCTTACCCCTCTATTGTGGCAAGTCCTGGCTAGAGAACTGCTTTGCCTTCCCTTTTCCCAGTTACAGTCTGTCTTCCATAGCTTAGACACAAGTCCCCTTCCCTGAGCACATCCTAGTTTACCAGCCTTCCTCAGGGACACTTCCAACCACAGTCTTCTGAACTTAACATCCCCATCATCTGTCATCTGCTTCATCACTCAAATAACAGTCTATAGGAAGGACTATGAAAACATTCCATGGTTCTACATGTGTGGTATGAGGCCCAAATAATGAGGCAGGCCCCATGTCACTTATCCGTGTGGTCTGATCAGTGGAAATGGATGGAGAGTGCTGCTTGCAGAGTGCTGTGAATGTGCTTGTAAGGCAGGACATCAGGAAACAAGGAGAAAATAAATGGAAGATATAAAGCAATATTAATGTTGCAGAGACCTGGGAATTCCCTGCATCTCAAACATCACTTTTCAAGAGGTGGGTGGATTCCCAGTGTTGTTTTTCCCAACTCAAAGCAGGGCTACAGTTTTACAGTTCCTTAGTACAGGGATACAAAGTGAAGAAGAGCCCCAGGGATCTTACAAGAGCATGTTCAAGGTGGTGATGGAGTAAACAGAAGTTCAGCAATTCCAAGGAATTGAGTGTGGCCAGTGAGAAACAACCAGGGAATGTCCATATTAGTGCAAATATGTTGAGCAAGGGTCTTCAGGATCCAGGCTTTGTAAGATCTGAAGCCAGTCCCCACTGCTGTCCAAACAAACTAGAGCAAGCACCGAGATGTTGTTGGGCATATAAAGCAGATAGCAAAACCAGCTCAGGGCTCATTCTGGAAGCAGGCAGGGTCAAAGCAAATCACCAAAGACACAAAGGAAGTCACTGCAAGCCTCTTCCTGCACAACCTCTATAGGCCACCATCTCAAGGCAGCGTGCACCATGGTGGGGCTCTTGCACAGGAATGGATTAAAAAATATAACTTGATATGGTCCCAAAACTAAATGAATACTTACCTTCGATTTGCACTTTAAAAGGTAGATTTTGAGCTCTAGGACACAAAAAGGGTGACTAATACAAATGACTTAATAGAAATGGAAATCACTCCCATCTGGAGTGGAAGTAAAACCCAGAGCTTAACGCTCAAGTTAAGGCAACTGGGTAAATCCCAAGAACAAAGATAATTAAAAAGAAAAACCTAGCAAGGCATAAATGGCAGTGTGACTTAGGGAAGAGCAAAACCTAATACTGTACTTAAGAGAAGACCATTAATCTGGCTGTAATAGTGCACAGGATTTCCTGAACGAGTTATGAAGAAGAGTTAAAAGATGCAGTGGTTAATGAGAATTGGTAGAAAGCGCAGTACAGGTTTACAAAAGGAAGCTCATGCCACACTGAATCCAGTTTTTTTCTTTAAAAAGGTAAGTTTTCATCAAGGAAATGTCGTTGATCTGATCTCCTTAGACATCTGTAAACAAGGGCAATAAAAACTGCATGAAGGATTGGTAATTAGAACTAGCAAAAAATGAGGGTACTACAAGAAGTAGCAGCAGGGAAGGAATTCACCAAGTAGGTGACCAGGACACACCCAGAAGAGCTGTCAATCCTCAGGTCTCCTGGACTAAGCTTAAGGACCACCTTTCCTGGACCCTTCTCTGCCAGTGCTGGCTCAGGTAACACAACTGCAAACTGATGGCAACTTGGTAGAAACCACCTTTAAAAAGGCTGGACTTTGTTAACAAAACTTTTTCTGCATGCGCTTTCTTGCCCTCCCATCTTCAATTTTTTCACAGTTAGCCTAAGATAAAAGCCACTACTATATTTCTATCATTGATGCAATTCAATTCTCACATCTCAGGTACCTAATAAACCTACATGCAGAATAAGCTTTTCTCAGGGAGCCTTTCTCAGGAGGACAGTCTATCGTCCTTTGAAGTAGACAAGGACAGCGGCAGCAATGACAAGATGTGAAATTTGTTTCGTATTGACAAAGAGGAGACGCAGGTATTCTGCCCTCAGCTTCAAGCTAGGGAAACTGCTGGGGGACTGAAGATGAACATCAAGCATGAGGCAAACCATCTGTCCAGCAAGGACCTGCAGCATCATCCCCTGCTACAGCTGGACTCACTTCAGTGATATTTTGCAGCATTTACAGCTTTTTTCCTGCGACTCAGAAAAACCTCTTGAAATCTGCTACACATGTAGCTTAGAAAAAGACACCCATTGACAAAGGGGAGAACTTGGACCATTCTTGTGCCATCAGACAGGGAAACTTGGTATTTACTTATGATTATTAAACCATGCTGGCACCAGTCAAACACAAAACCAATCTACTATGGGAAAGCCTGATGCACAACTTCCCTCAGTAATGCCAGGCAAATCCAATACCAAACAGAAACGACATTGGTCTGGACAATAACTGACTGTTGCCATCTTCTCTCCTTGCCTTGCAGGAGCATGCACACTGAGCAATCCCCAGGCACAGTGGCTCTTCAACTCCACGATCACAAGTCAGTGCCTAGAGGCACTGTTTTCCCTATATTAGCAAAGCAGCAGATACTTCAACAGCATAAAAGTGTCTGTATGGCTATTAAAGAAATAAAATCAGGAAAGGCTGCAAACACTGAGTGGTACTAAACTGCTATATAAAATTCAAATCGGGCAGCATTACACTGCACAAACTTTGCCCCAAACCCACCCCAAGTAAAGGTTATTAAATAGAAGTGACTCAAGTGCAGTAGAGAAAAAACAATACGAAAATTCCCAAGAAAGCAAATGCATAATTTTCCCATCTCAAGGCCATAATGTGTCAGTACTAGGAAGGTTTCTTATTTTGGAAACATCAGGCAGGCACATTCTGTCTCTATCACAGCGTGCTCTAATCAAAAGCATCTCCATCTCAGGTTCAGCAGCTATTTGCAAGAACAGCCAACAGCATGAAGCTATCAGAGATTACAGAGAGATGAGTCCTGCACAAAGCAGCCTTAGCTGGGTCTTCTACCTTCCTGAAACTTGTGTTGTCTTTCTGCTTTAGTATCTCCATCCACCACCACACAGACCAGAGAGGACCAGGACACACGAGATGTGAGCAGTATGGTCAAACCAGGCTTTCTAGGACATCACTCACTCAAGGATGCTAAAGATAATTCAGGTTAAATGCATCTCCTGTGCTGTGCCCTGCAACCCTGTAGGGTGAGGCAAGCAGGAAGGAGGCTGGGAGCAGGGTGGGAAAGCACTCAGCCAGCCTGGGAAGCACCTTCAAAGAGCAAGAGCACTTAAAATCAGAAGTTGGCTTTCCAACAGGAGACAGAAGAAAGGCCAGTCCTGATGTAATTTATGGTGTAACTGTTCTAAAGAGTCTCAGCTAAGTACCGACTCACAGTTCTGCCCTCCCTGCACGCAGAGGTTCAGACATTGAGAAATGGAAATCAATGTCAATGAACCACAGCTCACTTTTCATTATGGATATAATGAATAAACAGCTACTCCTCACAAAGGGCAATAGAAAACTTCAAAAGAGAATCCACAATTTGAATCTTAACAAGCATGATATGCATACCACAAGCATTTGAACTTTTATGAGGGGGAAGAATGTTAATTTACTGCTGAAGAATATTTGGGGTTTCACCTCCTGTGATGAATGTCTCAGAGAAAATCAAATCAGTCCACATTACTACATGTATAGCATCAGATCATACAGAGGTACAATTCAGAAGGTAATTGAGGCTTTTCATCTTAGATAACATTCAAACATAAGTAAACATTCTTCACACTACTGAAAAAATACCACTTACTTAACAGGCAGCAGAGGCAATGACAGCTTTTAAAGAGATTGCAGTGTTAAGCTGAGCAAAAAGACAGAGCTGGCAGCATCTCTTCGGCTGCCTTCAGAAAACAAAGTTTGGTTGCAGATGTTTAAGTCACTATCTTCTGCAGCTCTCTGGGAATGATCAGCTGTACACAGAAACGGCTGGAAATTTATAGAAGGCAATTGAGTTTTCTATAGCCAAAAGTTAAATATATTCTTTCAAAAAGACGAGAAGCCCAATACAGTTTATTAACCAATCTCTTACTATTTCTCTTAATTATTCTCTCACTAATACTATCTTTCAAGGACAATATGAGCATCTTTTCCTTGGAGTTGATAATTGAGTCTGAAAAAGACAATTAAGGGAAAAGGAATATCCTCTCTAATTATTATGCTTTTATAGTCCTCCTATCCCTATAAAGGAACACCTTGAATTATTTCCACTGAAAAACTCTCACCGGAAGCCTTCCGTTAAAGAGATTAAGAGAGTGTTTTGGTTTTGACACAAGGGCAGCTTGCTCAGCTGTAACCCTGTCTCCCAGATGCCCTTTATAGAATCTGGTCCAGCTGGACCCTCACAGTCCTGCAGAGAGCAGCCAGCCATAAGCCTGAGTAAAGCTTATGGGATCATTAACAAAACATCCACAATTAAAATTCCTGTTTTCTTTATACCCTGCCTGTAATCAGTGATTTGTTGCCCACTGGCCTCCATACCCACCATGTGGGGGGAAGATGAACTGCGGTGCTGGTACAGGGAAAGGGTACTGAACAGCTCAGCCCCAGCCCCTATCAGGGCTCGGCCACCCCAGACCCATAGCAACCCTCATGAGAACTGCACCAAAAAAGCCTGTCTGTGGGTGCTTTGCCCTCTCTAGCTCTCTGTTGACCCCTCCCTTAGGACACAGCCCTTACTGTCCCTGTGTTCTTCCTGCTGAACAGTACTGGGGAATATGGGGCAGCTCAGATGCTGCTGTTCAGTGCTACCTCTACTCCAACATTTTGAGGCACATTCACCCTTCCAAGGACGTAAGGAAATCAATATCCTCTGGTCTATGATTATGAGCAAGACAAGGCTTCTAGGAAGAACTGTATTTTATTAGAACAGGGATGAGGTTAGAAAAAAAAAAATAAGAAACAAGATATGAAGGAACCTACTTGCCTGGAAGCCTTCCTCACTGCTGCTTTCACCCTAATACAGACACTGCAAACCTCCTTCTCTAGGCATAGGAACACCTAAAGAGTTTGCATAATTTGCTGAACACAATGAAACTGGCTCCACCTCAACACAGGTATAACCATCCTGCAATAACAGCCACCTGAAAGAGACACTGCTCTCAAAACCCAGCATGCCTGCAAAATGGAATGGGATTGCAAAGACTGGAAAATACCCCCGAGATGAAGACAAAATTTAATAGTCAACAGACAAGCCACAGCCTCCAGACTAGCATGGAGTTTAACAAGGCAAGATTCCCTATGGATTTATTCAGGCATCTCAGTTTCTGGCTTCAGAGAACCAGCCTCCCCCCTCATCATCTGATCCGTACATCAAAGTGTAATCTGCCCTGCTGCCCCACACCATGCTCAGCCCTGCATCACCTGCATGGTGCCCACTATGTCCTCGTGCGTTTGGGAAACTCCTGCAGTCAGAACTGCTCTCTGCTGAGCATGGTTAACCATCCAATTAGCTTAAAATTAGCTGTTTTTAAGGTGCAAGGCAAGAAGATATTTAAAATCAGGAGGAATCCTCTTTAATTAACTTTGGTACAAAGTAAGTTTGTCGGATCAGGTATGGATATGTTTGCTTTGCTTCACTAGGTTTCTTAATAAAAACACATTAGCTGTAATGTACTAGGCTGAGCTTAATTGCACAGCTATAACAAAATTCAATAGAGAACATAGTTAACAATTGCTAAACTGCAGTTGTTCCTGTTATTGCTCCTAGAACAATTACAGATGCTTCTGGTCATCTGATTCCCCTGGAGCCCGAGTAGAGCACGGACTGAATCAAACCCTAAGAAGCAAAAAGAGGGAGAGCATAATATGCGTTTAAATAATTGCGTAGCAGAGTTTTATACATTTCAATTTCTGTTAACACTGCTTCCCATGGAGAGCAAACAGCTTCAGCTGACACGGTCCATGCTTCTCCCACCCAAGAGCTATTCTGTGCCCTCACTGAGACCTGAGCTCGCTATGAAATGAGCTGCAGGGATGCTCCAAGCTCTGAGGACCAGTCCTGCTGAGCTCTTTGACATACCAGAATGGAGGATCATACCATCGGTCACTCCTGTAGGGCTCACTCATAGAACAGGGAGGAGTAATGAATAATCTTGCTCTGCCAGTCAGCACACAGCTTTAACAATTTCTGAAAACTCCTGGAGGGAGGAGCAGAAGGAAGAGGCACTGCCAAATGCACTCTATTGCCCTGGGGCACGCCATCACTGCTGTACAGATTAGGGGGGTTGCCTAGTTTCCCTATGTGAAAGCATCATTTGTTAATCAAGAGTAGCATTAAGGAGCACTCATTATGCAGGAAGATTAACTCATGCCTCCACAGTTGTTCTTCCTCTGTTCATAAAAGAAATCCAGACCAGGGCTGTTGGAGAGTGCCAGCATGGTACTGTCACAGAGTGACTGATAATGCAGGAAAATCATAGGGGCACAGAGGGTAAGATCCTATGATCCCCTGTACTGATGATTCAGGAAAATGGTAGGGCCATAGTAGGTAAGATACTGCGATCCCCTGTACCAAGAGCAGCACGGAGTAGCATGCACACACTGGATTTTGTTGGAGGAAACTCCTCACCCCAAAGAGCCCTCCAGGCACAGCTCTTCCACATCTCAAGCCATGCAAGTACCGCATGATGGTGGCTGACCCACCCAAGGCAAGGAACAGCAGTGACAGAAACACCAATAATTCTGGTTTTGTTTGACATAGCTTCAGATTTATATTCCTCCTGATAAGCTGAGCAGTGGCAGTTGATCCAATACACACATATATATAGAACATGCATTTGTGTGACTTGTGAGATGGACATCATCTTTCTCAACCCATACCCTTCTCTATACAAATTGACCTCAATCAACCAATCATTCTGCCATCAGCTCCTATCACCATATATTAACTCCAGTGATAAGATGAAGTTTAGATATAGGCCTCTAACCTCCATCTGGTTCAAATAAGTTACACCGCCCTTACTTTTGCAATCCCATGAGAGGCAATAATGCCTACTACCTCCAGTTTAATGATGAGCACAGGCTGCATACCCATACTTTTACTGATACCCTGGAGAAAGGTGAGGGGAAAACACGCTCCATAAGCATAGTGATGAGTTATGTAGAAGTGCTCCTGGTACCTATTAGACCCTCTAATATGATGTGGTCTATTAAGGGGAACACAAGCTGGATGAATTACTATACTCCATTCATTTTATGAGCAGTAGGCAGAGAAGCTGTAGACAGAAGGAAGTTCTCTGACTAAAATTTAATCAGACAGAAGACAGTGCACAAGGGTTTTGCCGCTGGTCCACCCATCATCCCTCAGGAGAAAAATGATCCTTGCTCAGCTATGCTAGTAGAGAATTACTGCTGTGCTGGGGGCGAGGGTTAAGGGCATTTTCTCCACAAAATAGACTGAGAGTTGTTCACTCACTTTTGCCTCTTCCCAAAAGCCAACAATGTCCCCAGCCACCCATTGTACATACCTTCAAAATGGTGTCACTTGTTCCACTCCTTGATAAAGTCCATTTTGGTCTAAACTAGCAGCAATTTAGCAAAGCAAAATAAATTCTACTTCTTTTCGTATTAGTCATGGAAAAGATCTGCAGTTTTCCTCTCTTCACTTAGAATTGCAGCCTGTACTTGGCCTCGGGTTGTTCAAAGCATTTATGCTTGAGAATACCGGCTGCTTGCAAGTAAAAGTCTGCATTGCCATTCAAGGGAAAAAGAGGAAACTCTCCCCAAAGATTTTGCAGGCATCTGGTGCCTGACTGAGCCATACACCTCTCCAGACCATGTAGCCATCTGAAGAGGCATCACCAGTGACTCAGCCATCATTTCCCCACTATTTGATGAATATTCTCTGTTCAAAGGTGGCAGGAAATAGCAGGAAGTAACCTGTTTCAGTTGTGTCACAGCAGAAAACCTGGAGAGCATCAATTAAGGTCAAGGGAAAGATTTAGGAGAACTAAGAGCACAGAGGCAGTCAGCAGCAAAATATTGCCAATTAACATAGAAAGTGCACAAGATGTTCATTCTATTTAAGCTAGTTAAATATTGAGATTAAACGTTATGAACTATTAAATAAAATTAAAGTCAAAATTAACTGCTATGCATGCTACACTTCGCCTCATAATGGCTTATTAGCCCTGCTGGCTGAAGAGCACACCCCACCGATGCTTCTCCTTCCCCAGCTCTGCCTGTGGTTCCTTCTCATGCATCAAGCTCCCAGAAATGCTGAAGGGCAGAGCTCAGGACTTGTGGTTCAGGAGCCCAGCCCTGTCTGCCCAAGCTAGAAACAGCTGGTGACACTTAATAACCACTACCCATTGCTTGAACTTTCCTAGTGACAGTGCTCTTTTAAGAGTAGATTTGAAATCCCCATCTTCCACATGTTCACTAATTAGTTGCTCCTAAAAATACATCATTTGCCCTGGAGACCGAGAGGATTAAGTCACAGATTATTTTTTTAAAGACATGATATTTTACAGGAAGAAAATTCGGTAAACACATGGAAATGATCAGCTCTCTAAAAACCTTCTCTAATTTTAAGTGAAGATGGTTCTGCACCACCAGCTGTTTATATGCACTGATTGAAGTCTTAATTGACAAGGGGTAATTGCTTATTCTTACTAATATATGGAGAATTACATTTTCCTGACTCAGCACATCATGCTGATGAGAAGCATGGTAAAATATTTGTGAGAAAATCAGTTTGGAGAACGGGAGCCATGCACACTTTTCAACAGGAGCAAGTCACTTGTCTGCATAGACTCATAGAATCATTAGAGACCTCAAAAAATCATCTAATCCAATCCCCCTGCCACAGGAGGATCACCTAGACAAGTTGCACAGGAACACATCCAGGCAGGTCTTGAATATCTCCAGAGAAGACAACTCCACAACCCCCCTGGGCAGGCTGTTCCAGTGCTCCGTTACCTTCACTGGGGAGAAGTTCCTTCTGATATTGATATGGAACCTCCTCTATTCCAGCTTGCACCCATTGACCCTTGTCCTATCACCAGATGACCCTGAAGAGAACCTGGCTCCATCCTCCTGACTCCCACCCCTCACATATTTATGGACATCATTGAGCTCTCCCTTCAGAGTCCACTTTTCCAAGCTCAAGAGCACCAGCTCCCTCAGCCTTTCCTCATAAGGGAGGTGTTCTTCCTTCATCATCTATACATTGGCTGCATCTGCCTCACTCCAAGCACTGGAGAGCCATGCTGAGGCTTGAAGAAAAACCAAGACACTACTCACGAGGGCTGGGTCTCCATGGCACTATGTAATAGCTCAGCGTTCCTCTGTGGCCTGCCCTAGGTTCTAGCCCTGCTCAAGCAGGGGAATTTGGATGCTATGACCTCTAGAGATTCCTTCCAATCCCTTATGATCTGTGAAATAGCACTACAGAGGTACCAGCAAGTCAACCTTGCTGCAAAATCTGCCAGCAAGAAGGCCGAGTTTTTTCAGTGTATGGCGGGACCAGAGTTCAAAACAGTGAGAAGGTTTAAATATGAAGAGTATTTGCTAGACATGTAAATTTCATACTTCTTAAGGCTATGAGCATTCACTAATGCTAATAAAAATTAGCAAAGGCTGATAATTGCTTTACAGAAAAGACAGCACAAGAATGAGTGGGAGGAAGATTTAAACCCCTGTAATAGTAAAAAATAAAAGATAATTGCCATTAAAATTCTTCATAGCTCTTTAAACCAGGAAAAGATTTTTCAGAAGTGATTCTATGGATTTGAGAAGTGCATTTGAAAATGTTTCTAGAAGTTTCAGAGATAAAGTTGGCAGGAGTTATTATTGGGTGCCCTCAAGTCCAACTGACAGCCCAGGCTCAGCCCAAAAGCAGTAAAGTGCCTTCTCAATTTAGCATCACTTGCAGGATGATACAAAGTCTTGTCCATGTCAAGCAAGAGGTCCTGTATGAAACAAGATGACAAATGATCTTCCTTAATCAAATACTGATTTAGGAGCTCAGGCAAATGCTTCAGGCACGTTAGGCAGACATTGGCAGCACTTCAGTACTTCTCACAACCCACCCCAGCCTACTGATTTCAAAGGCTTCAGACAAGGCTATCACATTACTCCAGGAGCATCTTCAACTTGTATCATAATTGAATTATCAGTGTCTTATCAGAGGATAGGGCTATAACACTCTAGGAGTATCTCTAGCTCTGTCTTATCAGATGAGAAACTTCAAAATCTAAAGCAAGGATGTTCCAAGGCTCTTTGTTTTCTGCACGTTCATCCTATTTCAGTGGAAAGATACTTAACATAATCCTTTTAGACTCTGGCTACAGAGAATAATTGGCCAAGACTTGGCAGTTAAAAGTCTTTGGTCCCTTTTTCAATTAAGGCTTTAAAAAAACAACCTGTATCACAGTTAAGGAACTTAAAACAATTAATGCTTATTCAGTAAATTTCACTGGAATTAAGTTTTGGTTTATATCCAAACAGCACTCCTGATAGGTAAAAATATAGTATCTCTTAAAACTGAAGTCCATTGCTGGGAGATGTAATCTAGTATTTCCTTCAGATTGATACTGACACCAGTGAATACATTTATTGCTCCAAAGAGCTGTTTAAGGATGGAAAATAAGTTTCATATGCAGAGGTCCAGTGTTTGTCTTTCCTTGTGGACCAACCAAAGGGGTCCCCTTGCTGCTTCTCCCATCCCCACACATGCTAGGAATGGCTGCTGAGCACCCATGGGGGTCCAGGTTCACTTCACTGCCTCACAATGGGACAGAGCTCACTACATGGCCACAAACATATTAAACTAAGGTCTTTTTGTCAAATGTGCTTTCCACGTGCACATCCCACATGGCCATTGGTTGAGCTGCACTTCACAAGTGAGTTGTGTCTGGCCAGAGATTCATAGAATGATTTATATTGGAAAAGATCTTTAAGATCATCAAGTCCAACCCTACACTCTGCTGAGTCCACTATTAGATCCACCACTAAACGATGATCCCCACCACCACATATGTGGCTTTTGAAAATGTCCAGGGATGACAACTCAGCCATTCTCTAGGCAGCCTGTTCCAATGCCTGACAACCCTTTCTGTGTAACTTTTCCTAATATCCAATCTAAGTGGATATTAGGTTCAGCTTGAGGCCATTGACTCTTGTTCTGGCACCAGAAGATACGAGTGCTCACTTCTCCACAATGTCCTTTCAGGTGGTTACAGAGTGGTAACGTCTCCCCTCAGTCTCCTCTTTTCCAGGCTAAACAGTCCCAGTTCCCTCAGCTGCTCCTCACTGGATCCTTCATCAATCTAGTTGCTCTTCTCCAAACCTGCTCCAGCACCTCAACATCTTTCTTGTACTGAGGTGCCCAAATTGAACCCAGTACTGTGCTAATTTACACACGCACTTGGAAGCATCCTAATGCTCAGCTCTTAAGAAAAATCGGTCACACAGACCTCTCTGGAAGGTCACAGCAGCACACAGCAAAGAGCAATGGCAGGCTGTTATCTACTGTGAAGGAAGTTGCCTGGTACAACGTGCCCAAGCCAAAGTGGGCAAGGAGGAATCAAGGTTGGATATCAACTACATGAGATCATTACAATAGAGCAACGTTGTCCTAATGAATACTACTTAAGACTCTCAAAGGGTAAAGAAGTGCTAACAAGATGCAGATTAACAGACACTTTGACACATCTATTCTTTCCTAGGGGAGGGAAGCCTCTGCAACAGCAGTGCAAGTGGTCCCAAGCTGTTGCAGAAGCTTTAGGAAACCCTCTAATTCCAGGCCTCCCTATCCATACCTCAGCAGGTTCTTTGCCTGGGTGGAGAGGTGAAACAGACCCACTTCATTACCTTAAGTACCCGCCCTTATTGCATGTCTTGACACACAATGTTAAAGGCTTTGCGATGTAGTGTGGGAATACAACACATGTGAAACATCACCACTACAGGCTTCTACTGTTTAAGTCAGGGAGACAAGAAGGGAACTCAGGAAAGCTGTGAAGTTACATTCTGTCTTTAAGGCATTTTAGGTCTCCAGCAGTGATGGTCACAATTAACACAAATGGCCAGTGCCAAGAGCAGTCCCAAAACACTAGGTACAGATTACTCTGCAAAACACAGGCATCAGCTTTCTGTCTCCATGTGGTGAGTTTTCCTGAAGCTCGACTTCATCTTGGTAAGGGAAGTTGTTCTCTTAACCTATTGCTGTAGGCTATGGGTTTAGAGGCAATACAGCAGAAGACAAAAATGAGGATAATCTAAAGGAAATAAACTTGCAATTGGCTCTCAAGGAAACTCTCAGCTCATTCATCAGCCAATAATTAAATGGCAATCACTGTTCAGCTTAGGTTTTGCTGTACTGCTCCATGAAATGAGGCTCCATGCTAGGTGGGGATAACTGATGTGCAGTTGATAGAGGGCTATTGCTGATCCATTGAGCACTCCTGTCACATAGAGGTTCTGCAAGCTGTATGTTCACAAGACAAGGGTGTGACAGAAACACATGGGGCCTCTCAGAGGATCACAGAATATCTTTAGCTGAAAGAGACCTTTAGTGTCATCAAGTCCAACCTTCAACCAAGCACTGCCAGGTCACCACTAAACCTCCTTAAGCACCAGGTCCACACATCATCTAAACACCTCCAGGGATGGTGTCTCCACCACTGTCCTGGGCAGTCTGTTCCAATGTTTGATAGTTTTTCCAGTGAATAAATTCTTCCTAGACCCAGCCTGAATCTCCCCTGGTGCAGCCTGTAGACATTTCCTCTAGTCCTATCACTTGCCACCAAGGAGAAGAGAGTGTCACTCTCCTCACTCCAACCTCTTTTCAGGTAGTTGTAGAGAATAAGGTCTCAATTCAGCATCCTTTTCTCTAGGCTAAACGACCTGTTTCCTCAATTGCTCCTCATAGGACTTGTGCTCCAGACCCTTTCCAAGCCCTGTTGCCCCTCCCTGGACACACTCCAGCACTTCTATGTCCTTCTTATAGCGAGGTGGCCCAGAACTGAACACAACATTTGAGATGCACCCTCACTAGTGCTGAGTACAGGGAGATGATCACCTCCCTACTCCTGCTGGTCACACTATTTCTGATAGAAGCCAGGATGCTGTTGGTCTTCTTAGCCACCTGGGAACACTGCTGGCTCATATTCAGGTGACTATCAATACCTCCAGATCTTTTTCCTACTTGCAGCTTTCCAGCCACACACCCCCAAGTCTGCAGCCTACCATGGGGTTGCTATGATCCAAGTGCAGGACCTGACACTTGGCCTTATTGAACCTCATACAATTAACCTTGGTCCATTGATTCAGCTTGTCTAGAGTCTCCCTATCCTTCAGCAGATCCACACATTGACACAGCTTGGTGTTGTCTGCATACTTACTGATGCTGCACTCAATCCTCTTATCCTGTTATACTGTATTTCCAACAGACACCCAGTACGTTGAAGAGCCCCACAAGAACAAAGGCTAATGATTCTGAGATTTTACCCAGCTGGTTACCAAATACTTCATCTATCTCTTCATGTTGGTTGGGTGGTCTATTACAAACCCCATCATGATGTCTGCCTTGTTGGCCTTCCTCCAGATTCTCACCCATAAGCCTTCAACCCTATCATTACCATCATCATGCACAAGACCATCAAGACCTTCCCTAATTCAGAGGGCCACTCCACTGCCTCTCCTTCCAGGCCTATCCCTTCTGAAGGGTTACAGATGGCCAACAGTGCTTCAGTGTCATGTGTTTGGTGAAGCTCCATCTGTCTGCAGTATTCCAGCACACAAGGAAACAATCATTAGAGATCAGAAGTGACCTCGAAAGATCATCTAATCCAATCCCCCTGCCACAGCAGGATCACCTAGAACAAGTCGCACAGGAACACATCCAGGCAGATCTTGAATATCTCCAGAGAAGGGGGACTCCACAACCCCCCTGGGCAGCCTGTTCCAATGCTCCATTACCCTCACTGGGAAGAAGTTCCTTCTGATATTGATATGGAACCTCCTCTATTCCAGCTTGCACCCATTGCCCCTTGTCCTATCACCAGACGACCTTGAGAAGAGCCT
>VZRI01000584.1:0-19441 GCA_013397515.1 Upupa epops
AGGCTCCATATCAGTATCAGAAGAATCTTTTTTCCAGGGAGGGTAACAGTGCTTTGGAACAGGCTGCCCACGGGGGTTATGGAGTCTCCTTCTCTGGAGATGTTCAAGATCCATCTGGATGTGTTCCTGTGTGACTTGGTCTAGATGATCCTGCTGTGGCAGGGGAATTGGACTAGATGATCTTTCGAGGTCCCTTGCTGTCCATAATGATTCTATGATTCTATGATTCTATCTTATTAGGGGCCTGTAACAAACTCTAAGTAAAATTTGCAGTTGTAATTTTCTGTAGCCTTCTTTTGATAACTGTAACTGTAGGAAGAAAGAGTTTGGATAGAATAGAAAGTTGTTTTGTCCTGTAATACAGGCTCCTATCCACAAGTGACATATAACATGAACTAAATATTTTGAGAAACACTGATGTATATATATTAATAAGTGCTACCAAATGCATATGTTCCATTTGTATTTCAGGTTAGTGTAGTGTTTTGACAATTAGACATTGCTTCAGTTGTACTGACTCCTAAGTTAGAAGCAGCCTCCAGTCCCTGTGAAAAAGATCATTTGTTAAGTGCTTTCCTATATTCACAGGATGAGAAATCTATGGTTTCTGGGCCATATGATATGCCAGCCTCAAGTGCTGAGTAATATCTGCCACTGTAAGGTTATTCTCCACGCCAAAAGAATGGTTCCACATTATCAGTGTGACGGAATAGTATCTGTATTGAAAGGTAAATATTGTTCCTTTTTAAATATGCATCATGCAGAGACATGACAACCAGAAAGGACTGAAAAAGAGCAGATAACAAAACTATTACTTGGAAGAATGTTAACAAGCATCTCTTCTTTTCTGGTTTTTGTAACACACATAAACATTTAGAGGCCTATGCTCGTTCCAAGACATTTAGGTCTTGGAAGGCTAACATCTCTTGGCCTCAGCTGCTGAAGCATTAGAAACAAATTTAATAAGAAAAACACACTTGAATGCCAACAACAGTGGTGATGCAGATCCACATAGTTTTCATCTAATGTGGGATGTCTTTTATCAACCACATTCTGTTCACAGTTTTCCACTGTCTGCAGACAAAATGCAGACATTCAGACTTGCCATGAAACATATAAACATCAAGTAGTTCAACAGCAGAGAGCTCTAGCTTTTCTTGAACAGTTTTCTAATCTCCTGCCTAACCTCTCTTGTCTAGCTAGCTGAAGAAATATAAAGAACAAAGAAATAAGTAATCATCACTAAAGTTCTTAGCATCAGTAAAAGGTACCCAGGCCTACCTGAAACATTCTTTATTCCTGAAATTTCAAGTTGATGAAGTGCATCACAAGTAGGTACATGATAGGTGAACATTATCATTCTTAACTCATATAAAAATTGGAACAGTTGTGACTGGTGTATTGGCTCTTCTGTGTCAACTGTGAAAAATAAGAGTTGAGTTAAAACAGATGACGCTGACAAGTCCCACTGACAATATGGGCACATTTGGCTCAACTTCTTCCACTAGCATTTAAAGCACAGGAGTTTTCTGACGGACTAAGAAGAAGAAACATTTCAGAATTTCCTCATTGGAACAATAAAAATAAAAACCTCTATCATATGAGTCATTTTTTCAGTGGTGTTCAGATGACAGAGGGGGCAATTTTTGAGATGACAGTGAATGGAAATTATTTAGAAGGTCATCATAATGCAAGAGCTTCAGGCATAGGTGCTCAGTGAGAGGGGAAAAAAAGAAGAAAAAGTGTGTTATTGTATGTAGTGTTTTTCCGTATAAATTGCCTGCATGCAAGAACTGAATAAATTTTGTGAGTCTGGTAAAAGGTGATATAAGGAAGTTCTGACACATAACAGCATTGGATATTTGCCTCTGGCTATTGGCACCTCTTGCACAGTTATGATGTCCTGAAATCACACCATGACATTCTTGCAGAGCTACGATTCCAAGGTTATATTGTAGTTACTGCATTACCAGCTACACTTCTAAATTGATTTTCAAGGGAATACATAAAGTATACAACTTCTGAGACCTAAGGCTCAGAACTTAGAATTACCAACAGCTACCAGTGCACAAAATGTTGAAGGTGTTCATTATACTCGGGTCAAAAGAAATTATGATAAAAGAGTTTAACAAGGCTGCTGTGCCTACCATAGCTTAAGAAAATGTTAGCATTTCATGTTTTGTGGGTTCCATATTTGCATCTATGGGCTAAAACACTTCTTATTTCCCTTTTCAAAAATAATCCTCCTCCTTTCATGAGATTTTTGAGTGAGGTGCTGTGGATTAAGTACCAGTTTCACTGAAGACTTCAAGAACATTGATAAGACAGTGCCAATGCCAAGAATATGGGAATATGAGAAGGTGTATCTAGGTTTTTTGTTGTTGTGGGTATGGTTGGACTAGGTGATCTAGGAGTCCTTTTCAACCAGGCTTATTTTGTGATTGTGTGATTATGTGTGTTCCCGTGATCTTTTCTGGTAGATCTTTTTGTTTACTGCTCAGCTGTGGTTGGGAAAATGCTTGCTGACACTTCTGTATAATTCCTCATTTCATTGGGTAACTTTGAATAGCTAGTACAGTAAAGAACAGAGGCTTTCAGTGGTGTTTGTAAAGTATGTGTTTACTGTTTTCTCCAATGCCTGGAATCTTAAAAGAAAAAATGGCAGTTAACTGGTGTTAAACTGCACCAAATTATCTTCCAATTATGATATAATTCAAAGTTACACATCAAAAAGGCATCCTTCTAAGTACAAGTTTATGAGAAAGAAAAGTTCAATTTAATGCTTAAGACTTTCATTAGACTCCACAGTTTTCATTCTTTCCTAACTCAATAATAGCTTAATGAAAATAAATTTTAAAGTGTTTTAGAATATCCAGGTGGATTGTTTACATCAATTATTTTCCAGCTGAACGGCTGACTTGGAAAAATCTAATTACTTTTGCAGTTCCCAACCACATGGTACTTCATAATAGACCATGAATTAGGGTATGTAAGCAGAGAAAAGCAGGGAATGGGCACAACATTGGTTTCATTTCAGTTCTCAAACTGAACATTGAGACAAGTGGGACAAACACCACCATTTGAGCTGACACAGGGAGTGCTAAATAACAGCTGGAAAGCAGTGTCACCCAGTACATGTCAGCATTAGCATTATTGGCCCATCAGTCTTACAAGCGGTATTGCATTTTCTCATACCCAGCAGGCTTAGCACTCACCAGCAGCTATAGCTGTCATTATAGTTGCCGCTATGGAGCAAGGGTATAGCAGAGAGAAAATTTGCTTCAGATGTACTGCACCACAGAGATTACTTTTACCTTAGCATTTTACAGGACAGACTCTAGTTCTGTAGGTACATCAGCAGTCATGTAAACATGTTTCTGGCAGCTATAGGTGCTGTAGAGCCTCTAGCTGCTATCTTGGGATCTGGGTACTGAAGGACTGAAGGGGAAGGATGGCCCTAGATATGGCATTTGTGATAAGGCAGTTACAAGGACAGCAGCTGAAGGCAGTGTTTAAGGGCTTGACTGGAGTGAGTCAAATCTGGAGAGCTGATACAGGAGCCAGAAGATGTCAGAAAAACTGAAAAATGCAGTCAGGAATAGCTAAAAGGTATGGACATGAAAAGTTAACAGCTTTTGAGAATGGGCAGTCATGGAATTTAGCAGTTCCTTGAAGATAAAAAGAGACACATAGGGAACAGATCCTGTTGGGAATTTAAATATAGGCAGCAAAATGGAGAGGGTATGGAGCAATGTGAGTAATTAAAATGTTGACAATACATCTATAAAATAATTCAGCATAAAATTTTAAAGAAAACAGAATTCTGGGTCCTTAGCTTTCAATTGCCTTGAATTCAGCTATCACTTAGAGAAATCCTTTTTTTTTTTTTAACAATGGACTAATTTTTAAAAAGGAAATTTTATGTGTGATTTGAATGCTATTTTCAGTTTACAGTTGAATACAATTTCAATGGTATCTGTGGGCATTGTGCCAATAGTTTCAGGGAAGCCTATTGACCACTCATAGAAAGGGATCATATATTTATTACCTAATATTTAGTCTCTCATGCTTACACCTGACCTGCAAATATCGCAAATGACAGATGGGGCAGGTTTCAATGCATTTTTTTTACCTCAGTCATTGATTTCCACGGAATCACAGNTGAGACCTAAGGCTCAGAACTTAGAATTACCAACAGCTACCAGTGCACAAAATGTTGAAGGTGTTCATTATACTCGGGTCAAAAGAAATTATGATAAAAGAGTTTAACAAGGCTGCTGTGCCTACCATAGCTTAAGAAAATGTTAGCATTTCATGTTTTGTGGGTTCCATATTTGCATCTATGGGCTAAAACACTTCTTATTTCCCTTTTCAAAAATAATCCTCCTCCTTTCATGAGATTTTTGAGTGAGGTGCTGTGGATTAAGTACCAGTTTCACTGAAGACTTCAAGAACATTGATAAGACAGTGCCAATGCCAAGAATATGGGAATATGAGAAGGTGTATCTAGGTTTTTTGTTGTTGTGGGTATGGTTGGACTAGGTGATCTAGGAGTCCTTTTCAACCAGGCTTATTTTGTGATTGTGTGATTATGTGTGTTCCCGTGATCTTTTCTGGTAGATCTTTTTGTTTACTGCTCAGCTGTGGTTGGGAAAATGCTTGCTGACACTTCTGTATAATTCCTCATTTCATTGGGTAACTTTGAATAGCTAGTACAGTAAAGAACAGAGGCTTTCAGTGGTGTTTGTAAAGTATGTGTTTACTGTTTTCTCCAATGCCTGGAATCTTAAAAGAAAAAATGGCAGTTAACTGGTGTTAAACTGCACCAAATTATCTTCCAATTATGATATAATTCAAAGTTACACATCAAAAAGGCATCCTTCTAAGTACAAGTTTATGAGAAAGAAAAGTTCAATTTAATGCTTAAGACTTTCATTAGACTCCACAGTTTTCATTCTTTCCTAACTCAATAATAGCTTAATGAAAATAAATTTTAAAGTGTTTTAGAATATCCAGGTGGATTGTTTACATCAATTATTTTCCAGCTGAACGGCTGACTTGGAAAAATCTAATTACTTTTGCAGTTCCCAACCACATGGTACTTCATAATAGACCATGAATTAGGGTATGTAAGCGGAGAAAAGCAGGGAATGGGCACAACATTGGTTTCATTTCAGTTCTCAAACTGAACATTGAGACAAGTGGGACAAACACCACCATTTGAGCTGACACAGGGAGTGCTAAATAACAGCTGGAAAGCAGTGTCACCCAGTACATGTCAGCATTAGCATTATTGGCCCATCAGTCTTACAAGCGGTATTGCATTTTCTCATACCCAGCAGGCTTAGCACTCACCAGCAGCTATAGCTGTCATTATAGTTGCCGCTATGGAGCAAGGGTATAGCAGAGAGAAAATTTGCTTCAGATGTACTGCACCACAGAGATTACTTTTACCTTAGCATTTTACAGGACAGGCTCTAGTTCTGTAGGTACATCAGCAGTCATGTAAACATGTTTCTGGCAGCTATAGGTGCTGTAGAGCCTCTAGCTGCTATCTTGGGATCTGGGTACTGAAGGACTGAAGGGGAAGGATGGCCCTAGATATGGCATTTGTGATAAGGCAGTTACAAGGACAGCAGCTGAAGGCAGTGTTTAAGGGCTTGACTGGAGTGAGTCAAATCTGGAGAGCTGATACAGGAGCCAGAAGATGTCAGAAAAACTGAAAAATGCAGTCAGGAATAGCTAAAAGGTATGGACATGAAAAGTTAACAGCTTTTGAGAATGGGCAGTCATGGAATTTAGCAGTTCCTTGAAGATAAAAAGAGACACATAGGGAACAGATCCTGTTGGGAATTTAAATATAGGCAGCAAAATGGAGAGGGTATGGAGCAATGTGAGTAATTAAAATGTTGACAATACATCTATAAAATAATTCAGCATAAAATTTTAAAGAAAACAGAATTCTGGGTCCTTAGCTTTCAATTGCCTTGAATTCAGCTATCACTTAGAGAAATCCTTTTTTTTTTTAACAATGGACTAATTTTTAAAAAGGAAATTTTATGTGTGATTTGAATGCTATTTTCAGTTTACAGTTGAATACAATTTCAATGGTATCTGTGGGCATTGTGCCAATAGTTTCAGGGAAGCCTATTGACCACTCATAGAAAGGGATCATATATTTATTACCTAATATTTAGTCTCTCATGCTTACACCTGACCTGCAAATATCGCAAATGACAGATGGGGCAGGTTTCAATGCATTTTTTTTACCTCAGTCATTGATTTCCACGGAATCACAGAATGGTAGGGGATGGAGAGCATCTCTGGGTATCATCCAGTCCAATCCATCTGCTAGAGCAGAATCACCTAGAGAAGACAGCTGCACAGGAACACATCCGTATAGGTTCTGAATGTCTCCAGAGAAGCAGAGTCCGCAACTTCTCTGGGCAGCCTGTTCCAGTGTTGTATCACCCTCAAAGTAAAATGTTTCTCCTCATATTTATATGGAACTTCCTGCGGCCCAGTTTGTGCCACTGCCCTTTTTCTTCTCACTGGGCATCACTGAGTAGAGTCTGGCCTGAATCTCCTCACAAAAATTTTTTAGACACATATTATTGATAAGAACCCCTCTCAGTCTTCTCCAGGCTGAAACAACATAAAACCATATTGTTAGCATGTCCACATTGCATCTTTCTACCAGCTCACTGTCTTTATTACTTAATTTATTAATGCATAAGTACCATTGAGATTTTATTGACATGTGATCTTCAGCTTATGCACAATTACTTAAACAAAAAGGGTCTGTATAAAAGCAATACTTATTGAAATTTGGGATAATGTTGGTTACTCAGTGTTTGTAGAATATTTGTAAGAGAAAATGTTTTTCAGGTACGTCTGCTGACAGAGAAATCATCCTACTATATCTGTATTATTGCATCAAACCATAGAATCTCACATGGCTATGTAAACACAGGAAGAACAACAATTTAATCATTGCATAGCTTTTTCATAAAACAAGGCCAAAATGAATTAGATCAACATGTTTTTCAGCTCTACTGTAAATTCCTTGATTGATAACAGGTTGAATTATTTTTGTTCCTAAACATGTTTCCTGAAACCAGAGCTGTAGCGTATTAGACATTGCACAGATAAAAAACATACAACAAAAAAGTACAGATTACTTGCAAAAGACAACTGTACAAAAATTCACATTCTCAAGTAACTTCCCAAGAAGTACTCAGGGGTGTCAGTAGATGAGAAACTCAACGTGATCTGGCAATGTGTGAGGACAGCCCAGAAGGCCAAGTGTATCCAGCAGATAAGTGTAGAGCAACAAAGATGATGAAAGACCTAGAACACCTCCCTTATAAAGAAAGGCTGAGGGAGCTGGGTTTCTTTAGCTTGGAGAAGAGGAGGCTGAGGGGTGACCTCATTAACATCTATAATTATGTGAGGGGTGAGTGTCAAGAAGATGGAGCCAGGCTCTTCTCAGTGTCATCTGGTGAAAGGACAAGGGGCAATGGTTGCAAGCTGGAACAGAGGAGGTTCCATATCAATATCAAAAGGAACTTCCCAGGGAGCATAACGGAGCATTGGAACAGGCTGCCCAGGTGGATCGTGTAGTCTCCTTCTCTGGAGACATTCAAGATCCGTCTGGATGTGTTCCTGTGCACCTTGGCAGGGGAATTGGACTAGATGATCTTTCAAGGTCCCTTCTGATTCCTAATGATTCTATGATTCTATGATAAGGGATGTGATTCTCCCCCTCTACTCTGCTGTTGTGAGACCTCACCTGGAGTACTGCATCTAGTTCCTCAATACAAGAAGAATGTGAACTTTTAGAGCAAGTCCAGAGCATGACTAAAAGGATGATCAGATGGCTGGAACACCTCCTTATTGAGTACCAGCTGCGGGAATTGGGACTCTAGTGATAGGATGGGGGGGAATGGTTTCAAGCTAGAAGAAGTTAGATTTAAATTAGATATTAGGAAGAAATTCCTCACTATGAGAGGTGAGCCACTGGAACAAGCTGTCCAGGCAGGATGTGAATGTTCCTCCCTGGATATGTTGATGACTAGGTTAGATGGGTCTCTAGGCAAACTGTTCTAGAGTTTTCCCTGGCTGTGGCAGGGGTGGTTGGAACTATGTGATCTTTTAGATGCCTTATAACCTAAGTAACTCTGTGATTCATCTTCCTGGTATTAAACTGATCCAATAAAGGTGGACCCAGCAACATGTTCCAAGACCATCTATGTCTCTCAGGCTTTCATTAGAAGTAAAAAAATGAGTCAGGGTTATAAAACTATCTTACAATTTTGTACTGCATATTCCCAAGTGGGCAAAGGGTAGATATACCTGGAATACTGAATGAGTCACAAGAATTCTTATAAAATAGTTTTACCATCTTATTGAAGTCTCTATGATTATGTTTGAATAGAAGGACAAAACAAAGAATCTCACTTTCACAGTTTCTTGTTTTGTGAGCATTTTGTTTCCTTTAAAATCTTCTGTATTTTGCTGTAATTCTCCAGATTTTCAAAAGCAAAATGCAAAAAGAGGTGTTCAATATACTGCATTACATAAGCACCAGCATGCTTAGAATCCTTCAGTACTATGTGTACAACCTCCTTGTTTGCGTTTGTGAAGTAACAGAAATTTGGAATGGGTTGTCATGCAATAGGAGAGGGAGGGAACAAATTAGGAAACCATCTGGAAGATAACCTAAGTATTATTTTTTTTCAATACAGATTTGCCAAAAAAGTCGTATTGGACTAATCCAAATGCTCCTTTCTAGTCCAGGCTAACAGACTTACATAGATGAGAAACTGTAGGTTTTTGACAGTCTTCAAATATTCTAATAAACAATAAAAGTACTGTTTTCTAGACAAAAGTGTTAAAAATTGTATAGAGACTGGTCAGAAAATTCAGATTGTATAGAACGTGTCAATTTTTCAACGTGAAAAAGCACAAAGGCGACGGTATTCAGTTGCAAACAGAAAGGGTAAGAGACAGCTGGCTGAGAAAAAGACACGAGATGTAGCTGCAGATGTTCTATTAATGTCATGTGCTTATGAGTAACACTGTAGAGAGACATATAAATAAAAACATAACTTCTAGGAAATGACTACATAATCGCTAACACAATTTGGAAAGTTCTGATGAAAACAAAAATAATCCACTCCCCTCTTTTCCTTTCCCAGTCCTGCTCTCATGGTTTAGATTTCTTATAGAAATGGTTGTCCACATTTTTTCACATCAAAGAAAAATAAATACATTACATTCAGCCTGAGGAAGCATAGAAAAACCTCAAATAATTTACGTTTAGTAACCTTGTAAATAACTGAAAGCTAAACTTTATAATGGAAAGTGTTGAGCAATCTTAGTAAAAGGAACCCAATGTCACAAGCTCTACTTGTAATAACTTTTCCTTAATGTAACTGTATCCTATCCCTCAGGTCTCCAGCTGGAGTCTCATGTCACATGCATCTTTGTCACTCTGAATAAAGTTCAATGACAAAAGTTTTATGAAAACAGGAGGTGTTTGTAAACAGAAGCCCAGGGAGTAATCATGGTAAGAATATTCCTTTTTCATCTCTTTTCCTGAGCAACAGAAGCTGTGCAGGGACAATTCAGGCTGTGAAACTGTATTGCCCTACTTTACATGGCACTATGCATTACAACCCTGTATATCTGTGGAGTAGGTTCCCCTCCTTCTCTGGGTAGGGATTTTGAGCAGTATCTTCTTCTGAACAATAGAAATAAGACTGTAACGTTTCTGGTAAAATTTATGTCTTGGTGAAATTTTGCCTTTTTGTTTGCTGGTCCTGGTTGCAGTCCTGTTCTTGTCTTGCTCTGACAATTGCCATCTTTTTAACCTGTACCCTATACAGTCCTGGTGACAACCATGTATCTGTCTTGTATAAAGATCAAACTGTAAAATGCATTTTTGGCAACTCTCTATTAAAATGTAACATAGACCATCAGATGAACCCTTTTAAGAAGGGCAATGTTTAGTTTCTTGTCTCCTTCAAAAAACAATGCAATACATTCTTCACTAAGTATTGATTGTCATTCCTTCCTTCTATATTCACAGAATCACAGAATGTTAGGGATTGGAGGAGACCTGTGGAGATCATCTAGCCCAGCCACCCCAGCAAAAGCAGGATCACCTAGAGCAGGTCACACAGAAACACACCCAGGAAAGTCTCCAAAGATGACTACTGCACAGTCTCTCTGGGCAGCCTGTTACTGTTCTTCATCAACACTGTTGCTTTAAAGTTTGTCCCACTAACAGAAATAATTGTGTCTCATGTGGAAGGCTCTCAGCTGTAAGTCATACTTGAATATAAGAGGGTTGGTTTTGTCTTTTTCTGACACAAGGATGTCTGCATCCACCTCCAACATCTATGGGGAGAGGTCAAAAACAGAGTTTTTTCCTCAGGAATCCCAAAGGTGATGTTCTTGCCTTAAGGCAAAAGTTGACCTTAATAGGCTCAGAAAAGCACACTCAGAAATGCCTGAGTCCCATTTCCAGAAATGATACATGGAGATACTGTATTGTCTGAAATACCAGATGAGGTTAGGGAATGATATATTAAAATTGTTCCCATCCTGCAAGAGTGAAGGCACCAGGTCAGCTTTACAGGAAGCATACCTCTACTAGTTAATTTTTCATAGATACATTCTGTGTCAACAGTTGTCTGTTTTCCTCCTACCCTTCTAAACTATCTATCTACTAAACTAACTATCTACTAACTAACTATCTACTAAAAATACTTGAAATCCTTATCAGAATATTTTCAGCAGTAAATAATGGACACAATAAGTTCAATATCTTTAATATCTCTGATAACTTATTGTTTTTTAAAGAACATAAAGTCTATTTTTTTTTAATATTCTGGTCCTTTCTCTTACAATAGCACACTTTTTTGAGAATAATTGGAAAGTTTAAGAGAATAGCCTTGACGGTGGTGCCTCTTTTGGTGACATTGTCTCTATTTTGAAAAACTGCCTTCTGACACTGAAAGTTATTGTCTTTACATTCCTAGATGTGATTTTTAAAGCTTATTTTGAAGATATGCCTCTTGGAAAGATTAAAATATTAGATAAGTAAAATATGAGACAATTATCTATTACCTGTTGAAGAGGCCTTGAAATCATGTGCCTCATCACTGAAAACTCTTTGACTAGCTTTGTCAGATTTAAGAACTTTTCTCATGTAAAAGAAGTAAAATTGTTGCATACATGAAAGATGTGAAAAAAAAATCCTTGTCATTTGCCTAATTATTTGCATCCATGCGTGAATGTGCACTTATTCACACATTTAGACTCATGTATCTCAGCTTCACTTTGTATAAGTAATACACTAGTCCAGTGTTAATTCACCGAAATATTTTCTTAATGTGCCTTTGCCAGTGTGAAAATACTGATTTCCTTTAACTGAGTATTGCAATTGCAATAAACCTGTGCCAGAGAATTTGTCTAACTGAAGGTTCTTGAGAATCATATGAGACCATAGAATGAACCACATCAAGGCAAAAAAAATCCATCACAAAACTGGCACATCCCAAACAGAAAACATTTTTCTATAAAAGTTTGGAGATTTAATGGAATGTTTTGTGATGGTTCATTGTTTGTTTCTTTGTCATTTGGATTTTTTTACTGAAAATCCATAGCAACAAACTTATATGAAGTGATAGTATTAGACTAAACTAGTTAAGAGAAACAACAAAAGATAAATTTCGTATTATTTCTCGGTGGTGTTACCATTCTACTGGAGATTGTTAACTGTTCTGATGAGTGCTATAATGCTGGAGTAAAACAGAATAATGACAGAACTTAATTACCTAGGTTAAATCCCATTGACTGTGATTAATATCTAGTAAGTGTTGACAATGCCTCCCTTGTTACTAAGATGTCAAGCAATTAATATATCTGTTGGACTCGTGGGTAATCTAGAAGCCTGTCCTTGACAGTAGAGCCCGTAGTATCATTGTTCATTGATGACCCTTCTTCTGTCCCCAAGGGATGTTTATGAGGACTGCAAAGAACTCACATCAATGCACAGTGGAAGCAGCCTTTGAATATTTGATGCAGATAACCTTCTAGGGGATTGAAATGGGTACTACAAACATAAAACTATAGTGAGATCCAGAGAACAGAATAATGGTCAAGATGCTTATATGTTTTCCCATTAAACATTTTCAGCTGAGCTATTAAAGTATATGTTGTTTGCAGGAACTCAAAGACCTTTGTATGGCTGTACATTTCTGAAATACTCTTCTTAATGGGCAGTGAGACATTACCCTCTCTAAATTGATACAAGCAGCTCTTATTCTTGGACTGGAGTTTGGAACCATTGTTGTTGAACGAAAGCAGGTATAAAGTGTCATATTTTAAACATTGCTGTTCTGCATATAAAACCCATATGATTGTTTTTTAAATATATAGCAAGAGTGGTAGGAACACATAAAATAGGATTGAAGATGAATAAAGGAACTCTGCAAAACTCTACAAGAACTGGGATCTTCACATTAACTAGTTCACAAATATTCTTTACCTTCAGGAGAGTGGGGTTAGATGGGAGGGGAAAGTAAAAGAGGGTTTGGTTAACCTACTACTGACATTTTGCTTTCCAGAAGAACTAACAATATTAAGATTTGGGAAGAGGACTAGTTTTGTCTTCTGACACAAGTAGCGTAAAGACAGCAGGCTGTCAAAAGGATGTGAATCCTGACTAACCAGTATATATTATTTTGGAAAGGTCAAAAACTATTGTATGTTATTTCTAGCTAAAAATACATAAAAGGCAATATGTGAAATTGGCAACAATTTTTAAGAAAGATTACATACCTCTGAAGAATTTATCCTACATTTGGAGTATTTGCTTTACTTTTTGGAAAGTAAATTATAGTTTCCAAGGGTTTAGTTTGGTTATTTGTTTATCTTAAGAAATTTGTCCTTGATGCATTGGCCTTTCAGTTCAAATTGTAGTCAAGTTACAAGGTTAGTTGATTTTCTAAGGAAAATATATGTCTCTATAGAAAATGCAACAACAAATACATCTTCTAAAAGTTCTTGATGATAGGAAAGAAAATAAACTAAATAACTTCTGTAGTTCTGATAATATCAGAATATCATAGTATGGAACTTTTCTTAAGGTGAACTTATTGTAAATAACCATCAGTTTCTTACTTTAAAATGCAAATTGACAATTTTGTAGTTAAATTATGAAGTCATAATCATAATGTTGTAAAACTTACTGATATATCAAAATGTATGAAGCACTCCAGGAAATCACACTATGAATAATCATTAAGGCTTGTACAAAACCTTGCACTCCTTTGTACCTATTTCTACCTCTTGCTCTACTAGCAGTGCATGAGTGACGTGGCATGGATGTTCTGGTCACTTCACAATGCTTCATCTTTGCTGTTCCTTCCTCCTCATGTTCTTCACCTGCTCCATGGGATACTGTCCTTTACAAACTTCTCCATCATGCATTCTTCCTATGGGCTACAGTCCTTTAAGAAACAACTGCAGCATGGATACTTTGCATGGGCTACAGCCCTTTAGGAAGAGACTGCTGCATTATGGGTCCAGGTACCAGAGTATGTGGTCATTCACACCTTCATGAATGACCTGTCTTTCCAAAGCAAAAATTTACAGCAGAAGGGTAGAGTCTTCTACATCCTTATGCCTCTTTACATTTCATTTCTGCACCCAGTGCACTCAAGACATATACTTGCATGCCTATATCTACCCTCAGAGTAAATGGTGGCCAATTTGAACCCAGATTTTCAACATTAAATCACCATGAAATCCTCTTCTAAGCTCAGTGCAATGAGTTTTTCTTATTAGAATAAACAATTGTTGAACTCATCTTTTTACCCAGCTTCCAACTCAGTTTTCTGTGCAAATAAAATTCTTAATTGCTGGAAGAGCAGATAAGCTGGAATTAAGAATGACATAAATAAAAGCAGGAAGGCAGAGCAAGACAGTAGCCTAAAGATTGTTCAGCTCTTGTAAAGACAGCTGAAAACAATTTAACTTTTTTCAGTATTGATGTGGAAAGTGGTCTGGAATAGATGCTTCCCCAGACTCCAATTAGAAAAGAAAAAATGGAAGCAATGAAGGTCATTGTTAAAAAGGCATGTTCTTATTGATAACAATATAATTTGAAGCTGCTTTCTAACTGAAGTATGATTCAATGGCTAATTAGAACGTCCAAATAAACACTTTCGGAGTAAAAAGCCTTTCTTTCCTGCAGACACATTTTTCAGGAATGTCTTTAACACTGACTGTTCTTCAGGGAATTCATGTTTAAACTGTTAGATAATTAGCAATCTGCCTACATGTCCCTGATTTTTGTTATGCTTAGCTTTTGATTAGCTTTAATCCTTACCTTGCTTCATGCCTGTGTTTAATACACTGCAGAATTCTCCTGAAATGCATTACTGTAAAGTTGTATCTGGGCAAATATTGTAACATAGTATGTTCAAGTATTTCCTTTTATTTAAAAGAATGATTTTCTTCAACTATATTATGCTTTAAAATAAATATTAAAAGCCTGTGGTTCTATCTGTATGCATATTTTCCTGAACAGATTTTTATATGAGTAAGTATACTCTTACACAAATGTAAATATGTATTTTCTTAGGTTTAGGAATGGTCCTTCCATATAATTTGAATTGTAATCAAGAAATCAAGAGTGATACAACCAAATACATTTTAGGAGTTAGAATGAGTCATGTGCAAAACCACTAGTTTAAAGCACACTATAAGTTGCACTACACTTAAAACTATATAGATATTGTTTAGATTACTTATGGAATAAAACATATTTGTGAAAGTAGGATTGAATTTATGTTAAACTGTCTAGATCCATTGGCCAATTTATTTGTAGCGACTAAATACAGTTTCTCTATAAGTACTATAGTACTTGGCATGTAGCTCTTTAAATCAAAAGAGCTGAGAAAATTAAACTAGTCCCCTAGGTATTTAAATAATTTTATTGCTGTAATTTTTGCTTTTCCCTGTCTTTGGTTATTTACTGCACTGATGGTTTTGCTAGATCTTGGTATTCATACAATTCAGTTTCAGCTATTCAAATTCTTTTAGCATGACTAACAAAGAGACTCACTGAACAGCCAGTGGTCCCCTTATGAACAGATGGCAGAAATTGATGCTGTTAGCATCAGACCACCCATTAAACTCTGGTGAGACCACAGTGGCTAATTCTGCATCCATTCCTGTAGAATATTACTCCTCAATCCACTGATTTAACACTATGAGAAAGCTGAGAACAATTGCAGGAGGAGGTGGCTTTTATCTCCCCTTTGATTATTTCAGCTTCTGAAGCTCAAATAATATGCCAAGATACTGGTAAAAGTTAATTCAGTCTGATCTGAGTACTTAAGAAGTAGATCTGTATCCAGCATTCTACTCCAGGTTTAAATAAGTACCTCATCCATGTAAAGTAGAAAGGTTTTGTTGTTGACCAGTGTATTTGGAGACAGTTCTGCCCTTATACCTATTTTACAGTAAAGAAGACAGGCCTATGGCTTTAAGAGATAGAAACATATGCTTTATAGCCTATTGAGTAGAAAATTAAATCATTGCTTGTTCACTTTTTTCCATTATTTTTGTTTTATTTATGCATGCGTCTGCACTTTGAGTTACAGCTTTTCTTTTTTCAACAATACAGGTTCTGTAAAATCCTGCTGCCAGGGAAATAGTCAACAGAAAGCTAACTGTGCACATTATACTGCAGTTACACTATGACCCTGTCTGTTTTTCCACCTTGTCAAAAGTGATTTGAAATTTCACCTTACAGTAGTTGGGTCTGACTTCCTTCTGAAAGTTTTATTCCTATCTGGTCATTCCCTAAGTGAGTAGCTACATATTTATTTAATGCTTCCTTGGCATATGGATCTGCTTCCAAACTGACAAGCTCTTTGGCACTTATGGTCTGGGTTTTGGAATTCATTGCCAAAAATATATCAAAACATTGACTCCTTCTTATCACAAGAAGGAAATGCTACTTCCTCAGGAACCATGTATATTGGCTTTAAGTGGATATTCTCGGTATATTTTGAAATAACATGTTGTATCAAACAGTGTATTGTCTAACTTAGTTTTGACAGCATCTATAATGAAAAATTATGGCAGACATGTTAAAAGGAACAGACTGTATTGTACAGATTTTTCACACAATATGTTGCATGCTATGGCATGCATGCCATTGAATTCTGAACAAGCGATAATAATGTGACTGAAATAGGGAAGGTTAACAAAAAATTCTTTAGAAGCAAATGTGAATGAAGAGAGTGAAAAGCTTTTACTGCTTTAAAGAGACTATGATTCACATACAGGTGGAAATGGGAGTCAGTACTCACAAAAACACAGAATGCACTTGATTCTGTAACTGTTTCTTAAGGAAATCTTCTGCTAGAAGTCAGACTGGGAAATAGCATTTCAGAATATTATTACAGAAATTATTTTGTTGGTATTGGCCCAGAAGTATATATTGAAGATTCTGCTTTCCAAGGGCTTATTGAGGTCAAGTGGGGATGGCTTCCAAGAGAAAGCCTTGTCAGTCCTAAGTGCTTACAGAACTGCTTCTTACAGGATAAATGAGATTGCATTAACAAAAGTACAGTTACTTTTTGCAAGACTCCAAGGATTCCAAGGGGTGTATAACCACCCAGACTGCTAATGTCTCTACCAAGGTGAATATTGGACCAACCATACTGCCACTTGCTCTAGACCTGTGAGCCTGGGTTTATTTTCCTTATAGAAAAGAAGAAACTGAAGCCAGAAGTACAGACAAAGGTTATGAGAATAGCACACACTTAACTGCCTCAAGGCTGTCTCAGTTTTCACTAACAGCAACTCTTCCTATACCTTCCAAGTCGATAGACTGCAACAAAAGGATGAGGGGGTCAAAATCCCTCCTACTGTTAGAGAAGATCAAGTTTGTGACCACCCAAGGAACCTGAACATACATAAATCAGAGACCCAAAAATATGCCCCAGAGTCCTGAGGGGGTTGACTTATTTGTTACCAGGTGATTCTACAGATTTCCTCCTCTCTGGTGAGACTTCCCTGAAATACTGTGTCACATTTTGGAATCCTCAGCACAGGACATGAACCCTTTGCAGCAGATCCTGAGGAGCATGCATAGATCCATCCACAAAATTAACAGGGTGATGGAACACCTGTTAATGGAACACAATGCAAGAGTTGTGGTTCAGCCTGGAGAAGAGAAGGTTCCAGGATGACCTTACTGCAGCATTTCAGTACATAAAGGGGTCCTATAAGAAAGATACCTGTTTAGCAAAGTCTATTGTGACATGATAATGGGTAATGATGATAATGATTTTAAACTGGAAGAGGATAGATTTAGAGGAGATATAAGGTAGAAATGTTTTATTATGAGTGTTGAAATACTGGGCCAGGTTGGACAGAAATTTAGTATTTGCCCCATCCCTGGAAACAAGCTCAGGTTTGATGGGTATCTGAGCAACCTAACCTAGTTGGTGATGTTGCTTATTGCAGGGGTGGTTGGACTAGATAATCTTTGAAAATCCTTTCTAAACCAAAGTATTCAATGAATCTATGGCTCTATGATTCATATCCTGCTCCATTGTGGAAGTAGGACACAAGTCTTCAGGTAAAAGGCCATCTCAGCATGGTCTTGTGGTTCTTTTAATGGTTTTCATTTTGCTTAGTTAAACTTGTAAATGTAAATAACAAAAACTTAACATACTGCATGATTTTTTATCCACAGGACACAAATGGTTTCCTCTTGTTAAACTAAACGAATTGTGCACAACCACATAATTAAGAGGTAGCTTAGGTTATCATTTTCTGTGTTATTCAACATGTTGAATAACAACAATATATGCTGTTTTGCTGCTGAATGTAAAAGGTCCCTAAACCTCAAAACATCTCCAAGTTTGCATGGACACGTGAAAGATATTTTGTTGGAAAACAGTAATGCCATTTAGCTGATTGGAGTGTTACAGAATTCTCTGGGAAGGTGTTATTATATTGCCTTAGGTACTTGTTCAAAAAGTCTCGACCTGAGTAAAAGACTACAAAGAACAAAACTTTTAGACTCAGGTGTATATCCTCTTCAGACAATGTTTACTTTATTATCACATAATGTGGAAGACTTCAGTTTAAATGTCTACATTAGTTATCTGACAGTGACAGGTGCAGTATGCAGCATGCAGATAACCCAGATAATAGCGTATAATTTCTGTCCACGAGAAACTTCAGCCATTTGCTGCTGTGCTGTGTCTGCATTTTCTCTACTAAAGAAGTCTAAATGATAGGTAAAGGTAGGTTCCAACTTTTGAAGTCAGGATCTCTATGTGTAGAGGTATGTAGTGTATTTTTACAATTCTTTATATCCTGTTTCTGTTCATGTACATTTTCTACCAGCTAGACAATTGAAATTGTTTAGAAATGTAGCTTTACCATAGCATACAAGCAAGTTGATACAAAGCTAAAATAATCAACAGAAATATGTATTTACCTTTCTTTACAGATTACACAAGCACATGTTGGTATGCATTTTTAAAGTTAAGCATAAAAACTACAGAATACAAATTAAACTACTGAATTCAATTACCATACTCATAAAGTTAAAAAGTACACAAAATCTGAAGTGTAACCATATACAATTAAAATATTCTGCCCAATTTTCATTTATTATCTTCCTAAATCTCATTAAAATCAATAGACAATCTAACATATCTAGACCTTTTCCCTCACTGAGGTACACTATCTCTTTCAAATGGAATCCCTACGCTTTATATCCCTATGATATAAAGGGAATACATATGAGGCCAACAGCCCCTGTTTCATAACTGAAAAGAAAATTCACAAGGAATTTGTATTTATCTTTCAAGAAGAAATATTAAACATTCTACTTGAAACTACAGGCTGCTCTTTCAGTGTCTCAAGTTTTATTTGTGATGCCTGAATTTATGCCAGAATGTCACTAAAATTCTGATATGCTGTTCTGTTAAGTATGTTAAGTATTGCAAGTAAAACTAAACCAAGATGCAATATGGGACCCCTGCTGAATGAGCTGGGTGCCCTGAAGACACATACAGAGAAAGCAAACATACTGAACACATTCTTTGCCTTTGTCTGTGCTTCTGGGAGCTGTCCTCGTATCAAAGCCCAGACTGCTGAGGCTCCAGAGGAAGCTGAGGCAAAAGAGGAGCCTGCCTTGGTTGATGAGGGCTGGGTTAGGGATAAGTTTAGCAAACTGAATGTACATAAATCCACGGGCCCTGATGGGATGCACCCACATGTGCTAAAGGAGACAGTGGAAGTCATTGCTAAGCCACTCTCCATCATCGTTTCTAAGTCTTGGGGACGAGGAAAGGTGCCTAGAGACTGGAGGTTAGCAAATGTCACTTCA
>VZRI01000586.1:4099-33302 GCA_013397515.1 Upupa epops
CTCCCTTATGAGGAAAGGCTGAGGGAGCTGGGTATCTTGAGCTTGGAGAAGAGGAGGCTGAGGGATGACCTCATTCATGTCTCTAAATATATGAGGGGTGGTTGTTAGGAGGATGGAGCCAGACTCTTCTCAAGGTCATCTGGTGATAGGACAAGGGCCAATGGGTGCCAGCTGCAAGGTAGGAGGTTCCACATCAGTACGTAGCAGGAACTTCTTCCCAGGGAGGCTAACAGAGCATTGGAACAGGCTGCCCAGGGAAGTTGTGGAGTCTCCTTCTCTGGAGAAGTTCCAGATTGGCCTGGATATGCTCCTATGCAACTTGGTCTAGGTGATCCTGCTGTGGCAGGGAGATTGGACTGGATGATCTTTCGAGGTCCCTTCTGATCCCTAATAATGCTATAAAATTATTATGGCAAGTTGTGGTTTCTGAGTGTTTTCACAGCACCAGATGAAGAGACAGTTGCTCTCATCACCACTGAAAGCTTTCTAAATAAAAGAATAAACAAGCAGAAGTCTGCTTCACAATTCAACAGGAAAGGAAATTAGAAAGTGTGAAGGCTGCTTTTTATGGTTATCAGGGATGACATAACCTTCGCATGGACTAAGAAACAAGCTCCAGGTAGTCTGAGGGTTTCCCAACATGGCTTTCCAAAACCAGACAAACCACTGCTGAATCCTCCACTGTATATTTGAACACACAACAAGTGACAAAAAGCTTCTTTAAATTAACTCATTCACAGACTACATAAGCTTGTTCCATGAACGTTATGAAGTCGTGAAGCTCTTATCTAGTTGCAGGTTCCCTCTGCTCCTCAGCATTCAAGAGTGTTGCAATCAAACATGAAACACCTGGTATTCTACCCAAAAAATGTGTCTGCAGACAGGATTCCTGTAACCCTAACGGGTAGGTACTACACCACTAGTATTTAGAGAAGGAGATTTATTAGAAGCACTGTGTGTGCTTCATTGATCAAGAGTTCAGCTTAGGGGGAAAATTAGCTTGATTGTGCCCAGTGAACACATCCCTCCTTCGAATCATTCGGTACCCGCTCAGATCACAGTTCTGGCCTTCTTGTAGGAGGGACAAATACATTCTTGCACATATCCTTGATCTTTGAGAACCAATTTGGCAGAGCTGGGAAAAGGAATAAAGTCTTAAGAAAAGACTGGCAAAAGGCCCCCAAATAAGCAGGTAGGATGCAGTCTTCTGGAGTGGCTATCACATCATGAGAAGCACAAACTGCAGGCAGTAGAGGACCACCACACTCACACAGCAACAAAAAAACCCAGCAACTAGTCAAAACAACAGCTAAAGCAACCTGTCCAACAGGTTAGCAGTTGCAGCTGTGTTTACTTGATAGGATCCAAAAATTAATTGCAATGCTGCAATTTTACTGGTCCCACAAAGCACTGGTATCACAGCTTCTGTTTTCAAAGGAGTGATGAGCTGAGAAATCTCTCACAGGAGTCTTTGCTTGGTGCTTGCTCTAATGTCAAGACTGTAGCTCTTGTCAGTGTAGCACCCTTTGTCCTCCCATCTGTAATAGTCACAGCTTGTACAACAGAGCGTCATGGCCAGAAGCATTCTGACACTGAACATGCTACTTGTTTTAATAAGTTGCTTGAGGGTGTATCCAAGAGCCTTGGATGGGGAACATTTCACAGGTGTTATTTAGCATAGCAACAAAAATTTGTGGGAATATAAAGTTATTGGAGTACTCCAACTTCACTGGTCGTTCTCACAAATGGAACTGCTGCAAGGAATGCCACGCTTAAAGTACAACAGAGCACAATCATTCGAGGGCTTTTTAAGGGCCAAAATGAAATGCAGAAGACCAAAGTAAATGTCAAACTGATTTTAAGATTTGAAAGCGTAACTGTAAAATGTTGTCTTCCAAGGGCTCAGACCTGACCTTGAAACTATTCTTCCATTAAAGAATGTCTAACATCATGCTGTCATGCTGTGAGGAGCAGAGCTTTCCCACTGCTTTTAAAAAATAAACATTTAGAAGAAGAAAAGATAAGGGAGGTGTTCTACTTCCTTATGAGGAAAGGCTGAGGGAGCTGGGTCTCTTGAGCTTGGAGAAGAGGAGGCTGAGGGTGGATCTCATTCATGTCTACAAGTATGTGAGGGGTGGGTGTCAGGAGGATGGAGCCAGGCTCTTCTCAAGGGCATCTGGTGAGAGGACAAGGGGCAATGGGTGCCAGCTGGAACAGAGGAGGTTCAATACCAATATCAGAAGGAACTTCTTCCCAGGGAGGGTACTGGAGCATTGGATCAGGCTGCCCAGTGGGGTTGTGGAGTCTCCTTCTCTGGAGACGTTTCAGACCTTCCTGGTTGTGTTCCTGCGCAACTTGGTCTAGGTGATCCTGCTGTGGCAGGGGGATTGGACTGGATGAACTTTCAAAGTCCTTTCCAATCCCTAAGGATTCTATGATTCTATAAAGGTTGAAAGTACAAGCACCCTGAATGTCAATCCAAATGCCAGAGCCAATGCTCAGCCTGTGTGCTCCATCTTGCACGTGGTTTGCCTAATCTATCTGATTCACTTTTTCCCCTTCCAAGTTGGTGGAAGAATCATTTAAGCTGCACAGCCTATTAGATTATCACAAATAATTGTCATCTAATTCTTGTATTTGTTTTGAACTGCTGAAGAAGAAATGAGACCAACAATCTCTTGAATATGTGGGTCACTCAAATCAACACCTGAATTCAGTTCTCAGTGGAACCACCTGCCAGCAAGGCTTCATATGCCATTTATCACATCTAATTTGAAATATCCACACTACATAACAGCTGCCGTCATCAATGTCTGTCTAAACAGTCCCTTAGAGCCTAATTCCTCTAACTCATTTTAGATGCACACTTCCTAAAGGACTTGGAAGATGTCAGTGTTGTCCTGAGTCAGAGGAAATGGAAGTTAGGAAAAAGTTTATTTTATAATGACATTTATTGACAGAAAGGTTGGATTCTGGTACAGAGACAGGATCTCTGTGGCAGGGGGATTGGAAGAGATGATCTTTTGAGGTCCCTTCCCATCCCTAATGATTCTGTGATTTGTCTGCTGGTTCACTGGGTTCTGTGAAAGAAATGTCAGAGCCTGTCTGAAAGAAGAGGAGGCAAAAGGGTTAAGACATTCAGTGAAGCCAATGCACAACTCGAGGGGGAAAGAGCTTAATGCAAAAGTAACACTAGCATTTTTCCAGTTCTTCCCAGTGCCTTAGGAGGGCTAAAAATGTCTCCTTTAGGTCATGGAAAAGCTGATAGCCAAAGCAACACTGTCCTGCAGGCTGTGAGCATGTGAGGAGATGAAAGACAGAGGAGGAAGAAAAGAAAAGCACAGAAAAATTATGGCTTGAATTAAAGAACAATCAGAGAAGTTGCAGGCTGTTGATGAAATAACTGGAGATGGCTATAGTTATGCCAAGCAATGTTTTCAGAGCCAGCTGTTAATGCCTGGAGACATCTCTTTGTAGACACAAGTGGTTCAAGCCACAAGACAGTAATTTTCTGCATCATAACACACCCCTTCATACGCAGATTTTATCAAGGGCAGACAGGTGGGAAAGAAACCAGACATAACATCAAGGATGGCTTAGGCAGTTTCTGCTGTCATTGTTAAACATGTGCCTGGCGTGGTAGCACATCCTGCAGTATGGAGGTTCTGGAGCAGGCGAGCTCTGTGGCACTCTGTCTGCTGGCACTCACACAGTTCAGAGTAAGAGCTCAATCATCTGACTATACACAAGGAACTTCCTTCCCACAGAGCATGAGAACGTGCATATTAAAACAACTGGGAATTTGTTCCCTCTGCATTATCCGAGGTCTCATTTGCTGGAAGGACACATTTGTCTTTATGAATGCTATATGCTCGTGGATGGCCTTCCACGAGGATTCAGACTACTGCTCAAAGTCTGGACTAGGTATCTGCATGCTACCCCACAGTCACCACAGCACAGACACAAACAGAGAACACAAGTAGAGACAGGTCAAGCACATCTACACAGCATTGCTCAGCTTAGGGGTCTGCTGTTCAACCAGCCCTCTCAGACACGTGGCTGACTTGTACTAACCTTCAGAGCAAAAGCTCAGTAAGGTTATCTCTACTCTGCTCTGGTGAGACCCAGCCTGGAGTACTGGTCCAGTTCTAGAGCCCTTATTACAAGAAGGATGTGGACATGCTGGAGCGAGTCCAGAGGAGGGCCACGAGGATGAGCAGAGGGCTGGGGCACCTCTCCTATGAGGCCAGACTGAGAGAGCTGGGGCTGTTCAGTCTGCAGAACTGGAGGTTCCAAGGTGACCTTATTGTGGCCTCCAGTATCTGAAGGGGGCTACAAAAAAGCTGGGGAGGGTTTTTTAGGATCTCAGGTAGCGACAGGACTAGGGGGAATGGAGCAAAGCTGGAGATGGGCAGATTTTGACTTGATGTGAGGAGGAAGTTTTTCACCATGAGAGTGGGGAGAAGCTGCAATGGGTGGCCCAGGGAGGTAGTTGGGGCCCCGTCCCTGGAGGTGTTTAAGGCTGGGCTGGATGAGGCTCTGGGCAGCCTGCTCTAGGGCGGGGTGTCCCTGCCCATGGCAGGGGGGTTGGAACTGGATGATCCTGTGGTCCCTTCCAGCCCTGACTGATTCTATAAATTCTTGCCAGGGAGGGTGATGGGGCACTGGAGGGGGCTGTCCAGGGGGTTTGTGAAGTCTCCTATTCTGGACATACTTCAAACTCTCCTGGACTTGGTCTGGGTGATCCTGCTGTGGCAGAGGGAATCGGACTGGATGGTCTTTCAAGGTCCCTTCCAATCCCTGATGATTCTATGGCTTTTCACTTCAGCTATGCCTTGCCACCAGTATCATGCCACCTCTTCCCTCATGCTAATATTACTGGTTTTGAGGCTCTGCCATAGACCAAATCACTGAAATCCTTATGATAAAGGGAATCTGGAACTTCTGTTGATACATTTCAGTGTCTCCCACAGGGTAGCTTCAGGGGAAAAACAGAGGTCCAAAGCAAGACAGGACTGGAAACACAGTCGGTTGAGCTTGGTAGTTTGAGTGGGAAGAGGAAGGATGGGTGATACTTGTCACAGCCAATTACTCTCTCACACTAAAAGTAGCTGCTTCTTGCTAATTAACACAAAAGAAAATCAAAATCCTAGTCCTGTGACAGCAGAAATGAGGGCACTCTAAAAGCAGTGATAGCTAGAAAATCTCAGCCTACACAACATGGAGCATGGAGGGTCTCCACGGGACTTTCAAGTGCCAATACATACATCTTTTTGATAACGATACACTACAGGGGCAGTAAAGAAGCTTTCTTCCTTTCAGCCATTTGGATGTGTTCCTGTGTGACTTGGTCTGGATGATCCTGCTGTGGCAGGGGGATTGGACTGGATGATTTTTTGAGGTCCCTTCCAATCCCTAATGATTCTAGGATTTGTTAGATTTGACACTGACATTGACTAAGAACATAATCCTTCAGATGCTGAATACACGACACCTACCAACTCCGTATCAGTGGCTCTATGGAGGGGAACCTTCACTTGAAATATACACTTAGGACCGAAACAGAAAATCAAGTACTTCAGTACTCTAGCAGATTATGGAGAGATTTACAAACAAAACACATTCCGAGTGCTTGAGGTTCATTGTGGCAGCTCTTAAATCCTTTTCTTGTGGAAAACTGGTGTTTGCTACAGCATAAATACAGATAGGATTTTGTTACTATGCACTGCTGGCATTTCAATATACAGAAGCACCACAGACAATGCAATCAAAGCTCTGTAAGTAACGTAACCACACAGTAAATGTTAACATGTATTTCTTAAGGAGAAAAATCAGTGTGATAGCAGCTGTACATCACTTACCTATAAGAAACTAACCAGCTCCGTCTGTAGCTGACTCTTGTCCTCATCCGTAAGTACCAGGTCTCTTCAACCACTTGAGAAAAATTGAAATGCTCTGATGCAGTCCATTGGACAAGTAAAAACGTCCCTAAGTGCAGTCATCTCCTTCAGCTATAGGCACAGCAGTTCCGAAATACTTGTGGATTTTAACTTTTTAATTTCTTACAATGTTGTCCCCATTTAACTGTGCAAGGGACTGACAATAACCCAAGAACCAGATGTCTATAGAATATTGTCCTAAAGAGGCCACCAATCCAACCATTAGTGTTGCCCTTTCAAAAACCAGCACACCGTTACCAGACAAACCAGGGGGCTCCCTCACTTACTACCTTTGCTTATCTAACCAAACCAGGGGACGTGGAACGTAGCTCACTGTTCTAATGAAGGGTTACAAACGGGTGTTGAAAAGACAATTTAACCCTCTGGAGAGCAGGTACTTCTGAAATAAAATTACGCTTTATGGAACTGTTTTCTGAGTGCAAATTTGAAGAATTATAGGGCTAAATATTCTACTTGAGTCTGAAAACGCCAAGCATCCTTAGCTAAAATAATGCACATCTGCAATAGCTTATATTAACGGCTATGTATATGAATATAATACATCCAGAGTGCTAGGTTTAAACTTATATTAACGGCTATGTATATGAATATAATACATCCATAGTGCTAGGTTTAATCTTTTATTTGAATGACATTTAATGTTACGCAAAATATACCGTTGTGTTACATCCACTGTGACATCAACTAAAATGTGAACTAGTTTGCATAGGTTAGTACTTTGGGCAGCATGATGTCGCTCTAGTCCACCAAGGCTTAAATACTCACAGTGTCGAGGAAGAAACAGGAATTAAAGCATTTCTACTAAAATATATTTTAATAGCTGGTGTTAACTTTCTGCATAACAAAAGCCAAATTCAGATGATACATCATATGATCCAAGAGTAAGTATATCTGTCCTTTGAAAAACAACTGTTACCTTCGTAACTGTGTACTCCCGAATAGATTGCAAAATAACTAAAACTTTACACACTTTAAAGCAAACATAAGCCAAACTGCACAGCGGTTCATTTTTGCTTTTTATATCACACTGCAAAAACCAACAGCTGAGAGAGTTTCCACATCATGCTAATCAATGTCAACACAGTCATTGCTGCCTTCCAATTGTCTAGCAATTTCTACTAGTAATATTAAATACACATGATTGAAATGCTACAGTATAGCTTATTTTCCCCCTAAAATAATAATAATTAAACAAATGTCAACAACAACTGGATTACAACTTAAGTACAATATGCAAATTCTATTTATCAGACACAAGAAGCATATGAAATTCCTTTGAGTATACTGTTGTAGTGCAGGCAGTTTAGGAAATACAGCTTTCAGGTGTTCTTTGAAAAGGGGAGAGATGGGGTTCCTATGGCATAAAGCTGGAGAAAATCACTAAAGCATTGCTAAATGTTTTATTCTTCTTCAGCTCACCAGTACTTTGCATTTGCCAGCACATCAGTTTGGAGATGTTCTTTCAACAGCTTCTTTTGTCTGTTTCAGTATGGTACTTAAACATTTATTAACTAAAGCGTATTATGTATTTTAAATGGGGTATTAATCAATATAATTAAAACCTAACATTTTATACCCTGTACCACTTTCTGCCAGACTCGTGCATTTGTCATTGCTTTTTCATTTTACACGATGACACGCAGTCACCCTACAATAAAAAACCTAGAATTATTATCCTTCCCAAGTACTGGAGACCTTCCATATCCCCGAGGAACACTCGGTGGGGACACATTTGTCAAAAAAACATAATCCATGGGAGGTGGTTTTCTGTCAAATCCCAATCTGCTGAAGTGGTTTATGGTATGTCAAATGTAATCAAGAAACCCCTGGTTCATCAAGATTAAATGCTAATGTTCCATAATGAAAAATTACAACTGCGGTATCTGTAAGTAGCTTTGTTTAGAAAATTAAAATTAGCCAGGCAAGAAAGAGTAATGAAAAGCAAGGCACCCATTTGTTCTGGTATATATGTATGAATATACTTTGTTTTCTACATTTATACCTGTGTTAGCAAGAATTAACGCACACTGAGTCTTCTCTATTTCTAGAATGCAAAAAATGGGAGTCTGTGAACTTCCAACCTCCACCTGGAAACAGCTCAGGAAATTTGATTCCTTAGAAGTCTTTTACTTTCCCAAGAAAGATGCTGTCTACAGGAAGAAAGTCCAGTGAGGGGAACATGCTGTGTGAAAAAGGAATATATGCTAGAAAAGTGACAAGACAGCATATAACATCTGTTAATCCCTATATCCCACTGCATGTGACAGGCTCCAACATATGCCTCGTAAAACCTGTGCTGGCACAACTGAGCTGCTGACTTACTTTCCCTACCTTACAAATTTTAGATCTTAATGTGTTTATGACTGCACTCTGCTAATTTTGGGCCATTGACAGCATTGCTTAGAACAAAGCTGCATAACGACACTAATGTTTGTTTAGCATCCAAAACAGGAAGCATTTCATATGAACACAAGTTACTAAGCATATACGACATAAAAAACTGACTACGTAAATGAGCAACTTAAAACAGGTCTTCATAATTCTGCTGACAGACCGTTCTGAACAGAAACGCAATTCACATGCTCCTTTGTTTTCTGGACCTTTTTCGTTTTGCAAATTGTTTTAGCTGCTTTGCCAGGCTAATGAATATTCAAAATTCATAAAGGAAATTGTATTTCCACTGTTTAGCATAGTCCACTGATGGATGTCATCAAATACTCATTTGTCTGATGTATTTTTCAGCGTACATACAGTGTTCAACATCGCAAGCCATCTCGGCACTAAGGAGGAACGCTCTAGTGTATTTATAGGTGGAGACTAACTTTGTTATAAATCACTAAAAATTGCAACTTGATGCAAAATATCTACCTCCTGGATTTCCTTTCATTCACATCTGGTTAACAAACTGACATCTTGTTGTTGCCTGAATTACGCGGCTAACAGAGCAGCACGGCAGCAAGCGATAGGCAGCTCTGCCTCAGCCATCATCAGAAACATTTGCCAGCCTTCATAAAATAGAGTTCCAATCTGGCTGATGATGAAAACCAACACAGAAGCAGAGCACTTGTTTCAGAGCTTCTGGCTCAGCTTACTGCATCAGATGTTTGAAAGAAAAACATTTGACTTGCAAAGCTTGCAAGTTCAACGTGGAAGTCACCGGTAACAGTAAGGAGCAGCTTTATGTGTAGAGCTTTCAAGATGTTTCAATGAAAGCTGCGTCACCCATGCAGATTGCATACTGATAGTACTGCATTCCTGGATTGAAATCACCACTTTTAAAATTAGATGCTCCTGGTCAGCTTTAGCTTTGAAATTAGACTCAGAATTTGCATGAGCTTTCCTATTCTTAATTGTATGCTGAACCAGACCTAGCAGGTATTCACACTGATGACTTTCAGTTAACGCAATAAATCCATGTTGCCTCTCTTATTAATTCTTTAAATAGATATTGCAGGCTTGCTTACTTTGTGCAACAAGAAGTACAAAATTGTCTATAAACCCTACATCTACTTTAAAAATTTCAGAAATTGAAGAGAGCCAGCGGAGGCTCAACTTTCTTATGATAACAATTGGCAAAAATGTTTTCATCCTTACACATGCATGCATCTGCATGAGGAAGTTCCCACAAGAATCTTTAAATCTCTTGTTTCTCCCTAGGAAGGAGCTCAGCACCCTCCTGGCACTCAAAGTAAAAGCAGCCTCTCTGTGACCCAGGCCTGCTGCTGACACAGTCCCTCTTACAGGTCCACTATGTCACCAGTTATTTGATCCTCTCTTCAGCCTCACAGACTGAGACCTGGACCTCTCAGCTCTGATCACATTACATCAGTAATGATGAGGCTGGAAAAGACCTTAAAGATCATCCAGTCCAACCTAAATCCAAATAAACCAAGTAAACCTAACATCTAGCTCATGCCACTCAGCACTTCATCCAGACTAACCCTGAATAGCTCCGGGGACAGTGACTCGACCACCTCCTTGGGCAGCCCATTCCAAAGCCAGATCACTCTTTCAGTGAAAAACCTTTTCCTAAGTTTTCATAAGTTAAGGGACACCACATCGTGTATGTGAAGGTTTGTCAGCAAAATATTTATACCGCTCAATACGGATAGCTCAACTGAAGCATGATGGCATAGACCATGTTGGACTTGGTCAGTTTCCTCTTCGGAGTCAGGTATGAGAAAGATTAAACTAGTGAAAGAAAATGTAATATTTCTCTATCATTAACCATTTGGCAAGCGTAAACCCACTATTGGACCACCAAGATATTTGGAGTAAACTGAAGCAATACACCATTGAGCTGGAATGCACTACATTAACCAGAATTCTCCTCTGCTCCTCAATGGAGGTGCAAGTATTTCTGCAGCAGGGGTAGGTACATTAGCTCATCAGCAAAGCAGCCATTAAGCGAGTTAACCTGTGGGAGGAAGGAGGGATGTGACTGCAGGCTTTGTGAGACTGCACAGCACTGAGGCCTCACACGGGGTTTTTATTTACAGCAGTGCAGATGAAGGTAAAGGAACTAACGTACTGTGGTTGTATACTGCCCTAATGGAAGGTTCTATTTAAACACTAATATTATTAGAAGGAAACAGAAGAACTGACAGGTTTGATACTCTAGAGAGTCTTTGCATGGAATTTTCTGTGTAAAAGATACCCAAGTACCATGAATTCCAGGCATGGATCTAACTCCATTACTGGGATGCAAACAAAGCTGATAGAAGAGGTCACTATTGGAAATAAGAGAGAACGGGTAATCCAGGAATACATGTGGGTATGCAAGATTTCTGCTGTCAAAACAGACTAGTTTACCGTAAGGCTGCTGGGCAGTAGGGGTTTGACCTATTTTTGTCACTATGATATTGCTTGTCGTTATTTTGAAGGGCTGAATTACCCACTCAATATTTTTCTTTTTATTGGGATGCTAACTGCTCAAACATTACACACGTGCCTAATAATCGGGAGATGTGTTTGAACTCTGTGTGTTAACCTCCTGTGACTTCAGAGTGCCATAAGAAGTGGATCAATTTTATGGTTGTTATCATAAAGAGAAATCATGTCTTTGAGAGGTAGGGAAAAAGTATTTCCCCTTTACACCTAATTGACTGAAGTCTTTTCAGGACTGGCAGCACCAGGCTTCCATACGTGTTCTTAATTTTGAGGGAGCACTGTTATAATCAATGCTGTTTTCAAAGCTCGGAGTTTCTCCTTGATTATCTTTAAAGTACTCTAAACTGGATTGTTAGTGAGAATGCAGACTGTCATAGCAGTGATCAGGTAACGAACACGTACTCCTAAAAGATTCGTCTGACTTTTTCTAAAAGGTTAGATTTTGAGTAAATCATAACAAAGCTCATAGGACTAGAGACAAAAATTAGTTAACAAACTCGATATAATTTGCTGGAAGCATTCCTGTTTTCCCAGTTCTCTGCACAGTACCATACATCCAGCCATCATCAATTGGTTGCACATTGATGATATAATCACCATCCCTGAAGGAGACTTCATCTTCATCTTGAGCACTGTAGTCATACATAGCTCTGTACGTTCTCTGTTGAAGGAAAGAAAAGGAGGCAGTAAAGTCTCAAGCCTAAATAGAGATCAATTCCTTCGCTTCTTAGCACAAAGAAAATCAAAAGAACAGGAAAAAAAAAAGGAGAGGGAACAGGACAGAGAGAGAGAAGCAAGTTACCTGTTGAAAAGAAACAGTACACCCCTCTCCTTGTCAAGTATACAGTAACTCATGGAATGTATTGGGTCAGGAGAGAGTTCTAAAGGTATCTAGTCCAAATAAATGCAGCCCCTTTTTCTGGGTATCAAAATAATCGGTTTTGTGAACCTACATTGTCCAACGGCCTCACACAAACAGATTTCAAGCAATTCACTGCCTCTTGAAATATTCCAACTGTTGTTTCATACATTCACTACTAACAGGCCATCACATCCAGCCGTGGATAGCTGTGCCTCTGCTTCCTATTCGCATGATTCCCAAATAGCCTCTCCCACATCTTCACTGCAGAAAAGAAACAGAGTCTTCAGTCGTGTCACTAACTCTGCCATCTCACTGAACATCCTTCATTGGGAATTTACCCCGAATTAGGAATATCTAATGAAATAATACCCAATGAAAAAACAAAACACGCAAGATTTCTACAAGTCTGCAAAATATGTTTCATGAATGCTCCATAAAATGCTACCATTCTGTTCATCTGTCTCAAAAAGGGAAGAGTCTTTGCATCTGTGCTGGCTGGGCTGACTGAAGGGGCGGTTGTGCCTCTGTACTCTGCACTCGTGCAACTGCACCTTGAGGACCGCGTTCAGTTTGGGCGCCACAGTGTAAGGAGGACATTGAGGTGCTGGAGCAGGGCCAGAGAAGGGCAATGAGGCTGGTGAGAGGTCTAGAAACCTAGGTGAAGAAAAATGCCAGTAAGTCCACATCTGGCATAAGGCAGAGAAGAGATTTTCTTCTGAGCCATGGTTACCTGTCTCCCTTAAATGGCTAAACACTGGGGGAAGAGATTAAATGTTTTATTAATCTAACCTACCAGATCTTTTTGCTTACCCAGCAGGACAGCCACCCATACTTAAAATACCGTGCTGTACAACATACTACTGCTGTCTTCTTTAAGGCAGCCCGACTACGTCACTGTGGCGGCACAGTTCTGGAGACAAGCTGGCAATTTCAAACTTGAAAAAAAATTTATTAGGGCTCTAAATGCTGCTGAGAAACCTCAATTTATGGCCTTAACACCTAATTAGGTGTTAAATGGCTGTCAGGAGAAATCTCCATAATAGTCCTGTTAGTATTTAATGCCTAATTATCACTTCAGAGTGTAGCCTGGGTTATATAATTGAGAATTACAATGCTTAAAGGGCTCAAAGCTGGGATTTTTTACATTAATTTTAGTGAATTATCCTTTTGTTGGTAGAGAGTTCAGCGGGTACTGAGAGAACAAGAGGCCATAAGAAAGGTTGGGATTTTGTAAAGAAGGCCAATATTTTTCATCTCACCTCTTCAAAGTTCTAACTTGCACCTATTGCTTAGAAAAAAGTACTGAAGCCCAGCTTTCACATTCCCAGCTCCCCAGCCAGATGTGAGCTGACAGATGCATATTTCCACTTCATCTACCAGTTTATTCTTATCCTATGGACTGCTGCTTGCACAGAGCAGTACCTGTTGCAGTGTCCTTCACACACAACAGCCACCAAGGAAAGCACATTTGCAACCTAGATTGTTTTCCTACCCACTTTTAGTTATTTGAAGATGTAAGAACACCCTCTCCCCTTGCAAAAAAGCAGAGAGACTTCAGGACTTTGTTATAAAATAGTCTGTTCTCTGAGCAACCGTTGAATTCAGCCTATTATGTAGGACTGCTCACTGAGAGGCAGCAAAATCAAGGATCAGAAAATACCTCGATTTATCTAGGGATGCCTACCCAGACGCTGTGTTAGGATGGTGCCCAAAATGAAATAACCCAGAATTTGGAAAGTCAGAAGCTAGAAAATTTCTGTTTGTCAGTAGAGGACATTAGTGAACATCATTATACGGTGAAGTCACGTCTTATGGGGACCCTGATGTGACAGCAGTGCAACAGACTGCTGAAAGGACTGTGTTTTGCTACAGCAGCTAACTCTGATAAAACCTCTGGGATCTTCCTAATCACTCTCACTCGAGAGATGCCCAGGCCAAAATCAGGTGACTTTAGAGGTGACTTTGTCATTTGCTTTTAGTTAAGTCTCAAACCTGTTTATGCTTTGAGATCACTATTCAGGCTGGGATTTCTTTCCTCCCATCATTACACCTTTTTTCTTCACTCCATCAGGCTTAGTGAGACAAGGCTGCGTGTCCAAGAGTACAGCTCCAAGCCCAGAACCAAACAGGCAGATGAAAGCAACACACTTCACACTCAGTTTTTTGGATTTCCCAGGGCATGTCCACAATTCCATCTGAAAAGCATTCCAGGGCTGCCTTACATCTTGTGTGCGCATCGCTACACTTAGACACAGCCCCAACAAGAGATTTATTCTCCCCATCACACACTAGGAATCCCTGTGCCTTCTCAACAGCTGGGTGTGACATACCCAGGATGCCTGCCTAAGCTGCACAAACAAAAGGAAAGAGTCTTGAGTCCTTTGATGTGAAAGTGGAAAGACACAGGAATATACCAGGTTTCTAGCTACATCCAGATGGCTCTTTTGGAGCAGTGTCATCACCCTAGGGGGTGATAAGATTACACTGTCTTCCTCTCCACACTAGCAAATTAGCAGTCGGCACCAGGGCAGTGTCTTTGGTTTTCTCCCTCTGGAAATGTCTGAGGTTTATTGTCCTCAAGGAAATCTACTGTTTTTAACAGCAACACGATCCATGTGAGCTATATGACACTTGCTGATCCACTTTTCCCCTGATAAACAGTTAATGCAACCGAAAAGAATGTCAAATGATAGATTCACAAAAGGGATACGAAATGCTGTTAAAAGGAGAGATTCAGTCAATGCTTTTACTGTTAAATGCTTCAATTGCCTTCATCTTTGAAACATCTCCCTTCCCTTTCCCGATTATAGAATCATAGAATCCTTAGGGATTGGAAGGGTCCTTGAAAGATCATCCAGTCCAATCCCCCTGCCACAGCAGGATCACCTAGACCGAGTTGCACAGGAACACATCCAGGCGGGTCTGGAAGGTCTCCAGAGAAGACGACTCCACAACCCCCCCTGGGCAGCCTGTTCCAATGCTCCAGTACCCTCCCTGGGAAGAAGTTCCTTCTGAGAATCCCCACTTCTGGAAGGTGAGGCAAATGATTCTCAAGATGGCTGAGATAGCATTTCAAGAGGCACCCTATGGGGTAAGTTACTGGGAGACAGAAATATCTGCCCAGAGAGCTCTGGAAGCTGCTGAGGGCAATTTATAATGTGGAGACACAGTGATTTTCTACCTGCTGGGTTTGAGGACGCTTTGCTACTGACTGGCTAGCAGATCTGCTGGCAAAGCTCAGGCTTCCAAACCTTCCACCTTTTGCACTCAGTGAGTGCAGTACTGTGCAACTTCCTTGGGAATTGTGTTGGGTTCCTTATCAGCTGCCTCACAGCTGACATACAGTGGCCCATAAAGTTTCCCAGTTTATTTGCTTGCCCAGAGATGCAGGTATCTGGATCCCAGACTTCCCAGCTTAGTCAGGCACCAAGCAGCTGAGAACAGGAAAGCCCGGAAGCACTCAAACCTCCCAAAATGCCATGATCTTTAAAAAAAAGAAGAGGCCGTGGGTTTTCTGTTTTAAAGGAAAATGCAAGTTGCAGGTAATGTTTAAAACAGCATTTTTCAGTGCAGAAAGCACTAAGTTTGGGTCATAATTAACTATTTCCTCACTTCTCAAAATGATGACAGAGACAGCTAATGAAGATCCAATCAAAACAGTACAGGGTGTCCAGTGTAGAGCAGTAAAGATGATGAAGGAAGTAGAACAGTTCCCTTCCTTATGAGGAAAGGCTGAGGGAGCTGGGTCTCTTGAGCTTGGAGAAGAGGAGGCTGAGGGGGGACCTCAGTAATGTCTACAAATATGTGAGGGGTGGGTGTCAGGATGGAGCCAGGCNCAAAATTACAAGTTGAGATTTTTAGGGTAAATGGTGACTGGATTTGAAGTATGAAATCTCTAGACATATGACCTGATTTACAATATGATAACCACTACAACTGAACTTGATCTAGGGAGTTCAAAAAGAAGAAAGAAGCTCGATTTCTCCACCGCATCCGCCTGCTGATTACCGATTCAGGTTCCCCTCCATGACCAATTACCTCTAAAATGGAATACTCACTCCAGCTTTACAGTCTCATCCACCACAATTAAGGACTTTAAGACTGTGGGCACAGTTTTATGATAAAGCTTTTTGTCAGTTGCCCAGCAGCATAACCTGACTTAGATCAGGCAAGAACAGATGCATGATTGTTCAGTTTCACTTAAGAGACTTCACAACAGCCGGTGATGCTGCTTACCACATAAAATCATTCCTGAAATCCAATACTCACCAGGCTTGCTGAGTGAGGCTGTGAATGCATGGACCTCATGGATGACATACTGGTCTGGTGCATGTATCCATACCCTTGGGACTGGCTTTGCTGATACGCTCCAGGGAGAACAGGGGCTGTGTGTTAAAGAAACAGAGACATACAAGTTTTTTTAAAAGTCCTTATTTAGCATTTTTTTAGAACCTGTAGATTATTTGCATTTTAATTCATGATTCCTCATTACGAAACAGCTCACAATTATTTCCATTTGCGGGCTTTCTGGGGGTTGACTCACACTCAAAAGCTGGCAAAGCTATCACGATATATCCACAACTACTGCCAAGTTTAGTTTGAAGGAACAGCTCAACACAGAAGTTTGACCATGCAGTCTAACTAAATGCTTGAGACACCACTAACTCCAGTGTGATACTGCCCTAGATGACTCTCCAAATACCACGTTCCACAAACTGCCATTGTAAAGGAAGACTGATGAAGAAAGCTGAATGCTAATACAGCTTTGAAATGTTTCAGTTTATATTCTCCACAATCAATTCCTTCGTCACTGCAAACTGACTTCTACCTTTGGGGCTATGAACAAAGGACTGAGCTTCACAGGAAGAGACAGAAACGTAAAAAAGGGAGCCTGCCCATGGATTTCTTATTTTATTCTGATTTCATCGATACTCATAGCCAAAACTCAAACACAGAGACAGCAGTGGCTACCGACATCTTTCCAAGTCTACTGCTTTCAAAATGATTCCACCTCCTTCACGTGTATTTTATTCACGTTGTATTAATGATTCTGTAGGCTGGTCATTAATACATTGAGTTTCACTGCAGCAAGAAGTGTTGAGAGAGTTAAGACAATCAACCAGTACACCCTACTTCCATTGCTTACTAGGAAAGCGTTTGTAACCTTTCCGTTCAAACACCCCACTGCAGCCACAGAGAAAACAGAATGTGTTTAAAAGATGTTTGATCAAAAACCTGACACACAAGCACCGCCTAGATGCCTGCACACTCTTATCCCAGCGACTTCAAGGAGCATTTTTAATGCAAAATTAAGACACTAACCATTAAAAATCTAGTCACAGTGTGTGCACCTGTGGATGTTTTGCAAAACTCTGGTGCTCTCTGAAAATCATGATTTCTGATGCAGAGGATTTTAGCTCATCCTCCACCATGCTTTTCACTAATTTTACTAGTTCAAATGGAAATTTGTTTAGCTACACTGAAAACAAAATTGATTTCTCTTGACACTTGTATTAGCGGTCAATTCAGCAAGCATTCTGTCCAACTCCTCTGACAAAAGCTGTCTTTCACTTACAGGGGATAGTGACAGTGCTGACCCAAACTCTTCAAACATGGACTCAATCAGCAATCTGGTGTTTTCTGAGTTACACCTCATGGGCTTGCTAGGAAGTGAACAACCACTTCTGAAACAGCCACCACACAGATTCAAAAAGAAGCAAGGCTAATACAGGATTTAAAGGGATTCACAATGTATGAAAGAACCCAGGACTTGCAAAGACACAAGAGAAGAAGGAACAAACTATTCAAAAGTTATATCATAGAATCATTAGGGATTGGAAGGGAACTCAAAAGATCATCTAGTCCAATCCCACTGCCACAGCAGGATCACCCAGACCGAGTTGCACAGGAACACATCCAGACGGGTCTGGAACTTCTCCAGAGAAAGAGAATCCACAACCCTCCTGGGCAGCCTGTTCCAGTGTTCCGTTACCCTCCTTGGGAAGAAGTTCCTTCTGATATTGATATGGAACCTCCTCTGTTCCAGCTGGCACCCATTGCCCTTTGTCCTATCACCAGATGTCCTTGAGAAGAGCCTGGCTCCATCCTCCTGAGACTCAATCCTCACATATTCAGAGACATTAATGAGGTCACCCCTCAGCCTCCTCGTCTCCAAGCTCAAGAGACCCAGCTCCCTCAGCCTTTCCCCATAAGGGAGCCATTCTACTTCCTTCATCACTTTTGTTGCTCTCTGCTGGACACCCTCCAGCAGCTCTGTGTCCTTACTGAACTGAGGGCCTAAGAACTGGACACACTACTCCAGATGCAGTCTCACTAGTGCAGTACAGTAGAGGGATAGAAGAACCTCTCTCGATCTGCTAACCACCCTCCTTCCCTTCTGATCCCCCCCAGGATGCTGTTGGCCCTCTTGGCAACAAAAGCCCATTGCTAGTGGTATGCATATGTCTGCAGTAGTAAGACTCTGTTCTCTGCTTCCTGAGTGATGAGGACAATAAATGTGTATGAAAAGAGATTACAGCAAAAATGTTTGCTGAACTGTTTCAGAAAGGTCACCCTTGTCCTTCCAGCAGGCTATCCTGCTTCCCCAAATAACAGCTTCATTGATTTCAACACGAGTTTTTCTTAAAATATCCGTTTAGTTTTGGTTAGCATATTGAAATGTGTTAAGAATGCACTTACACCTGGGGATGTTCCACTTTGCTCTCCTATAAAGCTAAGTAGCACTGTACATTTAACTAGGGGTTTTCTGATTCAGAAAACACGCTTCCAACTATTGCAATGAAAAGATTGCTTTGTTAAGTGAGCGAAATTGAAGGGATACACAGTCAGATGCAACACTGGAACTTGATGAATAATGGATGTTTTAGGAGTGCCAAGTTCATTCGAATGACATATGAGTACAAAGACATTTTTAAAGCAGTTTAATCATCAGAGAATTGCTGCTCGTTACCATGTTCGCAGCATTACCATGCATTAAGTGAATAGTCCTAAGTAGTTCATCAAATAATTTACGTTTCAGTGTTGTTACAAGTTATTTCTACGTGACCAGATGTAGCCCTTCATAAGAAAACAGAGAAAAGACAGAATTTAATCAAAAGTTCTGTGATTGAGACAGAATGAATATGTGTCCTGTTTCACCACCAGCATAAATGTAGGTCAGCGCATACAAGTCAAGAGCCTCATCTCCTCACACCAGCAGGACATCAGTCGTGTGGTTTAAAAGTGAGCACAGCTTGGACTTTTTAACTGAACAGGGAGTATTAGTATCTTAGCTGACAATGGCCACTGACGAGTCAGCGTGCTGCCTGCTCTGCACGACAAAAGGCTGCCAGCTTCTACCTAGCCCCTGGAAAGTTCCATTCTTCTATGACAAATGATGACCTAGTATAAACTTTTTACTCTTGATTCCATCGCCTCAAAACAGATCATTCCTACCACTCATTCCTTGTCAGCGTAAGGCAGCAAATCTATTAACGGTCAGCTTCATTACTGCCTCCAAATCGACAGCCTGATCTTGGGGAGGATAACCCACACCTCCACCTCCTGATGACAGCAAATCTGAGTGAGGCATGTTTTCCTTTTCTTGCAAGCTGAAAGAAATTTCTCAAACTAAATTACCTGCAACAATAGAAACCATAACCCCAGGGAAATAAACCATTTCCTTCACAACACAAGACATTTTGAGAAGCATCAAAGTATTAGAAAACCATTCTATGCAAAAGAAGGAATTTCTAGGATCAGTGTTGCAAATTGTCTCCCAGCCCTACATTTAGGCATTACATACAGGAGCAGAGAGATCAGCACCTATCAGCACATTTCATAGAAAACATAGAATCATTAGGGATTGGAAGGGACCTCGAAAGATCATCTAGTCCAATCACCCTGCCACAGCAGCATCACCTAGACCAAGTCACACAGGAACACAGCCAGGCAGGTCTGGAACATCTCCAGAGAAGGAGACTCCACAACCCCCCTGGGCAGTCTGTTCCAATGCTCTGTTAGCCTCCCTGGGAAGAAGTTCCTGCTACATACTGATACGGAACCTCCTATCTTGCAGCTGGCACCCATTGCCCNCTCACCAGTGCAGAGCAGAGGAGGAGAAGAACCTCCCTTGATCTGCTAACCACCCCTCTTCTGATCCCCTCCAGGATGCTGTTGGCCCTCTTGGCCACAAGAGCACATTGCTGGCTCATAGTCATCTCACTGTCCACTGGGACCCCCCAGGTCCCTTTCTCCTACACTGCTCTCCAGCAGGTCTGTCCCCAACCTATCCTGGTCCCTGGGGTTGTTCTTGCCCCGAAGCAAGACTCTACACTGACCCTTGTTGTACCTCATTTGAAGAATTCCACCTTTTTTCCACTCAAAGAATTCTATAGGGGTGCTGCAAAAATAATCAAGAGATTTCATTTAAAAAAATTGTTAAAAATTGTTTAAGAAAACTTCAGATGGTTGTCTAGCTGGAAAATAATTTGGGCATCACATTAATATGCACATTACTGAAGAGACTACAGATCTTAGCTGTATTTCTGGGCACACGCAGATAAGACAAGGAGACATGAAATGATGCAGAAAGAGTTTGATTTTTCTTCATCATCTTCACGCACTGCGATCTTGGCTTGGACCAAAGTTCTACAGCATCAATGACTGCAGCAGAAGCAACAGCAATGGTTTTAGTTAACCTAAGGGAATAATAAAAACATGGAACATGAAATTCATTTAGCTGAAGCCAGATTTATTGGTGGAGGATTGGCGAAGGAGCTGAGGGCTGATCACTGCTCCCAGAAGTGCAGGTGAATGTTTTCTCTTGATGCACTAAGACTCCACCAGATGCATTCTGCCATATCAAAACTTACATTTGTCCTGGTCCTGCCTCATGAGTTTCAGTTAGAATTAAAATTACCTACTTGAAGATATGTACTGTTATTTCTCTCGCTAGACCCTTACAGGCTTCTCCACAGGAAAAGGAAGCAAAACAAGAATGAATACATTAAAGGCAAAGAGAACAGAAGCCTCAAAGAAAAAGAAGCAACTGAAAGACAGTGAGTATTGACTTGCTGTGGCAGACAGTGGGGTCTGCAGAGCAGGTCGCTTTGAGAATGACTTGGGAGAAAAAAAGGTCAGAGTGCAAACAGGACACAAATAATTAAAAGAGGCTCTTCTCAAGGTCATCTGGTGACAGGACAAGGGGCAATGGGTGCAAGCCGCAAGATAGGAGGTTCCATATCAATATCAGAAGAAACTTCTTCACAGTGAGGTTGACGGAGCACTGGAACAGGCTGCCCAGGGGGGTTGTGGAGTCTCCTTCTCTGGAGAAGTTCCAGACCCGCCTGGGTATGTTCCTGTGCAACTTGGTCTAGGTGATCCTGCTGTAGCAGGGAGACTGGACTAGATGATCTTTCAAAGTTCCTTCCAATCCCTAATCATTCTGTGATTCTATAACTACTAGGTAAAAAAACAGTTCATGCTGAAAAGAAAGCCAATCATTTCAAAGGAGGTCCCAAGACAGAATATGTTATAAAAACTATACTTACATTCTTACTCATTTTGTGTTCAGCAGAACCCTGACAATCCACAGTAAAGAAAATGTATTCCCACTGGTATCCACTGCATTTCTGCCATTTACTACAGCACACACCACTTACAGGACCAGATGCAAATTCTAATCACTTCTTTACTCTGACAGACATCATGCAGTTTTAAGTATTTATTCAACTGCTCTTCTTCCAACTTATTTTTTCACTACTAGGCTACTAAGACTTCCTGGAACTGACTAAGAATATTGTGACATTTTGTAATGAAAACAACAAGTTTGTAATAAAAACAAGTAAAAGGAAAAAAAATATCATGATTACGTGCTTAATTCTAGTGTCTGTACAATCATGATCAAGCTGAGGAGCCCCAAAGATGCAATAGAGCCAGAACACAGCAGCATCGTCAGTCTTTGTGTTACTGACATTATTACTAGATTGCCCTAAGCAGATGAAGCTTCTGATGGGAACCACATTGTCCCATGTGTGGATTGAATCTGTCTGGATGCCAGGTGCTCATCAAAGCCACTCTATCATTTCTCAGCCGAACAGGGGAGAGAAAATATAACAAAAGGTTCAAGGCTCTTGAGCTGAGACAAGGACTGGGAGAGATCACTCATCAACTACCTCCATAGTTAAAATAAACACAACCTGGGGAACTGAGCTTTATTTGTTATCAACAAATCAGAGTAGGATAATATGAAATAAAAACTAACTCTTAAAACACCTTTGCCCATCTCATCTTTTTTTTCAGGCTCAACTTTACACCCAAACCCTTCACCTCCTCCCCTTTAACACACAGAGGTACAGGGAATGGGAGTTGTGGTTGATTCATTTCATGTTGATTCTTCTACTCCTTCCTCCTCTGGGAAAGAACACCATACACTCTTTAGCCAGCTACAGCAAAGGGTATCTCCCATGGTTAACAGAACTCATCCAATGTGAGTCCTTCCCATGCACTGCAATTCTTCACAAACTGCTCCATCACAGGTCCCTTCCACAGAATCCAGTTCCTCAGGATCAGGCTGGTCCAATGTGAATCCCCACAGGGTCACAAATCCTGCCAGAAAACCTGATCCAGTGTGAGCTCCTGTCTCCATAGGTTCACAGGTCCTGCCAGGAGGACCCATTTTCCATCAGTCACAGTATCTAGAACAGGTCTCATGGCCTTACTTCAGAAAACTCTGTAGCTTTCAGTTCCTTCCTTTTAGCATTCTCTTAGAAATCACAAATGACTCAGCTGTGTCCCATGCAGCAGAAAAGTAATGGGGAAGTGTCGGTCTACAGTACATTTCTGGGGTACTTTGGTACACCCCACATTGTTCATGTGGATGGGTCACTGCTCAAACTGTATGAGCCCCTTGACCCCTTCCCAGCCCAAGTTACAAGAATATGTAGCCAAGGAGATAGAGTCCTAGGATAACTTGTTACTGATTTGTAGAAGCTCATGGAAAGTAGTAACTAATCACACCTCCAAGCCTTTTCCAAAAAGCATCACAGAGGTAAACTGTGGTTAGAAACTACACCTACTGTCTTTTTTGGGTTTTATCACTTCCTCCAGATGCTGGCTCCCCATCATTAAAGTATTCAAAACATTCTGGGTTAAAATTTATGTTAGCAACCACATCCTTGACCAAAGCGGTACGTTATCATCACATGGATGACCAAAACGACTAGCATATTTGAGTGCTGTCAACAGCTTTCACCTCTTTTCTGAATCCAACTGAGTTCAGTGTTTCTAATAAAATTACTTCTACAAAAATGCACCCGACATCACTCAGTGACTGATTCAGCTAACCTCATGTGCTGAGGTAGTAATTCCCCTCCTGGAGCTGGGCCATCAAAATTTGCGACCAGGCTTTTGATGGAAAGCTACTAATCAACCTGAGTAAGGAGAGAAAAGATGAATGGCAACGAGATCTGGGAAAAAAACAACCAAAAAGTAGACTGTATTAGACTATACGAATCACAGAATCATTTCAGCTGGAACAGAGCTTTAAGATCATTGAATCCAAACCTTACCCTAACACTGCCAAGTCCCCAACTAAAACAAGTCCCTAATATCTACATCTATACATCTTTTAAATACCTCCAGGGATGGTGACTTCACCACTTCCCAGGGCAGTCTGTTCCAGTGCTTGACAAAACCACATTCATTTATGCAGGTACAGAAGGATGGGTATCAAATACATTCGCATAGAAAATACAGAAAAGAATTGGGTGTATGCAACAGAGACACCTTTATAAAGAGCTTGAATTCAAAGGAAATACAGAGAAAACTATGACACAATGTAAAAGAACACTTCCTTTTTTTTTCAAAAAGCATCAAGATAGAACAATTACACTTGGAAAAGACCTCCAGAGGTTACAGCATTTGTCTCCTTTTTAAAATCAGGGGCAAAGTTGCCGTTAGGCTAGGTTGCTTAGAGCCTTGTGCAGTCAATTTGAGTTCAGAATGGAGGTTTCAGTCTGTCTTTTTGGGCAACCTCTCTCAGTTTAATTCCTCCCGTTTATTTCCCACACTGTGTATATTCCTGTACAAGCTCTGGAGATGAGCACAGCACAGCATTGTGCTAACCACACAAGTACCCTGAAAAGAGTTCTAAGGAGAGATTTAAAGAAGGCTAATGCATTAATTCTGCAGAAGTTTAACAAGAGTTTTCAAGAAAGCCTGTATCACATAAGAATCTTGCAGCAAGTAAGGCCAGATAGCTATGATAAGCATAGGCTGGTGAATGGCAGGAAAAGAGAAGTAGCTTGACAGCTGCAACAGATGTGTCTTCAGCCGGCTTTTAAAGGTGATATGCTAAAAATCCTTCTCTGCTAAAATTAAGAGCGTTGGAAGAGCTCAGGAGGAGTTACAATACATCTCAAACTGGACATCCACCCCTGATTCCGACTGTATCTGAGACTGATGCTCCATGAGCTGGCTGAGGCAGCATAACTCTTCTACTACTCTTTTTCCCCAGCTGGGATGGTAAGCTACATCAGGTCAGCAGGGGATCAGAACAGTAACAGATACAGTGCAAGTGAAGAAACAGGACCAGGTAACTCAAGGCCACGGGCAGCAGAAGACAGCAAACTGCTAGATCAGCTCAGTTGTGCCAACTTATGCCCCTGAAAGCACCTCACTTCTGCAAAGCTTCCTCTGAATCCAAACCACAAGGGAGCTGAGCCTCCCACTGATGCTTCCCTCCAGATGTCTCAGCATCCAGCTTCAAACAATCCATCCTTTGAATGCTCCCGTGTGCTAGCATACAGCATGCACTGCCCAACTACATGTAACCCGTGTCTCCACTGCATTTGAAAAAAGTCATAGTAGAATTTGAGAGAAGATTGCACCTAATGCAGCCAGACCGTAAAAACAGGTGTCAGAGAACTTAAGACTATAAGGAATGTGTAAGGACTACCTAGAGACAGATGGTGAAGAGGTTGAGACAAGGTACAGAGCAAGACTGTAAAGAACATAATAAAAAGACAGTCACAGGACTATAAAGAACAAGCAGAAGAGTACAAATGTATTAGATATAAATGACATTATGAAAAACTCAGCAATAACTTTCCAGGGCAGAACAAGAATGCTCCTAGCCCAGACTGGAGTGAAAAAAAACCCACCACAACTTATGTACAAAATAAATTATAAAGACCAGGCAAAGAGGCAGTTTTATAATATTCTGCAAAAGATCTAGGTTTAATGTTGAACATGTTCAACGTTTGTTATAGTGTGTGTGACTCCTCTGAATTCAATACATTTCAACACAAAGCTGAGCCTTTGGTTCAAAACTTTCCAACTATAACTTAAGCAATCTCAAAATCAAATAAAATGCGGGGTTCAGCATTGAGACATTAACCCTAATGATGATGAACAAGTCTGATGAACAAGTCTGTGTAGCAACTGGTATCTTCTGATCAACAATAGTGAAAAATTCCTAGTCAGCTCCAAAGTTACCCTGCCCAGCATTAAACTTTTCAAATAAGCTAGAAAATGGAAACACGTACTCTAAGTTGATTCTACCTCTTATCTATGATAGAGTTTTATTATTTCCTAATCGGAAAGACTAGCACAGCACAGTCACATTCACTGGGAAAAAGTCAGACTACATAAGCATATAAAAAGCACTAACCTGAAGACTGCAGATGGTGAGACCTGATACAGAACAGCACTGTTTTGAGAACAGTGGAGAACAATACGGTAAAGCATCTTGGCATTTTTTCTTGTAACAGTAACTTTCCCTTCATTTCTGTTCTTTTTCCACCCTCTTTTCCTTGCCCTTTACTTGTCAGACCGCTTTCATGGATGTGTGAGCTACCAGGCTTGTTGCTCTCAGCGGAGCTGTCAGATGCAGCAGTTTGTCTGCAGAGTATCCATTACAGGAGTCAGTGTTAGTTAGTAAATTGGAATATCAAACCCAGATTTAATTAGGTTGTTGAAATAACAACCTGAAAGGATGGCCTAATTCACACGGGGTGCTAATAAATATCTGCCATGCTCACTGACCTCATTAGAATTGGAGCTCTGAACTACTTAGAGGCAGTGGCTAATTCAGAACTAGGAAGTTTCCATAACCTATATTGTAATGATAGGAGAAATAAACCATGCGATTTTCAAATCCTTGAAAAAAACCTGAGGTGGGCGCAAGGGAAAAACAAACAAGATGATTTATTTTGCAGTTGTATTAAAATAAGTTATATTAATTATTCATTATGCAAAAACTAAAATCAAACTGTCACTATTGACAACGTGACTTACACTGGATAAAGTAAAACGCTTTAAACGGAACGTCATTAGTGTCATGATTAGTCTAATAGACTCTATTAAGTACCATTATTTTACAACACCGTTTTATCAGTCGGCAATAATGAAGCCGAAATAGATGCACCCATCAGGTAAACGGCAGTGGATCATTGTGAGAGATGCAGGATCATGCAATAACAACCCTTAGCAGCAGTAGTAGCTTTGTTTAAAGAAATTACAATTTGATTTGGAGGGAAATTACAACAGAAGATCACGCGTAGCTGTTTGGCACACGTCAAAAAAACAAAGGCATTTTGAAACTAGTATTCATGGCACATTAAATCCCGAGTTTTACTTGAGTCTTCCTTTTGTTGTAGAGGAGAGCTTGGACCATCTCTTATTTCAGATACTTCAGAGAGCAAACGAACTCACAGAAACTGCACCTGCTCCCAAATTCCTGATTTGCCTGAACAGCCAACAGTATTAATGGTTATTACGCTGGTCTTTGCTGTGTGAGTCCATCACAGAATCATAAGGGATCGGAAGGGACCTCAAAGATCATCCAGTCCAATCCCCCTGCCACAGAAGGATCACCTAGACCAAGTCGCACAGGAACACATGCAGCCAACAGCAGGAGGGGTGGAAATCTAGGAAGTACTAGCTAATCCAGTGAAAGAACTGCTGCCAGACTGTCTCTCTAGCATGTAACAGCCGATGTGCCTGGTCATTCAACTTCTCCTTAATTCTTATTTTGAGAAATGGATGTCACTGGTTGAGGCCAGGTCTGGTGATGAATGACTGATGCTCTCTAGCACTCTCTCTCCAAAAGGAAAAAGAAAGGGAAGATTTATGAAGTACTTTAATGAAAACAACGATAAAATGAAAGGTATACAAAACCAACACCAAGCCAAACGCCACATGATAGCAATCGCATTCACAGCACCACTGGTGCAAACTCTGGGGAAGTCCCCAACTGGACTNCCAACAGCAGGAGGGGTGGAAATCTAGGAAGTACTAGCTAATCCAGTGAAAGAACTGCTGCCAGACTGCCTCTCTAGCACGTGACAGCTGATGTGCCTGGTCATTCAGCCTTCTCCTTTATTCTTATTTTGAGAAATGGATGTCACTAGTTGAGGCCGGGTCTGGTGATGAATGACTGATGCTCTCTAGTACTCTCTCTCCAAAAGGAAAAAGAAAGGGAAGATTTATGAAGTACTTTAATGAAAACAACGATAAAATGAAAGGTATACAAAACCAACACCAAGCCAAACGCCACATGATAGCAATCGCATTCACAGCACCACTGGTGCAAACTCTGGGGAAGTCCCCAACTGGACTCAGTGGCAGACAGGAACCAGATTCAGTCTGGATTAGAAGACAGAAGGAACACCAGACATGGAAGAACAGAGGCCGACCCTTGTGGTCCCTCAGCTTTGTGCCAAATATGACACACATGAAATGGGACACCCTGAGGTGAATTTAGGGTCACCCCTCCCCATAGATAAAACCTCTCACTTACTGCACCCCAGTGTAGCATGCAGGATTAACAGTGGCCTTTATCTTCACAGAAACAAGTGTAATCAAGAGCCTTCCTGCATCCCAATCATCGGTAGGAAATGTAAACACCACACGTTATCACTCATAGAAGCAGCCACTGCCTGCAGAAACATACCATTAACTTTGGAAAGTGCAGTGACTTAGAAGAGANGGACCCTTGTGGTCCCTCAGCTTTGTGCCAAATATGACACACATGAAATGGGACACCCTGAGGTGAATTTAGGGTCACCCCTCCCCATAGATAAAACCTCTCACTTACTGCACCCCAGTGTAGCATGCAGGATTAACAGTGGCCTTTATCTTCACAGAAACAAGTGTAATCAAGAGCCTTCCTGCATCCCAATCATCGGTAGGAAATGTAAACACCACACGTTATCACTCATAGAAGCAGCCACTGCCTGCAGAAACATACCATTAACTTTGGAAAGTGCAGTGACTTAGAAGAGACCGAGCTGAAATAGAATTAGTCTTGTTTTAATTCAAACCAGGGCAGGGGTGGATCAGTCAACTCAATTATATTCTTTTTCAGGACAATCTATTTCTTGAGGTCCACTGTGCCCACTCTGATGTGTCCAGGTCTCTCTGCTGCACAAATCCACTCTTCCCATGGACATCTTTTCTTTAAATAAAAATAGTACAGCTCTCCATTTCCTTCAGAGAACTTTACAAAGAGGCAAATTCAGGGCAAATTTAGGCTAGCAGAGTCTCCAGAAGTCATGTCTGCAAGCAGATATTAAATACCAGAGTCTAGAAAAAGATGAAAGAAACCACAGACACCCTGCTTTCTACAGGCAGTGTTAAAAGAAAGAGGAGAATCAACTGAAAATTCATCCTTTTCACCGAAAAAAGATGATACAGGGAAGATTTTTTGCCAAGGTATGTTTGCAAATATTGCTTAGATCATCATCTCCCCTGAGGAACAAGAGGTGAAGGATGCCGAGTCACAGCTCAAAAGCATTTGTGACTATTAACACATCATGGTTGTTAAAAAACATCACAGAGTTATAAAATACTAAAAACCCATAATATTGTGCTCTGTCAACACGAGAGGAGAAATAGTCATCTCCCAAACAACCCAGACTCTCCACCCGTGGAACAATAAAGTAGTGAACGGCAACATCACAAGCAGTCCTGTCCTGGCAGCACAAACAATTCTGATGAACAGAAAATGCCATCAGTCTCCGCAGATTGCCTCTGGAAAGGCCATTTAGGACTGGAAGATTATAAACACCCAGATGAACAGATTTGATCCATGTCATACCACAGCAGCCTCTTAAAACACAGGGCTTTTCACACAAAAGCTGAAGGTATTTGTTATAAAAAAATTGGTGGTAAATGATCTCAGAGGAAATTCAGTAAGTCATGCTTCAAAAGGTTAGCAGCCTTTACAATTACAGAAAGAGGCTGTTTGTAGCGTTCACTCATGCTGACATGTTCTGGGGTTTGTTCACTAAAATACAGGGTAAAATGGAAGTGAACAGAACGTAAAATTGCAGTGCAGAATTAATCACCACTACTCCAACAATTTCTCCAACTCCTGTGAACAGTTCATAGATTCATTGAGTGGTTCAGGTTGGAAGGGACCTCAAAGATCATCTAGTTCTAACTCCCCCCCCCCCCCCCCCCCCCCACCCAAGGCACCCACCCCCCT
>VZRI01000586.1:34654-92514 GCA_013397515.1 Upupa epops
ATGGCTAGTGGCTTGGCAACTTCGTCCACCAGTTTCCTCAGGGCCCGTGGGTGGATTTCATCAGGCCCCATGGACTTGTGCACGTTTAGGTTATTGAGATGCTCTCGAACCTGATCTTCACTGGATCATCCTTCACCCTGTCTCTATCTTTGCTTACTGGGACTTGGGTGAAGTGGCTAGAGCCTTTGCTGCTGAAGGCTGAGACAAAGAAGTCATCAGGTACCTCAGCCTTCTCCTGTTCTCAGGATTGTAATAACTATATGGATTCTGTATGTAGAATTTTATGGGCAGTTACAACAATATACTTCGCTTACTATATACTTAAAATACACACAATTCACCCCACTTCCACATCCTATTGATCAGTTCTCACTACAACAGTGTAAAAACAAAGGTCTCTTAACTGTTTGGCTTCTAGCTCTAAAACTGGAGTCCTCTTTGTCCTCAGCTTTGAATCCTAAAATCATTTTCATGTTATGAAGATGAAAATAAATCATCCTAAACTAGTTAACAAATAGTCAAACAGTTTTGAATGGTCAACTATGAAATCATTTCTAGATGTTGAATTCATTCATTTTCCTCACAACAGTTGATTTAAAACATCAAATATACTATCACAACCTAAGGACAAAAGTGTTACTGACTGGACTAGAGGAGAATGGATTGTACTCTTGGAGCACAGTTTATACAGATGTGGGAATGGGGGGGACTTGGCTGGCGGGTTTTGCTTTGTCAGAAGCATTGATGTATTCAGATAAGCCATGTGTCTTTAGAATTTCTAAAAGACAAGGTCTTCAGCTCATCCCTACAACTTCTAGTGCAGGTATTGCCACATATGTTTGTCCTTAGGAACAGTACTAGGAGTTCCAATAGAAAAGTGCCCCTCGTTTTGTAAGAATTATAGCAGANTCCAATATAAAAGTGTTATATAAGAGTTCCAATATAAGAGTTCCAATATAAAAGTGCCCTTCGTTTTGTAAGAATTATAGCAGAACCTGCTTTGAATATTATTCTGGAGTTAGTCTTGAGCAATACTGTACAGGACAAAGATTTTAGCCTAGGTATCGGTAACTGATATACCATAATACTTATACATATCCCCATTTCTCTTACTGGTCTCCTAACTCAGCCAGAGCCAAATCACAAGGCCGCTTGGTGCTCTGGGGTTGAACTGCAGTCAGGATTTGGTGTCACTGATAAACAAACCTCACTGCCAGCTGCCCATTTTGGCTGACATTCCACTTAAGCTGCAGCACGCCTCAGCTGAGAAAACAGAGTACAATATGCCTTTCCTCTCCATGCATCCTTTTACTAAAAACCAGACTGGTCTTGGTGGGGCCACAGTTGTACCACAGGAAGCTGCCAATTCCTTCTCAAATTGTGCATTACTCAGGGTTTTGCTCTAGGCTTCTTCATGAATGGAAAGAGTTAGTAAAATGAAGGTTATGCTAATAGGTTACTCAACCCACATGTCTTCAGTTACAATTTGAACTCATTTCCTGAACATCAACTGTTGTGCATTTGCAATGAAGAGAGTAGCCTGCAAGTTCCTCACATGGAAGCTGTGCTCTGACTTCATAGGATCATAGAATCATCAAGGATCAGAAGGGAAGATCATCCAATCCAATCGCCCTGCCACAGCAGGATCACCTGGACCAGGTCCAGGCGGGTTTCAAACATCTCCAGAAAAGGAGACTATACAAACCCCCCAGGCAGCCCCTTGCTGCGCCCCATCTGCCTCCCTGGCAAGAAGTTATAGAATCAGTCAGGGTTGGAAGGGACCACAGGATCATCCAGTTCTACCCCCCTTGCCATGGGCAGGGACACCCCACCCTAGAGCAGGCTGGCCAGAGCCTCATCCAGCCCGGCCTTAAACACCTCTAGGGACGAGGCCCCAACAACCTCCCTGGGCAACCCATTCCAGGCTCTCCCCATTCTCACAGTGAAGAACTTCCTCCTCACATCAAGACTAAATCTCCCCATCTCCGCTTTGCTCCATTTCCCCTAGTCCTGTCTCTAACTGAGATCCTATAAAGCCCCTCCCCAGCTTTTTTTGTAGCCTCCTCACATCTTCTGCACATCTATTCATTTGCATAGTGGGTATAACCCATCTGAGCAGCACTGGAAAGGTAACATCAACCAGGATCACTTACGTGACTGCACATAATTTTACTAATGATACTTTCTGTCTGCTGGATATAAAACCCTCTGAAGTATATCTAGGGGACCACACTAAATAACTCAAACAACTGCTTTCCAAGGGAAACATTAACACTTCCAACTGCTGAGTCCCTTGGAAATGTCCCTTCCATTTTCTGCTCACTAGCTGCTTAAGGAAAAGGGACCATCAAACTCAAGACAGCTGGCAGGGTGAATAGAAGGATCCTCTGAACTGCTGCCACACTACAGAAACTGAACAGGAACTCTTCTGGACTTTTTTCCACCCGAACGTGTGGGAATTGCCTCTTGGTGCTGCCAGATGTCAAGAGTGTTGGGAGAGAGCATGGGAATCAAAGATAGTTGGAGGGTATCTAAGCAGAAATATTTTGGAAGTATGAAATGTAAAGCTCTCCCTGGAACATTAACTCATCCTCAGCGAACCTACAGCAAGCAAGAATGTGCTTTCAGATGAATCGTGATTTAGACCTTAATGTATTACAGCCAATGTAGGATCGTTAGTCTTACTCCCAGAGCCCTAAAGCAAACCTTAATCAACATTAACTCAGCCCTCTCTCAGAGCCATACAAAGTTTTACATTAAAATGTAAGATTTCACAGATACTTCAGACCCCTTTGTAATGGAAGTAAATGAAATCTAATCTTCTGGACTGATTTTTCTCATTTCCTGCACTAACAAGGCACTCAGCTGAGAACACTAAAAATCTGATAGTTCAGACTAGAACAGATAAGATTTAAAAATGTTTGAGCTAGTGTATAAATGTGGCCCAGTGCCTAGACTTAGGTGGTTTAAAAGGCTGAAGTGTATTATTCATAGAACAAATTCTACATGAAACAGTCAGAAATCTCCTGCTCAGAACTCAGCATATATGTAAGAACACAAGCACTCTGCTTCCAGCTGAAATCTGAATTCTCATAATTAACCTTGCATCTGATTTTCTTTCTTAACGTCTCAAATCTAGAGGTGAAAAGGTACAACCTTTCTAATGATAGAATCATTAGGGATCAGAAGGGACCTCGAAAGATCACCCAGTCCAATTCCCCTGCCACAGCAGGATCACCTAGACCAAGTCACACAGGAACACATCCAGGCCGGTCTGGAATGTCTCCAGAGAAGGAGACTCCACAACCCCCCTGAGCAGCCTCTTCCAATGCTCAGGTAACCTCCCTGGGAAGAAGTTCCTGCTGATATTGATAGGGAACCTCCTCTGTTCGAGTTTGCATCCATTGCCCCTTCCCTGATAGGAATCACCAGATACCCTTGAGAAGAGCCTGGCTCCATCCTCATGACACCCACCCTTCACCTATTTTATATTCTGACAAGACTAATTAGGAGCAGAAGAGGCTGCACTGTTCCTTGATCCAGGATTTTCTCAACTCCATACAAGTGAGCATCAAAGCCACAGGCAAATCACAGTATCACAGTAATGATGAGGCTCAAAAAGACCCTAAAGATCATCCAGTCCAACCTAAAACCAAGTAAACCTAACATCTGACATCTAGATGATGCCACTCAGCACTTCATCCAGACTAAACTTGAACACCTCCAGAGATGGCAACTCAACCACCTCTGTGGGCAGCCCGTTCCAAAACCGGATCACTCTTTCAGTGAAAAACCTTTTCCTAATGTCAGGTCTAAACCTCCCCTGATGGAGCTTAAGACTGTGAGCCTTTGTCCTGTTTCCAGTGTCCAGGGAGAAAAGACCAACCCCCACCTGACTACAACCACTTTTTGTATAGTTATAGACAGCGATAAGGTCCTACTAATACGCATTTTAAATACACAGCCTCAGATGCTAGTGTGTAATAGAAGGAAAGAAAGAGACACCCCTGAAAATGAAGTTTTAAACGCCAGTGTCAGGCTGAGGAACAAACACTAGTACAGAGTGCAAGGCGGCTGCCAGTGATACACAACAGTACGTAAAGTCTACATTTGCTCTTCAAGGGGCTGCGTTCACCCTGCAGTTTGTACAACAGTGCATCTGATGGCCTGCAACACCTTCTGGCCTTCGTGAGGAAAAGTGAAAAATAACCCCTGAAGTTTGAAGGAAGGGAAGGGAGCAGGCTCAGCTACTCCGGAACCTTTTTTGATTCAGAAGGCTCTTAACACACTCTTAACTTGGTCACATCACTAGGGAGAGAGATGAAAGGACTTAGTGTTTCTCATTTACTTAAATTCCACTCCAATCTACATAAGGACTTCAAAACATTACACACCCACACCCCACAGGAAGACACTAGGGTACTCCGTGTGTTCTGTAGTCTTTGTAGGTTTTGGAATCAAGTTGCCAGCATGCCCATCTGCCACATTTATTCCTCCAAGATTGTCTGCACTGACCTTTTCTGGACCTGACCAGTTGTTATGCCGTATCACTGAAGGACCTGATACAAAATCCTTTTTCTAAGAGCAACCTACAGGTTATTTTTAAGATCGTTAACAAAAATTAAAAGACTCTCAAGACAGAAGTCATTGTCATACGGGGCTCTCCTCTGAAGGGCACGGAAGGCACAATATGCAGACCAGACACACTTCTTAGTGAAGTCTGCAGCCTCCCTGGGGCCCAGGGTTAAAGATGTGACAAAAAAACTTCCTGCACCGGTCTGGCTCTCAGATTGCTATTCATTATTGATTTTTCACAGAGGCAGCGATGAAGTCACAACAAGAAGTACGAGGGCAATCAAGACAGACTTCAGAGCATTGGGACAACGGGTTAAGGGATCAGAAACACAAGTAGTCTTCTCCTGTATCCCTTCAGTTGCAGACAACAATGAGAGATGAGACAGGAAGACCCACCAGATCAATACCTAGCTCCAAGCCCCCTGTCCCTGGCAGGACTTTGGGTTTTTGACCTTTAGTCAGTTTTCAGGAGGCTGATGGTGACAGACAGGGTCCATCTGTTTTACATGGGGAAAAGGATTTTAGCACAGGAATTGACAGGGCTTGTTGAAAGAGCTTTCACTAGGTTTGAAGGGGGTAAGGGATGAAACCAGGCTCACTAGAGATATACATGGGGTTTCACATCAGTGTTTGAGGGACAGTATGTTAGTAAGGTCTTTCAGACATACCAGTGGAAGTAGAAGATGGAGTGCCATGCAACAGCCAAGAAACAAGGGATACAAATGGGCTAGGAAACACAAGTGATCCTGGAAATGGTCAGGCAGCAACTATGCCTTCTTCCCTAGAAAGGTGCTGGGATGAATAGCCCAGCTGAAGTGCATCTATACCAATGCCCAAAGCATGGACAACAAACAGGAAGAGTGGAAAGACATTATGCATCAGGACAACTGATATAGATGCTATCACAGAAGCATGGTGGGATGATTCACGCAACTGGAGTGCTGCACTGGATGGCTACAGAATCTTCAGAAGGGACAGGTCATGAAGAAGAGGTGGTGGAGTGGTCATGTATGTCAGGGAGTATTTCGTCTTGAACTTAAAGATGGTGATGATAGGGTTATGTGGAAATCTGTTACAGATCACCCAGCCAGGGTTGACAGGCATATGAAATGTCTATAATCAGCTGGGAGAAGTTTCACAATCATTATGACTTGTTCTTGTGGGGGATATCAACTTAGCAGCTATCTGCTGGAAACACAACACAGCGGAAAGAAAAGCAGCACAGGATGTTCCCAGAGTGTGTGCAAGATTTAACCTACTGAAACGATCTAGGAAAGGCTCCCTGCTAAACCTACTTTTCACAAACAGAGAAGGACTTGCCAATAATGTGAAGGTCAGAGGCTATCATGGGCACAGTGTTCATCAAATGGTAGCTTTTAGTTCTTGGGAAAGTAACAAGAGGGGTCGGTAGAACTGTCACCCTGGACTCCTGGAGGGCAAACTTTGATCCGGTTGGCAAAGCTCCTTGGGAGGCAATCTGAATGGCAATAGTGTCCAAGAAGTATGGACATTCTTCAACAAGGAAATCTTTAAGTTGTAGGAGCCCACCATCGCAGTGTGCCATTAGACAAGCTGATAAGGAATGAAACTGGAAGAAAGCAGAGAACTTTGGCTGCAACTTGGGAAGAAAAGGGAACTCTGGTCTATGGAAGAAGAGACAGGCAGACTATACAGAACTTGTGAGGTTATGCAAGGAGAAAATTCAAAGGGCCCAGCTAGAACTTAATCTGGCTACAGTCATAAAAAGACAGTAACTTTTCTTCTACAAGCACATTAACAACAAGTCATTCTTGGGAACTGTTCTCTTTCACATCTTTATCAGTGATCTGAATGAGAGGATTTGGTGCACCCTTCACTATGTTTGCAGACAACACCAAGTTAGGTAGCAGAGTCAATCTACACAGGGGTAGGGAAGTTTTACAGAGAGAACTGGACAGGCTGGACTGATGAGGCCAGTTATATGAGGTTCCACAAGGCCAGGTGTCAAATCTTGCACAGGAGTCTAGCAACCCAATGCAATGCTATGGGCATTGGCTACAGGGATGGCTGGAAGAGGCCTTATCACTCTCTACAACAACCTGAAAGGAGGCTGTAGCGAGGTAGAGGTCAGTCTCTTCTAAGTCACATAAGATCAAAAGCAAAAGAACCTTCAGACTGAAAGCAAAACTGAAATAAACTCATGCTGATTCAAATAAAACAAAAACCAAGAGAGAGCTGAACAGAAAGTCACATGGAGACATAATTAATTAAAGATAATTACAATAAAAAACACAGACAAAGGAGAATATTAGAAAGTTAAATGAAAACATTCTGGAGTTAAAATAGGATTGAAGGAAAGCAGCATAAACGGACCTTGATAACTAAAACAAAAGGCGGAACCCTAAGGCAAACACAGTGAAGCATAATGAAAACAAAATCTGTACACAAACTGTTGCTTAATAAAAGACAGTGAAATGAGAGTAAGTGATACTCTTTAGTACAGATGGGCCTTCTCTTCCCAAACACACTAAAAGGCATTCTATCCCTTAAAACAAGTCAAAGACCAATGCAAAATCAAAGTGACAAAACCAGTAGCCCTAGTAGCAATGTCATGGCTCATTTGTTATACGGCCAGTTAGCAGGACATTCTGTTTTAGAAGTACACACATGCACGGTCACTTCCCTGCTGTCACGGCAGAGCCCAGAATTTGTTCCAGTAGTAGCTGAGCAATCTCTGTAGAAGCTAGGTCATCTCCCTTAAGGATAAGTTTCTGCACCCTCAAAGGCTTCAATTGTTTGACATTTTAATCCTCAACCAACATTTCCTTTGGTTGCAGCCTTTTGTTTCTCTGCTCGTTACAAACAATGGGCCTGAAGAAAAATATTAATTAACCTTAACGTTTTACCTGCAGCTCTCACTTTATCTTTGGACTTTTTATCTACACCTGCACACACAGAGCTTTGAGTATTTGAACTTGATTTCTGTGATTGGCACTGGATCACACACATTCACTTCCGTATCTTATACCATTAACACTCTAGCGCTGAAAAGACCTCTCACCCCAGTCTCTGGAGAGAGAACTACAAAGAATACATACAAAAGTCTCCAACGTGGTGAACTTGTGCTGCTTTCAAGGATTTTCACTCTTGGCTATGAGGTAGTGGAACTAAACAAAACCAAACCCATAAAGGTGTGACCTAAATGCCATTTTCATTTACTGAAGAAACTTAGGAGCAGAGGACTTTAGATGGAGACTCTAAAATGGGAGAAGACAGCTTTACAAACACATAGCATAACTTCTGAGAAACACCATAGAAACCACAAATACAGTATCACACAGTATCACAGTACTGATGAGGCTGGAAAAGATCATCCAGTCCAACCTAAAACCAACCGAGTAAACCTAACATCTAACATCTAGATCATCTCACTCTGCACTTCATCCAGACTAATCCTGAACACTTCCAGAGATGGCTACTCAACCACCTCCATGGGCAGCCCGTTCCAAAACTGGATCACTCTTTCAGTGACAAAAAGAGACACCTTTTCCTAATGTCAAGTCTAAACCTCCCCCAATGGAGCTTAAGACTGTGACCTCTTGTCCTGTCTCCAGTGTCCAGGGAGAAAAGACCGATTCCCACCTGACTCCAACCACATTTTAGGTAGTTATAGACAGTGATAAGGTCATCCATGATCCTCCTCTTTTCCAGATTAAACAGCCCCAGCTCCACCAGCCTCTCTTTGTAGGGCTGACCTTCCACCCCTTTACCATTCTAGTTGCTCTTCTCTGGACTCGTTCCAGCACCTCAACATCCTTCTTAAACTGAGGGGCCCAGAACTGAACACAATACTCCTGGTGCAGTCTAACCAGCGCTGAATACAGGGGCAGGATAACCTCCCTCTCCCTGCTGGCCACACCATTCCTGATGCCAGCCAGGATGCCATTAGTCCTCTTGGCCGCCTGGGCACATTGCTGACTCATGCTAAGTTTACTGTCCACCTGTACCCTCAAGTTTCTTTCTACCCAAGTACTCTCTAAGAACTTTCTAAAGAAACCCCCAAAGCAGACAAGAAATCTATCAGACACAATACTGTCTAGAAAGACCACAGCTGAAAGCAAAAAAACCCCTGCCTCTAGGTTTTTTTTTCCTAGAGTGCTCTGTGAAAAGGAACTGTCTGTCTTTATAAACAAAACTGAATCTGACGCTCATTTATCTCAACTTGTCATTCCATCGAAAATAATCTGAAAAACCTTCCCAAAGTGAATTCCTAGCTTCATGTCTGAGACGTTCCAACCCCAATGTCAAAAGCAGGACTGAAAGAGAGAAACTGTTCACTTCTGTTCCTCTTTAGCCAAGCTGAAAATAACTACTTGAAAAACAGCTGAATTCTGCAAGAAATAATGTGGCACCCAACTGTTTCTGGGAAGTGATGCAGAATGGCTTGCAGGTAAAAATGAAATCTTTGTTAGGGAATTAATTAATTACAAAGTGTTTAGGCAGCCTGAAAAGCTCTGCTGCAACAGCTTCTGTCCCTATGGCAAAAAGACAAATGAATCAGCAACACCCTAAAGTAATAAATATCACAATGAAAGTTCATCACCTCCATCAGGCTCACTAGAAAGTGTTCACAATTGTTTCCTATCCAGTTTATTCTGCAGTAGTCTAAAAGGAATAACAGGAATATTCCTGAACTTACATCATGCAGAAATCTTACTGATTTACAAGGGTCAGTGCAGAGTCTGGCATCTGGGCAAGAACAACCCCAGGGACCAGGATAGGTTGGGACTGACCTGCTGGAGATCAGTATAGGAGAAAGGGACCTGGGGGTCCTAGTGGACAGCAGGTTGACTATAGCCAGGCTCTTCCCAAGATCATCTGGTGATAGGACAAGGGGCAATAGTGCAAGCTGGAACAGAGGAGGTTCCATATCAATATCAACAGGAACTTCTTCCCAGGGAGGGTAACGGAGTGTTGGAACAGGCTGCCCAGGAGGGGTTGTGGAGTCTCCTTCTCTGGAGACATTCCAGATCCTCCTGGATGTGCTCCTGTGCAACTTGGCTTAGGTGATCCTGCTGTGGCAGGGGGATTGGGCTAGATGATCTTTCAAGGTCCCTTCTGATCCCTAATGATTCTATGATTTTGTAGGGGAATCTCCCTGGAAGGCGCCCTTGGATCAGCCTAACCTCATGAGCTAAAATACTGGTCAGGGAATCAAACAGGAAGAAGTCATTCTAGTGACCAACGTTAGTAGCCCCCCTGCGATGTTGTTATTGAAATTCCCTAATTCTGAGTAAGTCTTTAACATCTTTTATGAAGCCAGGGAGAAGAGTAAAGGCTGGGAGAGCTTGATAAGTAACCATTCCACTAGCTGTGACAGTGGAAGACAGTGGGTGAAATACCAGTAAAGGTACTAGAATACATCAGCAACTGACCAACACAGAAATATTTGCAAGATGACGAGACAACACCAAAGACACTTAGAGGCTGTAAAATTAATCACAGGTTTCCAACAATCTTTCATGCTGACACAGGTTTCCAACTGTCTTTCATGTTGGTGCACCACCAGACTCAACAAATAGCAGTGAGAAACTGCTAGATCTAAAAGTACAAAACCCACGAGAAACAGCCATGAAATCCCAGCAAAATAGATTTGGTTCTCATTTACTGTGGATTCCGTAAGAAGTACTGTAGAAAGGTCAAGGGCAACCTAACCTTGCGGCTAAGCGCGTAACAACATGTAGATGCTGCCACTAAAAGGTTGGCATTTTTGAGCAAAGATGCTCTCCCACTGCCGGGCTTTTTCTGAGTTGTTCACAAGAAATGGCTTTTTCTTGTAAATTATCAGGATTATGTCAAAGCAATTAGCTCTGGAATTTATTTTTCACTTGCAATAGGAACTGTCTGCCAGCACTCAAACCCTGGCTAGGCAACTGGGTCAAAAGAGGAAACAGTATCTCGCTGAAATACGTTGATCTTGGCATCACCACAATAATAGCTTTAAACAGAGACACAAAACGTAAGCTTACCAGTGCCAAAACAACCCAGAGAGTAAAGCCCATTTCCTATTCACAATATGGCGAGTAATAAATAGCTGGTAACAATCAAATCAAGCTGACAAAGCGCCGTTAAAATGGCTTGGAATAGCGCCAAGCAGCTCAGAACAGATCTAGAGACAGTATGCACTGGACCACGAAACCCACTGTTCATCACCACAGGAGGAGACATAAAAACCAGCACAATGCGCATTATTTCTATCGTCCATTCAAGAGTTTGGAAGACATTTCAAATATCTCATAAAGACGGATAGACATGATATCGAGGATTATAGTTCTGTCAAAAACTTGTTCTTTGTTCAGAGTTGGTTCTGCAGTCTGAACACTTTCCTCCTCAGTGTTTCTTAATCTGCTTACATGTATTTACATGGTGCTTAATACAGTGCAGGCTCCTGAAACACTAGCCACTATACACTATATTATTCTGGTGAACGGGAGAACATAAAGGGGCAGAGTCTACAATTAAGATGTCTTAAAATCTTCTAAAAGCATGGGTAATGCAAGGATGCCAGGCAACTAAATGGTAGCACTATCTTTAACGCCCTCAGAAAAATAAAAGCCCTCTGGATAACCTTTTCAATGCACCTTCTTTCACAACAGAGAAGTAGAAATTGTGACTTAAATATATATATATATACACATATATATATATATATATAATCTCGAATGCAATGTTTGAGAGCATTTCCAATTCACTAGTCAACTGTTGTACACACTCCAATGCCACTAGAATCACTAGACCCTTGTTCATCATCTTCATCATTTTGTTCAATTCTATGGCATCAAACAGATGCAAGACATGGTTTAGTACCCGGCAATGCAGATTCACCAACATTTTCTACTATTAATTCTTTTAAAACAATACCAGACTACAAGCTTCCCAGATGAATATTAACCCTGGTTCTCAAACTGCTGAGAGCGTCAGGAAATTTTACATAAGAAAGTTATCAGTTGATAGACCTTTTGTTTCAGGATGGAAACAGAAAGCCAGGAGCACCTGCATATTTTAATGGGAGAGTACATGCCACAGTCACTGCAATGATTTGCCCACTGTGAAGCACAAGGTGATTATTTATTTCAGTTCGGAGGTATATTTTTTCTCCTGTTTCGTTCAAGAGTAAAGAGATTAATGTACAGTTTGCAAGAACACAGCACATCATCTCAGTGCCGTAAAGGGGAGTTAGCAGGGCTTTTGGACTGACAGGATTAGCAAGAGAGTGAAAGAGTACACAATTAAACACTGGGTCATGCAAGAAACTGTGCAGCCTTGAGATTTTCCTTTGTCTCACAGCCTACGTAGTTTGTAGTGACTTGTGACTACACAAGGATACAGAGTTAATACAGATCTGTGAGGTCTCAACACACTGCAATCGTGTCATTAGTGAAAAAGGTGGGAATAAGGGGTACCTCCTTCATCAGACGGCCTTGTTATCTCACTGCAGTAAGAAAAGGTAGGGTTCGTGTCAGAGCCATCTGATTTATAATCTCCCACACTGGTAGAATGTAAATACTGCTTACTGTAACGGCTCGCTCTTTCTACAAAGGTAGATGAAAGAACATCACAGTAAATAGATGACAGAAGAGCAAAGACAAGAACAGCATAGCCCCTCCCACCCCACCCCACATCGTTAACAGTGATATTGTTATAGTACTGGAAATAAAACTAGAGAAATAGGAACTATATACAAGTTTCTATGCATTTTGAACATTATTAGTTCAAAAGGTTCCTACAAAATCACAACTATGTTTTCTGCTTTAAAAGAATAGCAGAAATGAAATGTGACGCTGGGGGGAAAACAGGGAGATACAATGGCTTGAGAAGATCAAAGCGCTCCTTTGTCTCAGCATACGTACAAGTGCAGGTGGAAATACTGCGCTATGACATTAAAAATCGAGTTTCAAGTTGCACTATTAGCATCAAAGAAAATACATGTGCATAATTAAACGTTCAAAATAAACCCTTCCAGGGGAAAAAAAAGTCCAAACACTTGCAGAGCCGAAATGCTGCTGCCTAATATTACACTACCTTTTTTCCTTTTTCATCTACCTTTACATTCTGCGCACCCTGGCTTTGCAAACAGCAGCACAAGGCACAGTATCATGTTCCATCTACGAAAACTGTGCTTGGAAAGGAAATCAATTTCATAAATAGGCCACATTCTCTAACTTGAATTTTCATTAGATCCAACTATTCTACTTATAGAGAGAAAAATTAGGTCAATACTTTTTAAGTGACTACTTGTAAGTGGCATGAATAACTGTTGTTTAGGGTAAGATTTATTTCATGAGTTCTTATCTGCAGTTGTGATTAAAGCTGAAGTTCCTATAAAACAGTGCTTTTAAAGTACTACAGTTATATATATATATATAGATATACACATATGAAACCACATAAAACTTCTGGCTGGCACATAAAAATTTACTGTATCAACAGTTTCATAAACAGAAAAAAGCTGAACTCAGGATATAAGCAATACCAGAAAGCATATGCAGGCTCCTAGACTGAATATTGTCCTCCAGGGGATCAATGTCGAAGATGGAGCCAGGATCTGTGCGCCACACTTTAAGATCTTTTCCCAAAGCACAGAAATTATAAGACAGACAAACAACAAAGGAAGCAAAAACATTAAAGGAGTGAGTCTTGACAATCGGCAAATTAATCAGAACATCTAGCTATTCACCTGAAAGGATGAGAAAGTTCTAATTTCCCACTAACTAGAAGTTAATGCGTTCATTTTAAGCAATGACATTAATTTAAGGAGGCTTTTCCTCCCAACTTTGGTTTTTTGTTTTCTAAACTTGACCATAGTATTTTCTTCAGCCTAAACAAACAGAAACAAACTCAATATCACATCCCAGAGCTCTTTTCCACTAGCAGAATCAAAATCAACAGAGCTACAAGATTTTTTCCCCAGCCCACTAACAGCATTCTTACTGCACAGAGATGTTTGCAGTGTAAGACCCTCCAGCTGCCTGGTGGCAGTAGGTATCTCTAAAGGACTTCCTATGATACAGCAGAGATCAGCTCAACCTAATAAGCAGATTTAGGGGCATTATTATAACATTTATAATTTTATTATAAAATAAATGTATTCTTTATTATTTAGTATTTTGTAATAAAACTGAAATATATATATTATAAAATCTATTTTTATTATAACATTTATATAACATTATAACATTTATTTATTATTTTATAATAAATGTATTATTAAATACATTTATACCAGATGTTTAAAAGAATCCTCCTTTCTTCTTTATTACAAAAAACAGAATAGGGTGACCAATTCAGCTGTAGAGATTTTCAACACCTACAGCTGGGTAAAACAAAGCCCACTAAATATCTAAGCTTCCTGGAACACCAACTTTCAGTTGATCCAGTCCCCTCCTTTGAAAAGCATTTTCAGAATTCAATGTATTTACAGCTCCAGTGTAAATTCCTGATCCACTCGAGTCAGTCTCATATCTGCTACATCTAAAAATCTAATCATCATCTAATCTCCCCAAACCAGTTTCAAATAAATTCTTGATATGAAGTACAAGCAGTTAAAGCTCAAGTACATCAGACTACACCTTTTTACTAGTGGTTTGCTTCTCGGGCAGACCTGCCTGCAAGATTTACACAATGTACTGGAAGTGGCAAAACTTTGGCCCTTGTCCTGGTTTGAGCGGTACCAAGTTAAATAATGGGCTGGAAGGTAAAGTAGGATTGTACAGACCCCAAATATATCACGTTCCAAATGATTAATAGTCTAGAGGCAAAAGGACAGAGTTAATAAAACAAACCTCACAGCTTCGGAATACATAGAATGTCTGCACGCCCACAGGTGAGGCATACCACTGACTCCCTCCGGACAAGATGAGTAAAATCCAATGCAAAATTGTTCTATAAACGATGTGTTAGTCCTCCATCTACGTGTGACACATAAAGCACTGACAGGCATGAGATGGGTGGCAGACCTGGCAACTGGCCAACTTCTTCTGGTCTGATCATGCCTTATTTAATAAAGAAACATAACCAACCCTGTAGGAAAGGTCTTCTTGGCACTAGTAAATGAAAAGCTGGACATGAGCTGGCAATGTGTGCTTGCAGCTCAGGCAGCCAATGTATCCTGGGTTGCATCAAAAGAAGTGTGGCCAGCACGTCAAGGGACGTGATTCTGCCCCTCTGCTTCACTCTGGTGAAAACTCATCTGGAGTCCACTGCATCCACTTCTGCAGCCCTCAGTGTAAGAAGGGTCCAGAGGAGGACCACAAAAGTAATCAGAGGGATGGAATACATCACTTACAGAGAAAGGCTGAAGAAGCTGCGGTTCTTCAACCTAGAGAAGGCACTAGAGAGACCTTATGGCCATTTTTCAGTACTTAAAGGTAGCCTATGTGAAAAACAGGGACATGTTTTTAGTAGGGCTTGTAGTGACAGAACATGGTTTTAAACTAAAAGAGGGCAGAATAGAGATAGAGATGTTTTACAATGAAAGTGGAGCTTCACCATGGGTACAGGTGTGCCCAAGAGAGCTGGTAGATGCCCCAGTCCCAGAAATATTCAAGGCTAGGTTGGACTTGGCCTTGGAACAATCTGATATAGCTGAAGATGTCCCTGTTGGACTACATGACTTTTAAAGGTCCTTTCCATCCCAAATTGTTCTATGATTCCAAACATGGCTTCATGACAGCATCAGTGCAGAATCCATTGATTTTTATTTATTTCATCCATCTTCATAATCTGAAATAACTTACACAGAATCAGAATCTGGGCAATTTATAGCACCAATCCATTTTAACCTCCCGGTAACTTTTGTTGATTTAAAATAACCCTATACTCACATAAAAATCATGAAGCCCCTTTAGGAACAGATCAGTCAGGCTAATCTATCTTGATGGATTTAGAATGGCTTTAGCATGGTTAAAACTAGTGCCTCTTTTCCAAATCAGAGACATGCATTTTAGCCATCAGGCATTAGAAAAAGTCATCCCAGTATCAGCAATAATACTTTAAAAACTAACCTGAGGGACTATAACACAGAGGTACTTTTTCTAGCTGGCTGAACTACCTGCAGCTAGGAAAAAACTCAAGTGAGTCATCAGTTCTGGGCCCCTCAGTTTAAGAAGGACACAGAGCTGCTGGAGGGTGTCCAGCGTAGAGCAGCGAAGATAATGAAGGAAGTAGAACAGTTCCCTGATGAGGAAAGGCTGAGGGACCTGGGTCTCTTTCTATTGGAAAAGAGAAGACTGAGGGGCAACCTCATGAATGTCTATAAATAGGTAAGGAGTGGATGTCAGGAGGATGGAGCCAGGCTCTTCTCAAGGGCATCTGGTGACAGGACAAGGGGCAATGGATGCCAGCTGGAACAGAGGAGGTTCCATATCAATATCAGAAGGAACTTCTTCCCAGGGAGGGGAACGGAGCACTGGAACAGGCTGCCCAGGGGGGTTGTGGAGTCTCCTTGTCTGGAGATGTTCCAGACCCGCCTGGGTGTGTTCCTGTGCGACTTGGTCTAGGTGATCCTGCTGTGGCAGGGGGATTGGACTGGATAATCTTTTGAGGTCTCTTCTGATCCCTAATGATTCTATGATTTAAACAAGCAGATAAAGCAGCATTTAAGCAAGTGAACTGCAGCTGACTCTAACAAAGCATTAGCTGAACTATCACTGGATGTTAGGCTCACAGGTTTGTCACGGCCTATTTCTTTTAAATAGTTGCACTATTTAGCTGTTTGGCAGGCAGGGAGACTTAAGAATTCCTGTGATTTAGTGGAGCAGTGCTTTAAGGTACTCCACTTATGAGTATTATTAAATAATATTATTTAATAATAAATGTTTCATCTTGAGAATTTTATCTCAGGGACATTCTTATTCTTAACCCATGCTAGCAAGCCTTCAGTTATTAAACACAGGGCTGCACTCCTGATTCTTACACAGACAGTATATATGCGTGGCAGTACAGAGTAGGCAGTCTGAAATGCACACTAAATGGCAGATTGCAAAGTGTATATTAAACTCAATCTTATAGGAGCTTTTCTCTCTCGCCTTGACTGCACCACCTCTAGCTGGGAGTTCAAGCACTTAGGTATCTACAGACAATGAATTTCTGAACAAGCTAATGCCCTAAACCCACGGTGTGTGACCCTCTGAGACCTGCGTGTTCTTAAAAGCATCAGTACCCTTCCCCTTACAAGGCTCTCTAAACACTTTTAATACCTTCTGACATAAGGCTGTAGCTACAGACACATGAAAGTGGCTATAGAAACTGGAAGAAATACACTTCTTTATGTGGTAGAGACTCATTAGGAGACTTTAAAGAAAAGATTGAAGCAGCATCTGCCAGGAACGATAGAGATAGATACATATATAGGTAAACTTGCTTTAGACAGGAGGAGAATAGACTATATGACCCACTGAATAGTCCATTTGACCTGCAATTTCTCTGATTTTTGAGAGGTGGACTTAAAGACAGTCCCAACTATTGCTGTGAAGGATTGGAAAGCACTTCTTCAGCATGTTTTTCTCTAAGTAGAACCTCCAGGGTCTACACTGTTATAAAGCAGAGAAGAACAAAAGAAGGGCACACCAAAAGGAAAAAAGAGACAAAATGAAAATTGCAGGTTACTATTTCCTTTTCCATAGCAGCCTCGCTAACTTCTAAGCTTTGTCAAATATCCACTCGGATTCTGAAGTAGTGTCTATTATGAATATGCCAAACGACATCTCGATGCAATACAAAACCAACCTGTATCCTATTCCCTGAACATCTGCCCTTATCTCGGGTCATCTTTTAGTACATCACTTCTGAACACTAAAGTTTGGCTTAGGAGAGAGCTAATGAGAGGCTGACGGATTACAGCTTGCGATATTTGGAGAGATGTGTGAAACTGTAAAACAAGAGGTCAGTGGACTAGTGCAGCTCCAGAGAAGCTGCTGTCTGACAGAAGAGGAAAACGCAGACTGGCCCACAATATTTAAACACTGAAATCTTGGAGATCATCATCTCTCTTCTCTGCAAAATGAAGATTACTGCAGGTATTTTGGCATTTCTTGAAGAGTCCAAATTCAAAAAATTAATAGCAATTAAAAAAAAAAATCTCAGAGCAAATGATAAACGATCTCCCACCCCTTCCCACTACAGCTTCCCCAGAAGTAGTGAACCCGTAATTTGAACACAAGTTTCATACTGAGAAAAGAATGAAAATGACATCTGGGAGTACATTGCCTTGGTTATAACAGAGGACAAAGGTAGAGGATTTCATCTTCCCCACAGCGTTTTCAACAGCAACAGGATTTTACAACTCACCAACAATTATTCCAGGTCTTCTATCCATTTCCACGATATGTGGATGCACACCTTTGTATGCTGCATCACTCACAATCTGGGTGTTTTTCCGCACTCGCTCTGTTACAGGATCATCTACCACTGGGGTGAAGCCTCTGCCCTTTGTCTTCTCAAAGTCTTCATGATATTTTACCTAGGAAAATACAAAAGATGATGCTTTCCCCAACCTGTAATTGAAAGCAAACAGTTTTTCTATGCAAGAAAGCCTAAGTGTTTGCTTTATGAGACATTTTGACTCTTTGGGTTTTGAACCATAAGAGTTAAACACTAGACAGGCTGGATAGCCAGACAAGTTTTTCTCTCTCCCCGAGTCCATTTCCTGATATTCTATTGCCATGTTTGCCATTGCCACTGAATTGGGCATTAAGTCAAGTGGCAAAGAATCACCTTACAGTCACACAGGGCAGAAAAAGCCCTCAGGAGGTCATCTGGCAAATTCCCTACTTTAACATAGGACAGCTCTCTCTGCTGATGTAGACAACTACATCTGTCAGTAAAAAATCATTCCAGCAGTAGTAGTCGTAATGAACTCAACTATTTCAATTGAGAATTTTGATTCCATGCAGAGTTTCACACAAAAGGTACTCATTTGCTCTTTCCTTTGACCATATTCCAGATAGCTTTAAACAGGCTTCTAAAAGGAATTGCAGTTACTCTAAGCTTTCAAAAGAGAACACTTCAAAGGGACAGTAGGGTACAAAGTGTTATATAACTGAGTGTTGGAACAAAACCAGTATCAGTAAGAGTTATAAAGTAACACCCTTAATTATACATATTTACTTTTTAAATAGTTTTAATCATCAAATAATTAAATTGACAAGCATTCACACACAAGCAAATGCACACAAAACAACTCATTCCCAGATCAAAAGTCACGCAGAAGAAACCTGGAACGTGCACAAGCACAAGGTGAAGTGTGTCACCTAATCCAGTCCAACTATGTGATGCTCAAATGAGCTGTGCAGGGGTTTTTTCCACAAAAAAAAACAAAGAATACAACAAACTAACAGACATTTAGCAGTTAGAAGACTGTTTATTAGTATTCTGAAAATCTTTGTTACAGTTATATGCAGTTAGCAAACACTCCCTCAACAGGTATAAGAAGAAAATATTTCTTCCATACTTGAGCAGAGTTTCATCAGTTACCTACATTAGTGGAAGGCAAAATCCAGTGGAAGCCAAGTGCCATTCCTTAGTACACTCTAGATACACGAAGAAGGTACCCTACCATGGAGATGTTGTTTTGTGTTTCTTTGACATGCCTTAGCTCAGGGGTGTCTAGCAGCACACTACGTCTACCTTTCATCTGCCTCTGATCACTGCTGTACTTCACCTGCAAAACAGCAACAGCACACATGAAGTTTTTGTTTACAGTAGAAAGGATGGTGAGAATCACAGGACACAGAGGGATCCTTTCCAAATCGCAACGTCAAACACTTGTTCTTAGACTCATTTTCTAGTGACTAAGTTGAGAGGACAATGCAGATGAGTTAGCACGCTGGTAAGGCCAAAGAGCACGTTTATTCCATCAATCACTCAAAAAGACAGTTCTTATGTGAAAGCTGAAACTTTTTATTGTTTAAATGAGACAAGTGAAATAATCTATTTATTAGCATTTATCCTATTTTTCAGTTAAGAAAACACCAATGTGACTTGAACATCGTTATAACCTATTTATGGCTGGTGATAAGCTACATTCTTATTACCCAGACAGACCAAGATTGTCCTCAGTCTGGGATTAGCACCAGAATTCCTGGCTCCCTAGGGAATTCAGCCCATGGCTGACTTGTTACTCCTGATGGCTGGCTAGCAGCAGCAAAGAAAAGCTGTCAGGGACAAATCTGAAGATGGTGTTTTCAAAGCAGATGTTTGGGCTCTGTGTTTTGTGCATCCGTTAAGTACGGGAACTCCTATGTTAGATTTCTCCTCATTAGATTCTCCTGTGACATTTGACAGACTTTTAAAGACACAAGGTAAATCATAGGCTAAAAAAAGGCACAAAACACACACTCAAACTTAGCACAGTAAATGTAGTCAAGTCCCTTTTGTTCGTCTAGAGTGACTAGTCCAGTCAGCTTCTTCTGGCTGAGTGAATTCTTTTGCTAATGGACTCTCTGAGCTCCTAACATTGAACTGTAACCTGTGCACTGAGTATCAGTCAATATTTTAGATTTACTTATACATTACACTCAAAACTTTTACCTGCCAAATCAGTTATGCAATTCTGCTTCAACTTCCAATTGTGATGAGAGAAACCAAGTACTGAAGCTGTCTAACCTTCTTTACACATTAGCTAAGATACAAAGATATGAGTCTTGGTGCGTATGTTTCATAGGAACTTTGAAGTAATGAACAGACAAACAGAAACATGTGGTTCTGCACATTGTTTAAATCTTTCTTACTTAAACAATGAATTTCTTTGCAAATATATTCAGCTATATATACTTTCAATAAGGCATTTTCTGCACAGAATTAATTACAGACAGTGTAGTTTGGTTTTCATCAACTGCTCGTTAAAACAGAGTATTTATTCCTGTAAATCTTGGGAGGGGGAAAAAACCAACTTAATTTCCAGAAACAAAATAATTATTTGAAGTCTAGAACTGTTGGGAAGGTTTCCACTTATTTTTAAATACTCCTCTCAAAATCAAATACGCATGAGCACTTTGAGAAGTTTATAAAAATCATAAGTGTTTACAAGGTCAGCTTCTGTTCCTTTGTTCTAAGACAAATCCAACTTAGAATCATACAATCCTTAGGGATCGGAAGGGACCTCGAAAGATCATCCAGTCTATTCCCCCTGCCACAGCGGGATCACCTAGACCAGTCGCATAGGAATACGTCCTGGAGGGTCTTGAACGTCTCCAGACCTACTTTATTTTTCCACCTTACACTCAGTTCTAAAGTGTTCACTGTTATTAATTCTCTTCTGCCACCTTGAGACAGTGGCTCTGCATGAAACCTCTGCTGTTTACCATCTGCAGGGGCTTTGTCACTGATGTATCAGTTTTGAGGACACAGACTGTAATGCAACTAGTTTGGTAAACTTCATAGTGCTGTTTTGACTTCTTCTTTGCTTCTTATTAGAATTGTCTGCTACTTCTTACACCACTGTAGTGGCGATTTTAAAATAAACAAGTTAGGTATTACCCTAACCACCAATAAAACTGCAGTATTTTCCTCTTCAGTGTTTAGTGATAAGCTCTATTTAGGACTTCTCAGCTCTAACACTGATGCCACACGTTGCAGACTGCATTGGACAACTCTATGACTCCACACCTTAACTCACAAATCACAGAGAAATTTGCACTTCAGTTCAGCTCTCACTGTCATTGTTCCCTACTGCAATTTACTCCTCCAATCCAGCAACTAAAATCAGGTAATAACAGTCAAAAATTCTTGAAAGAATGATTGACCTCTACTGAGTCTCTCCTTGAAAAATACTGATGCCAGCAGGTGCAACGACCTACTTTTTGCAAGAATAATCATGCAAGCCTGAATATTTTTGTTGACCATATGTGCAGCGCATCTACTCAAAGGATAAAAAAGAATCCATTCCGTGGATGATGCAGTTGGATTCACTTGACAAACAAATCTGAAGTGGAAAAGCATATCCTTGTTATATTCCCACAATAACTAAAAATCGAAATGATAAAAAGATTCAAGCAACTTGCCGAGCTGATATTGTCTTGATTCTTCTTGACTCTCTCTATCTCAGGAGTGACACTCACAGCAGTAGCTTTGCCAGGCTGCTCTCTGTAGTGAACCTATTATTTAGCAATAAAATGGTACATACTATTTCAGCCAAAGCAGTATCACAATGTATTACATTAAAATGTATGATTTAAAAGGTCATCCAGTAAACAACTGAAAAGCTAAAATGCATTTGAAGTTTATTAAAGCTCATAAAACTTGGGGTTTTGAAGCATAACCTTGCATTCTTTCTGCATAGTCTTCTTATTCACGTGTTTGTGGGGATGTATATGCACCAAACATCTTGACATTTACTGTACTGATCTTTGGCAGTGCAGAGAAATATCTTCTATTTGGAACGGGGTAAACACAAACAACACAGTACAGTCAAGGAGAGCAAATGAAAAGAAATGGATTTCAGCAACATCCACTGTCAATGTACATTTGTTCACAGAGGTTCCATAAGGATACCATGCATTTTCTAACTTTCATTCTCTATATAATCAAAGGTGATTAAAAATAGTAGGTGTAATACATGGGAGAAGTGCCAATTGAACCCAACACCTGGATTTCACCATGTGTTTATTGAAATGGGCTGTGGGAATATCTCCATCCATCCATCTATCCATCCATCCATCCATCTATCCATCCACCTACCTGTCAGTCTTCTATGAGTTTTTAACAACCTACACTTGTAGCAATGATGCATTAACCACATGCACACAGCAGCATCAGTACCTAAAGAGGCTAAAGGATAGGATGTGGCATCAACAGCCCAATCAGTCTGCTGTTAACACTACCCTCAGATACTGGGAAATCAGACACAATACATGTTTAGTAAATAGTGATGTTGGTATGATTTATGCTACTCCATATAGCTTAATGTTAAATAAACCTTTCTGCTTTAATATCTGCTTGGTTGTGTGTACCAACACTGTTGATACGTTACGCTCATAACCGAACGGGGTACTGTGGCAGTAACATGCACACCATTTAAGCAATTTTCTTCCCACACGCAACAGCTGTAAATGTATTCCAAATCAAAAGTAACACCTTATACAAATGATAGGAGGCTATCAAGGGGATTAAACTCGCAAACTGACATTTGTAAAAATAAAATGATTATTCAAGGCAATGTTAAAGAATCTTCGCCCCAAGCTATTGCGGTGACTGGAAAGGTAATGTAATCTTTCCAATGAAAATTGCACGACAAAAAAAAATGGTGAAAGGTAGATTATTATGAGAACAGACTAGCTTGAATCACTTGGAAAATAGGGTTGTTCGAACAGCATGCTTTTTAGGAGAGCTAATACATCACCATAAATCCAGCAGCAAATAGCATACACTTAAAGGGTACAGTATTCTTAAAAATTGTAGCTCTAAACTAAATTGGGGAACAGGAAAGACCCCAGGGAAACGGTGTAGACTCTGAAATATGGCTGCTGATGTCAGTTCCCAGTGAGGAGGATGGCTGGTCACTCCAAGACTCATTAATGGGGTACAACTTCAGCAACGCAGGAAGGCAGCAGCATGCTCTGAAAGTCCTTACCTTCTTCTTCCCTGTGCTCCTGTAAACAAGGTAACTGTGGGTTATGTCAGCCATTAAATACCAAACTCTAACAGAAAGGTTACTGAGGAACCAGAAAGAGACAGGTAAGAGCTGGAACTTGAGTACAACTATAAACCCTCTTCCTATAGGGCGTTTAAAGTAATTCCATAAATTGGACCACATCTAAGTAAAGAAAAGACACAGTTTATGGAGGCAGAACTTTGTACTCATCTTCTGCACCCAAAAATTATAAAGGGTTAAACAAGAGCAACTTCCCATGCTGACGTTCTCTTGATTCCTCTTGACTCTTTCAATCTCAGGGGTGACACACACAGGCGTAGCTTTGCAGAGCTGTTCTTTGTACTGAACCTGGCAAGCATGGCAAAAGGTATTACACAGAGACTTCCCAGTAATAAAAACACAACAGTGTTTCAGTCATCATTGACGAGAACAACCGCATTCAGATGGAAAACACTATTGCTTAATAAGCACCCACGTTTTCACACCATGCTTGGTACTCACCCTCTCGTAGTTCTTCCATTTCAGACAAACAATTCATACTTCAACAGGAATACTTCACTCTTACTGATGTTAATCAAAGTGAAAGGCTACGGAGTTATCAATTTAACATTAATTGGTTAAATTAGTCTTTGTGGAAAAACTAGCACAGACACCACAGTCAAATTCACTGAGGTACAAACATGGTTAATAGAGCAGGAAGAAGTGCTGAAGTAATGAAAACGAGGCACACATTGCTAATATTCTTCTGGTTTTCCTTAACTCTCCGTAATTCAGGTGGGTCAGAAATTGTTGTTGCTTGCCGAATTTCTTCCTTGTATTTAATCTGCACAATGAATATTACAAAATATTAGCAATTTGAAGAAGGTACAGACAAGCACTAAAAACACAACAAACCCTTTGTGTTATCTCCCTTGCATACATTGCACAGTTAGACCACAGCTATCACCTCTACTGACCTGGGAAAGGAACAGTGGTATTTAATTTCTGAAACAGGCTGTTAGGGTCTCCTATGCATCATTTGATGCAATGCAGCAGAGAGTGCATGCAACGCACTTAGCATCCTTAGTGATATACACTGTATGGGATTGTGGCTATCTTTATGACAACTGAGATGCTGTATATACTACTTGGAGATCTTCAACACTCTGAAAATTACTTGGTCTTGTTCTTATCTTGCTCAGAGCCTCCCAGCCCTATTTCAGAGCCCAAACATTTCACAGATACGTTCTTAAAAGGGTGGATGACTTCAAAGTCTCATTCTAGTTCTCTAAAACACACACAGACACATCAGGGAGAATGCAGGTGTTTGCACGGATAATGTGTTTGAAAATGCTGTCAGCAATTTACTGCTGGTTTTGCCACACTTAATTCCTTCTAAGCAGCAGTATGCTTGTGTTCGGTAGACTTCTTTATTTCAAAAGTGCACAGAACTAGAATGTCTTCGGCCATACGCCAGAACTAGAATTCAACTTCATGAGAAAGAACAGTAAGGTTAAGGAGACGCACAGTACTTGTATTTTCTGTTCTCTCATATGCTATTCAAAAGGCTCATCTTGGACCAATGTGTGCATTGTCTTTATCTTACGGTCTGTTATTAAACACCCGCCTAGTATTCAGCACATTCAGCTTAAAAAAATCTTACACCACTGTAAAACAAACAATGCTTATAGGCTATGCCATTCTTTACTGTGATAAAGCACGCTTGCTGCTTCTTTACAATGATAATAAAACAATGAAATTCATAAAACCTTCCAAAATTCCATACTAGCTGAAAACATATTTCACTAGTCAGATTCAAGGAAGGAAAAGTACTTTAAGAACAAGGGAATAGCATAAGGAATTGATTTTTTTACACACATCACACAAAGCTTCTGTTAAATACATTTGAAGGCTGCAAAATGAAGGACTCAAAAATCAGAAAATGGTGCTGAAACATAGGTTTGCCTCTTCAACAAATACACTCCCTTGACAATTTATACATTACTACTACTTTTTTCTTTCTGTCTTGAAGTGCTTTATCATCTTAGAGTCATAGAATCAATAGGGAACGGAAGGGACCTCAAAAGATCATCCAGTCCAATCCCCCTGCCACAGCAGGATCACCTAGACCAAGTCTCACAGGAACATATCCAAGTGGGTCTGGAACATCCCCAGAGAAGGAGACTCCACAACCCTACTGGGAAGCCTCTTCCAGTGTTCCACCTCTGGGAAGAAGTTCCTTCTGATATTGACATGGAACCTTCTCTGTTCCAGCTGGCACCAGCTCACCCTTGAGAAGAGCCTGGCTCCATCCTCCTGACACCCACCCCTCACATATTTGTAGACATCCATGAGGTCACCCTTCTTCTTTGTCTTTTACTTGGTTCCACTTTCCTCAGGAGAATCCTGCCTCACTCCTTACATATAATCAATGACCCCTGATGGGGGTCCCCTTTAACTTCTCTGCCATCCTGTTTGGATGAGAGAATTACCAATTTCTTCAGGGACTTTTCTCACTAAATCATCAGCATTTTTCACATGCATTAATTCACTGATTTTGCCCTGAAATGAGGGAAAAGGGAACTGCGACAAGGAAAAGTACTATTTTTTACTAGACAGCGCAGACCAGTAACAGCTACGTAATTTTAAAAGACAGAGGATTATGCAGCACCTGCATTTTAATGAGAATTCCCATTCAACTGCAGTGTGCAAAACAGAAAACCAAAGCAGGTCTGCCTCCACGTAAAAGTATTACATCCTATGCTTTGGCAACGGATCATTAAACCTAGACACACGGACTTGAATTCAGGTTCCTACTTTTGAGTATTGACTTAGTAACCTTAATGATACTTTCTAAAAGTACTTCTTGGAGAGGCAATTTCTCATGATCTAAAAAACTACACGCGTTGCGCTTTGTCTAGATAGACAAAGACTGCACAAATCCATGAGAACAATTGTAGGCTGTTACTTCTGGGGATACCAACACCAAAGAAAGGGAAAATACTTGACAAGGGTACCTTAGATACATGCTGGCAGTGAGTTTGCATGTTAATCAAAGTGAAAGGCTAAGGAGCTGTCAAATTTACCATTAATTGGTTAAATTAGTCCTCATGACAAATTTAAAGGCAACGTGCAGGGAAGTTTTAAAATACATGTAAGAATATTCTGGAGTATTGTGTTCAGTTCCGGGCCCCTCAGTCTAGGAAGGATGTCAACGTGCTGGAACGAGTCCAGAGANTGGCACTAGATCATGCTGGCATGATCTAGATGTTAGATTTTACTTGGTTTACTTGGTTTATTTGGATTTAGATTGGACTGGATGATCTTTAAGGTCTTTTCCAACCTTATCATTACTGTGATACTGTGATGTGTAAAATCTAGTCCAACTACCCTGCAGAGCAGGATATCTGAGGGACATCTCAGAGCCCTATCCAACCTGACATTCAATGTCTGCAAGGTTGGGGCATCTGCTATCTCTCTGGGCAACCTATGCCACTAATTCATGAGCCTTGTTTTAAATGGTTCTTCTGGACAGGGGCACCTATGCACTCTGCTTGCCTTTCCTCACGCTTGATATGCTCACTTTGACCAAGCCCTTCTACACTTCCACTTCCTCAACCACAGCCTCCTCTCCCTAATCCTCTGTACTGAGTGTCACTTAGTAGATAACTTTCAGTGCTTTTCCAAAACCTGGTATTTCTGGAGAGCACTAATTTTGTTAATAGAGACAATACAACTTGTTCTTCTCTCAGCCCATACTTGGAAGCTGATTTGGCTTAAATTTATAAATGAATAAATAATACCAAACCAGACAAAGCACAGACCAGAAATGGAAAAAATCAGTCTAGACAGTTTAGGACTGGCAGAAGTACTAAACCACTGCAAAAAAAAAGGGTCTTTTAATAGCGACTATTAGGTAAGCATGAGAATTGGCAGAGCTACTAGTCCTTAAAATGCTTCAAAATGTTCATTCCTTGAGATTTAATGAGACCCCAACGTTGTGGTGTTGACTGACATATCACAGGGTTTCCGCATGGATTTCACACAAACAAAAATAGGCACAACCTTCCTCCCTGCTTGTCCCGCAGTAGAGACAAGTCTCTAAAAAATCTGTAGTTATCTGAAGCATCTCAGTTCAGATGCTGTTATAGACCAGGATCCTGATGTTTGCTTTGAAAGATCTGCAAGACCTTGACTCCAGCTATTTAGGAGGCCACTTCTTCCAAAGCAATCTTCACAACAGGTGGGATGAACTCAACACCCTGTACTGTCACCACGCTGGGGTTTTTGACATTCAAAAACAGTTAGTTCTGACCTTTATCTTCAATAAGGGCCACAAAAAGAGGATCAGAGGGAAGAAACTTTCTCTTATAAGGAAAAGCTGAAACATTTCAGGTTGTTAAACTCAGAGAGAGATGGCTCTGAGGAGACTTCACCGCAGCCTTTCAGTACGATAAGGGGGGCTACATGAAAAACAGGGACAAACTTTTCTGCAGGGCCTTTTGCCACAGGACAAGAGGTAACAGTTCTGAACCAGAAGGGGGTAGACTTTGGTTAATATAAGGAAGGCATTTTTTACAACAAGGGTCATGAATTAGTGGCATAGGTTGCCCAGAGAGGTGGGAGATCCCCCAGCCCTGAAGACATTCCACATCAGGTTGGATAGGGCTCTGAGATGTCCTGCTCTGCAAGAGAGTTGGACTAGATATTCTTACATGTAATTCAAAACTTTCCTGCAAGTTGCGTTTAAATTTGTCATTCTACACTTTTAATAAATACTATAAATAAAGAGCTAAGTAATCTCATGTAGACTACACGTAATAAAATATCTTTTGTAAAGTATGAACTTTACACACAGACTACCACGGTAAAGGTCAGGCTGCTTATATCATTCCACTACACCACTAAACCATTTTGTCTTTCTCTTGATAGGCTTTTTTTCCAAGTGTGTCTACTAGCATACTGTTCCACCTCCTATTTTGCTCTTTTCACCACTGTGTAGGATTTCTAAAACACAAAGAACACTGCATACTGTTTTCCCACTCCACTTGAATGCTTTTTCTCAGCACCTTTCAAAGTAAGACTACTCCTAACAACTCTGTATGTGTCTGTGTCTACTCTAGAATCAAGCATCTGTGGTACCAGGGAATCAAACAGGTAACAGGAGATGGCCTTCAACTCTGGTTAGCACATTGAGAGAGGTTCTTCTCCCCCTCTGCTCTGCACTAGTGAGACCACATCGGGAATTTTGTGTCCAGTTCTGGGCCCCTCAGTTCAAGGAGGACACAAAGTTGCTNTGGGATTCTAGATTCTCTGATTCTAGAACAGCAGTACAAACCTGGCTAAAACACCCCACCCAAACAAAACTATAACTGCCTGTGGTAGAGGATAAAAAACTAAACCATAATGACCCACAAATCAAGAAAATCTGCTGTTTCCCATCCAGAAAACTCCTTACCTGACCTTATTGTGGTGAGAAATGCAACATTTTACACTACTCAGTAGTAAGGAAATGCTAGTACAAGTGCATGGAGTGCCTGAATTAGATTTCAGTTAATATTTAACCACAAGTGTCACATGCATGTGCTACTTTCAAAGGTATTAAAAATGGTCAGGAAAGTAAAGTCACAATCATAAAAATGGCCCTAGAGGACTCAGCACCACAACTTCCAAACAAGTGAACAAAGCAGCTTCAATTGTTTCCTCGCTTGGTAGTCAATTTTCCACTTATTTCCAAGTTTTACAGTGTGTTACCCAGACGAGCACGGTCAACTTCTAGAAAACACTCCTCTTGTTATTTTTTTGTTAGTCATCCAATAAAGTAGCAAAAACACTGGGCATCCACAGATAAATGAGATCAATTTGCCCCTGGGTCGAGGCAATGCCAGGCACAAAGACAGGCTGGGTGGGGAACAGACTGAGAGCAGCCTTGAGGAGAAGGACTTGGGGGTTGTTGGCTACAAAAACCTCAGCATGAGTAGGCAATGTTCACTTGCAGCCCAGAAAGCCAACTGCATCCTGGGCTGCATCAAGAGAAGCAGGACCAGTAGGGCGAGGGAGGTGATCTCCCCCCGCCACAATCTGCTCTCATGAGACTCCATCTGGAGGACTGCGTCCAGTTCTGGAGCCCCCAACACAGGAAGGAGATTGAGGAACATTGGAATGTGTCCAGAGGAGGGCCATGAGGATGAGTGGAGGGCTGGAGCACCTCTGCTATGGGTACAGGCTGACAGAGTTGGGGCTGTTCAGCCTGGAGGAGAAGGAGACTCTGAGGAGATCTTAGAGCAGCCTTCCAGTCCCTGAAGGCTACAGGAAAGCTGGGGAGGGGCTGTTTTCAAGGGCTTGGAGTCGTAGGAGCAGGGGGAATGGTTTCCAGCTGGAAGAGGGGAGGTTTAGACTGGAAGTCAGACGGAAATGTTTCATGACGAGGGTGCTGAGACACTGGCACAGGTTGCCNAACATTGGAATGTGTCCAGAGGAGGGCCATGAGGACGAGTGGAGGGCTGGAGCACCTCTGCTATGGGTACAGGCTGACAGAGTTGGGGCTGTTCAGCCTGGAGGAGAAGGAGACTCTGAGGAGATCTTAGAGCAGCCTTCCAGTCCCTGAAGGCTACAGGAAAGCTGGGGAGGGGCTGTTTTCAAGGGCTTGGAGTCGTAGGAGCAGGGGGAATGGTTTCCAGCTGGAAGAGGGGAGGTTTAGACTGGAAGTCAGACGGAAATGTTTCATGACGAGGGTGCTGAGACACTGGCACAGGTTGCCCAGGGAAGCTGTGGCTGCCCCCCAGCTCCCTGGAAGTGTTCAAGACCAGATTGGCTGGGGCCTTGAGCATCCTGCGCTAGTGGGGGTGTTCCTGTTCATGGCAGGGGGATTGGAACTAGATGATCTTTGAGGTCCCTTGCAACCTGAACCATTCTGTGAATTCAAAACCAGTGTCATAATATCCACAGATCAGCTTGTCACACACCTTTTCACACAGCTCAGGTCTGAACACAATTTCTCATATATCGAGCTGCACACTGTACCCTACATAACACAGATGGACTCTTACAATGACTTTATAGATTTTCTTTTCCATTATTTTTTAATTTGCAAATTACAGGTGCTCCTTGGTCTGTCATGTCAGGAAAAGCATTTCAGATTTCTCTTGAAAGAAAAATCCCTCCAAATATTTAATTAGAAGGTTTTTCTATTAATCACGATGCTTCAATTTGAAATGCTCTCACTGAACACAAAACTGCTCCAGACTGGAGCTCTCAATCTAACGGAACTCTATAACCAAAATCCAGTGCAGCAGTGTTTGAATGAGATTTGTGATATGGAAATGTAGACATTTCAGTAACGAAGATAAGAAAAGAATGTACAATCATTTACTCAGAATAATTAATGTTAATAACACTTACTGAGCTAATATTCTGTTGATTTTTCTTTACTCTTTCAATCTCTGGAGTCTCTTTTACAGCTGTGCCAGCTCCTACTTCCTTCTTATAAAATACCTTCGTTCCCCAAAAGAGAAAGTAATTACGAGACTGTTAGCAATGCGAGTACAAATCCTCATAAAAGGGCTGGGCAGTCCTCCAAGTTCTACATTTGCCTGACTATACGTCTTGCTAGGAAAGCAAACAGTTTAATTTTTCATGAACTAGACCCCTTACCAATAACTATAATACCGCTGTTTGTTTCCAACTCTACACCCACATTATCATCCTTCAGACTGACCTCACCCATTTGAAAGTATCTATCTGTAAGTGTAATTTTTTGCTTTGGAAATATGGACATTTAGATCATAATCTGTAAATATTTACAACTGGAACTTTGGACTTCAGCAAACTCCCTCGCTTCAATGTATTCAACCATGCGTGTACACGCAAGATTTTAATTGGGTTTTTCACCTTCAGATTTGAAAAACCTCTTGAGAAGTGAGCAGACCTTATTATTTCTAATTTAGCAAACTAGAAAATTTATGACAAAACCACAACAGCCAGAACTACAATCCAAGCCGTACCATTTCTTTTTCATTTCTGGACTGAAGACAGAACGCTAGAGCCTGACTCTAAAACCATAGCTTGCTTCTGCAAAGACACACATGCTATTTATATAATTCTCGTTTCTGTTTCAATTGTTTCAGAAAGGATACGGCACAAAGCACATCAGCACAATCAATCATCCAAAGTTACTGCAAATAAGTGCTCCATAAATTCCAAATACGGCTACAGTTTAAATAGCCACGGAGCACCAGTTCACGCTACAATACTCCTAAAGGAGTTTTATTTGAATTTCAGTATTTGCTATCATGCTGCCATTACACTAAGCATTTCCAGGCTGGCAGTATTAAAAACAAATCTGATCCCCGAGTTCATAAAACAAATCCTTACCAACCTAGTATTTCTGCTTTTCTTAAACCAAGATCTATTAACTTTGGGTTTTCCTATCAATAAACTTTGAACAGCAAAGCATCATTCCTAATGGATTTCTCCTACTTCCTTGAAGCCTTTGGTAACCCAGGGTGACCAGTACTGCCAAATATTCTACAGACTGAATTATTTATCTCCGTAGCTCAATCTTCAGAAAACCTTAACAATTAACAACTTTGTTTTAAATTGAGACAATTTTTATGAGAAAAAAGTCAAAACATGCCAGCACCAGGTAGAAAGATTTAGATAGTAGAGTGAACTAAAATACACTTTACTTCTTGATCAAGGAGGGAATGGTAAAAAAACGTTGGACCTGGGAACTTTTCTATGAAAGCTGTGACTATGGAGTAAATATCCTATTATAAATCATCTGTGAAATGAGCTAGTGAGCTAGAAGCAGCACTGATGCTATCTGCAGAGCTAGCTAATTTTTTTGTCCCTGAAGGTAGGAAAATCCTTGGGACAAAATCCAAATATCAGGAGGCACTCATTTTTTTATACTGAGTCTGATCCAAGCTATACAGAGAAAGGAAAAAATGGCTATAGACACCATTTAAAAGCCATTGATAGCTATAAAAGTCCTTTCCTGCATTGGAAGGAGCCACTTTAGAAACAGAAAAAAATATGCTAACAAAGTAAAGCAAACACAAATCAGTTCAAAGGCAAAATATATTTATTTCGTGTTATCTAGTACACTAAGAGGAAGCCTCAACACTGAAAGCACAGACTGGCCTACAGGGGTGTCAGATGCATCACAGGCTTTTGAAGGATCAATGAAGTAGCAGATTATTATGTGCCTGCTATTTAACGGTTAGCGAGTCCACACTGCTAGGTCTGCTGACCTATTGGAAGACTCAACCAAAAGCTTTCAAAGGTTGGAGAGGGGAGGAAAGCTAACGCTAACCCTACTCCCTAATCCTAACCCTAGTAGATGCTAGCTTGGGTGCTTTCTGTTACAGAGTTTCACCCTAGCATGTGAGGATGCCAGAAAGATGAGATAGGGTGCTAATCACCATCAAACTGCAGCAGGGCAGCATTCAAAACAAAGAAGCAACCGAATACAAGAAGTAAATTTTGGGCCAGTGGGCATGTCAACAGCTTGTATCAGAAAGATGCTGCTTTCATCTGAGGGAAGAAAAGGAGCAGGTAATAGCTGGATGAAGTTACAGGCAAAGCCAGAATTCAAACACCAGAAATTCCTTAAGGAAACAGAACTGAATGCATCCCAAACTGGGCAATTTTAGAGACCGAAGCTCATCATTTGTATTTAGGGATAAACTGAAACCGAATCTAGCATAAGATGAAATAACATATAGCCATTATAACATTCAATCCGTAGGTATAGATATTTATCACGCCTGATCTGTTCTAATTTTATACCTGAATCTTGATATTCAGCACACACAATAGGAAACCAATGAAAAGTCTTTTGTGGACAGTAACAAGCCTTAGATTGGCTTTTTGATGGAACTAAAGCATTGTTCATTTAAAAAATACTCGTGGCTTGGCAAGAGGTGGTGTAAGTGGCTTAGCAATTCAAAATAACAGTGTCACATCCAGAAAAGCTAGGTAGATTTTTTTTACGGAAAGAAATGAGTGATACAGCTTTTGCCAGGAAAATTATGCAAATGATTCAAAGGCTGTTTACTCTGAAGTTCCTCATTTCAATCTGCGGCACAAGAGAGCCTATTTAAACTGGAAGCCATCTGACAAGTTGCAAGCAAAGAGAGAAGCACTAGTACTCACTGAACTGATGTTCTTCTGAGTGCTTTTTATCCTCTCCATCTCTGGAGTGTCTAGGACAGCAGAATAGTTACAGAGCATCTTCTCTGCTTCACCTTTATACATCTTCTGAAAAACAATTTTAAAATAGCTGTTTCCTATTTTCTTGGGCTCAGAATATGAACTACAACAAAAGATGGTTACTGCTGCCAATCCGTAACATCCTTGTACAGTATTATTTCAACCTCTCTTCTCCATGATGTTATCATCATCTGCATGGGACCTGACACTGTCCCCCACACTGAAAATATGCTCTATTCACATACATTCACTATACGTGCATACATAAAGAAAATACACACATCCTCAGGTTGGTTTTTCCCTTCACTGCCAGGATATATATCTTTCTCATTAGATAATGTAAAAAGAACTGCAAGTAGATGTAACCAGTTATAAATCTATTTCAATGGCACAACAAGCATAAACATAATGAAGAATCAGGCAATAAGATTTGTTTTACTACACAGGGTATGAAAGCCTTTACAGAGCTAAATAGATATTTTAAGTAATGTACATCAAGCATTCATTTGTACAGGAAGGAAAACATTCAGCTTTTCAACTATGCCTACCTGGCTTGCTATTTCTGAAGCCCTTTTGACTCGTTGTATTTCAGGAGTGTATGGGCCAACCTGCATCCCTTTTCCAATAATTTCGGTCTCCAGATCCTTTTTATATTCTTTCTGAAGAAAAAAAAAGAAGGAGGAGGAAAAACCCAAACCATAACTAATGCTACATTTATTTGTGCATGCTGTCTTCAAAACCACTCTGACAGCACTGTGAGATTTTAACATAAACCCTTCAGTTTCTGTGATTCCTTTAAAGTGATTCCTTTTAGAATCACACAATCATTTTAGCCCAACTAGGTCCAAGCAGTTATAATTTTAACAACTCACTGTGTTTCACTTCCAAAGTAATCTTAGAGAAGGTCATTGTGTACTCACCTGGCTTACAATTTCAGAAGCTTTTTTGGCTCGTTGTATGTCAGGAGTATCCATGCCCACTTCCATTCCCTTCCCTTTAATTTCATTCTCCAAGTCTTTCTTGTATTCTTTCTGAAAATAACAGCATTGGAAATACTCACACGTCTCACAGCCCAATTCTTAAATGGTTCCTACTTTAATACCTGCAAATCCATTGAACAGCACCTTTAAAACACCAAGTTTGACTCACCAGTGTGAGATTTGTAGGCTCTATCTACAAGATGTTTAAGGTGTAGTTGCTGACCTGTGAAGAATTGTTTTTAACACACTGTTTACTTGAGATCTGATGCAGCTCTTCAGTTCTGCCTGTCTTTGCAGCTTGGGCAGCTGCAGTCAGATACACGTAGACTAGACTTCCTTCCTCAGCTGCACTTTGCAAAACTTGGGTTATAAAGCCTCTCTAACTCTGTTTATCACTTGGCCCTTTGTTACTGCAAGAAAAGCAGGGGTTACTTAGATCTAAACAGCCTACAGAACACAGCCCCGGCCAGAAGCAGTTGGTGAGGAAAATGTACAACCTGCAAATGATGCAAAGCTTAAAGTTCTGGAAAATGTTAGCACATGATTATGCAGCTTTTAGACTCATGCAGCTCAATTAAGTAGTTGGTGAATTTTGTGGTACTGCTACTGCCTAGATTGACCCCATGTGGATATATTCAGTGAAACAGAGAGCTTGCAACAGGTAGGGTACTAACCATGCTTGCAATTTCTGAAGCTTTCTTGGCTCGTCTGATTTCAGGAGTATCTGGACCAACTTGCATGCCTTTCCCCTTTATTTCGGTATCCAGGTCTTTTCTGTATTGTTTCTGCGAAGATAAAACTTCATTCTTTATTATTGACAATAGCCAGAGTGTTACAGGCAGGTATTTGCACAAGAGATCCCATTTTAAGATACAGAATCAATCCAAAATCTGCATTTCAGAGTCACAGTTCTCAAGCTTTTGCCACAGAAACACGTAACAAACTGCAGGAGGAAAACGTGAGGAGACACTCACTGAACATACAAAACTCTACCGTTGTATTTTTCATTTGGCACAGGTTGGGGGCTATCAGTCCATACACAATGCTTGCTGCAATTATCTTCTACATGGGCAATTCAGCTCTGTAATAAGCTGGTAGTTGGTGCCAGCCTAATTGAAACACATTTTACTTTTAAGAAAATATTTTATTTATGAAAAGATTACATGTTAGAAATTTAATACAATACAGAAGTGTTCCCAGTGAACTTTCAGAGCAGGAAGCTGTAATTTATTCATTTAATAGATCTTTCCTGAACCACAGCCATTAGGCAAGTGGCCGTAATCATCCAGGATTGCTGCTTTTTCCTCCCAACATAAATAACCAGGAAACAAAATAAGTACTTAATCCTTCAGCTTATCCAAGCAAGGATGTGTTTCTAGTTCATCAGCAAAGGATACTAAAACGGAACGCTGAAATGTTGTAAAAAATACTTGTACTTTTATTAAAAGATTCTTAGGTGGTGATATTTCTACTACCACAGTAGTAAACACACTCTTTCCATTCTAGTTTCTCTCTGCCCGTGGGAGAAAGTTCTATGCATGGAATAACAATTTGGGGTCTTTTTCACATTAGTTAGAAAAAGAGGAAAATGTCTACTCAACCTAACAGTCTGATCACTTATGAGAACAAGAGCAAAACGACTTTCAGTGTCTCTCTCACTCTGATACAGACTGGAAATAAACGTGGGAAGCCCCAACTTGACAAACTGTGGCTTTTACTTCGCAAAATGTGTAAGCTAATCGATGAGAAGACATCATCTCTCACTTCATTTCTGCTGAAGAAATGGCAGATGTTCCCTCCCAGCTACATATTGTGTAAAACACGATGGAGAAGGCAATTCTGGGAGTTGTAGCTGCATGGTCCTACACGGTTTTAGAGGGGTCACACTGGCACTATGCATGGTATTCCCCTGGTACCTCTGACTTTGTATGTGTATGTATGCAAATGAACATATAAAGATATATACACAAGCATATTACTGTAAAATATATAAATATACCCAGTATTTACATTATTTGGAAAGAATAACTCCCTGAAGGAATGAAGTATAACATACTCCTCACTAGTGAGACCTCATCTGGAGTAGTGTGTCCAGTTCTGGGCCCCTCAGTTTAAGAAGGACACAGAGCTGCTGGAGCATGTCCAGCGCAGAGCAACAAAGATGATGAAGGAAGTAGAACAGCTCCCTGATGAGGAAAGGCTGAGGGAGCTGGGTCTCTTGAGCTGGGATAAGAGGAGGCTGAGGCGTGACCTCATTCATGTCTATAAATATGTGAAGGGTGGGGGGGTCAGGAGGATGGAGCCAGGCTCTTCTCAAGGTCATATGGTGACAGGACAAAGGGTAATAGGTGCAAGCTGGAACAGAGGAGGTTCCATACAAATATCAGAAGGAACTTCTTTCCCAGGAAGGGTGATGGAACATTGGAAGAGGCGCCCAGGGGAGTTGTGGAGTCTCCTTCTCTGGAGACATTCCAGACCCACCTGGATGTGTTCCTGTGCGACTCGGTCTAGGTGATCCTGCTGTGGCAGGGGGATTGGACTAGATGATCTTTTGAGGTCCCTTCTGATCCCTAATGATTCTATGAGGCTTCCCATTTCCCTCCCTACAACCTAGCTCCTGCTTCCCAGGCAGCCTGTGCAAGCTCATTCATATCAGCTGCAGCCGTGCCAGCATTGGAGCTTGCAGTATACAAGCACACAGGCTTGTCAAGAGCTCCTCAGGGTGGTGGCCTTCAAGACACAGCTCATAGATAAAGGAGCCTTCTACTCCCACTCCCAGCTTCAGCAGGAGTAGACTGCATACTTTTAGGTGCTTCCATGTGATCTCCAGAACAACTTACATCAACACAGTTAACACCAAATTTCAGTTCTAAAAATACACTCTCTCTAAGGAGCCTCCATGTGTCTGTTGGAGTTGAATGAACTGCAAGCTCAAGAAAATCCATTTCTTCAAGAGAAGTTTTACTTTTGGAAAATGGTTTTCACAAGTAGAATAGTTTGCTAGGATAAAGATCTTCCCCAGATGCTTGGCAGTCAGTACCAATACTTATTTTCAGAGAGCAGACACATGATTCCACAAATTCAAAGTCACTTCATTGACTTTTCTTTACCAGTCCATTAATAGTCAACCCTTTTTCCATTACAGTATTAATTTTATGAGCTGAGCCAGTGACCCCAGTTTTAAATGCTGTATCTACTGACCCCACTATCATTTTCCACCGATCATTTCATTGGTTATAGGTTGTTCTGTTTATAAAACCTTTCTGCATTTTCAAAGCTAAACAGAAACAGTCTTACTTTTAATACTTAGATAATTCATTGTAATTATCTTTTATTTTAAATGAAATGTTTTTAATCAAGTGTAACATAATGAGGGAACTTGCTGTGACATCAATAATCTGGACTAGCATACCATACCTCGTTCAGTATCTGAGCTGCGTTTTTCACTCTAATCAAATCTGGTGTATCTTCAAACACTGTCATTCCTTTTCCTTTCATTCCTTCTTCCAAATCTTTTCTATACTCTTTCTAAGGATTTAAAAAAAGAGAGAGAGGAGAGGGGGAGAGAGAGAGAGAGAGAGAAAGACTTCTCCATTTAATATTGAAAAGAAATGCCATTTATTTAATGTCTGAAGGTCTCTTTGAAATTCCTATGAAATATGAATTCGCTGAACTACAGGTTTGAGACTTAAAACAGAATTGGAAATTATGAAATCAAAAGGAACAGCACTGAAAAAGTTAAAAGGTTTTAACGTGGACATGTATTTTCCTGTTGAAATACATGTTTCTCTCGAAACATAGCCCTCTCCTACACAGAGGTAGCACACTGTTTAGGAGCCTCAGCTGCCTCTACTGACACTGTGGTTGCTGTAGCATTTACTCTAATAGACCAGTAGACTCAGTGCTGCAGAATTTACCCCGATCCACTAATGGAGTCACAACCAGGACGGATGCCCTGAACACTATACCAGCACCTGTTTAAAGGACCACTTGATAAAATATAAGGTAGAAGCAATATTCCTACAAAAATCACTTCAGTATCCCTCAGACACTGCACTGATGTGATCCATGAACATGGAGCAACTGCAGTCTCCAGAGTACTCAAATGTTCGGTATAAAATTAAAAGGCGTGCAGACATTTGCTTCTGTTTTTGCTATCCAGTTCCCAGAGAGCTGATGTAAGCCTACTGAAGTTCAAACTCCTTAAGTGTTATAAGGACTTCTAACTGTTCTTGCCGTCTGCCAGGCTGGATTAGGCTTTTCTAAGAGAACTAGGAAAAAAAAAATGACAAAACAAATGTCAGAAGGATTTATATAGGTATCAATCAGTACTCCTCATCACACATTACATGTCTTAAGCAGCAGTGAGCACCTTTCTATAGGCTCTTTATTTAAACAAAAGGAAATCAAGTATTTTTAAGAAAGCTTTTTATCATCAGAAGCATGTCCAGGACACAACTCCCACTAATTTTGGTTCGTTAAGAAGGAGTTGGAATGTGGTTCCAAGGTTGTTTTTGTTATAAATACGCAACATGTGCAGAATTCTCTATGGTGGGAAGGCAACAGAATAAACTCCAGGTTCTCTTCCTTGTTTCAAGCAGGTGAGGCCACATCAGGAGTATTGTGTCCAGTTCTGGGCCCCGCAGTTCAAGAAGGACACAGAACTGCTGGAGGGTGTCCAGCATAGAGCAACAAAGATGATGAAGGAAGTAGAACAGCTCCCTTATGAGGAAAGGCTGAGGGANGTCTAGGTGATCCTGCTGTGGCAAGGAGATTGGACTGGGTGATCTTTCGAGGTCCCTTCCAATCCCTAATGATTCTATGATAACCCTCAATTTATTCAGCTAGGCCAGACTAAAATTATCAATTCCTGTTTCTATACATAGAAAGTATATACAGAGTTCAAATTCAAATGGAGAATATCTAGCAGCATTGATATTTCTAACTATGAATTTTGCTGACACATGTACTTCTAAATTTGGTTAAACACAGAGCTTTATCTATAGAACCACCCAACACTCAAACCCTACCAGGAAACAGTTTTGAAAACAATATAGAATGACTAAAGATAGAGGAATTCCCCACTATGGGGAAAAAAGAGTTATTTCATTCATAACACCACATACAGCTGAAGGAAACAGGACAAATCATAAAGAAACTGTAGGCATACAGAAAACCTGCACCCTGTAACAACATTTACTTAAAGCAGAGTATGTAACCTCACACCCACATTATGCAATTTCAGTCTTCTTTCTTTTCTTCTGTAATATGTCTGCTAGCCAATTATTTCCACTGAATTAGTGAAAACTGACTGTACACAGCTTGTGCATCCACACAGCCACAACAGTCTATCATAAACCTGAAATAACTACCCAAAAGGAGAAACTGCCATCTGGACACCAACAGTCCGTCCCTTCATCTGGAAAAAAACCTCGAGGCCATCTCCGGAACTCCATTAAACAGATGTCTTTTGCAGCACATCTGGAAAGTCACCAAACCTGGGAGTGTTCGAGCCCAGGGGAGGACCACATTTCAAAAGTGAGGCTCTCATCGGGAATGTCCTGCCAACAATCCGTTTCCTATGGAGTCACCTCTCTTGTTCATTTAACTCTGTATTTCTAGTTCAGGTATAGGTTGGATGTGGGAGAAATGTATTAGAAAGAGTTGTAAAGTGCTGGAACATGCTGCCCTGGAGAGGGGTGGAGTCACCGTCCATGGAGAAATTCAAAAGACATCTACGCTTGGCGCTTAGTGATGACCTGGCAGTGCTGGGTTAACAGTGGGACTTGATGATCTTAAAGGTCCCTTCCAATCAGAAAGATTCTGCGATTCTGTGACTATTCAGAATATGAAATGACACGTGACAATTTTTATTCATGAAGTCACTTTTGTATTTAGCTACCAAGTGTAAGCTGTTAAACACTTAGTCGACTGCAGTGACCGCTGCTCCTTTGCTCATTTAGGACTTAAGAACAAGACAAATAAAAGAAATAAAAATCCTTTACCTCTTTCAGGAGATTAGTGACTTCTTTTATATGCAAGAACTCTGGGGTCTTGTCTAAATCCATTGAGGGTCTTCCCTTGATCCCTTCCTCAAAGTCTTTGCGATACATTTTCTGTTGAAGCAAAACAACACTTCAGGGTCCACATACATGCAGTGCCAAGAAGTTTCAAAAAGAACACTAAACAGACTTGGAAAAGAGCCTGCCAAAAACTGGTCATTCCATTAACAAGCAACTGTTACTCACTTCATTACACAGATTAACTATACTAGACACATACATTAGACAAAGATACCTGTGTATGTGTTGGCAGCAGGAGATCTGCAAAGCTCTAGAGCTGATGACAAAAACAGGACAATCAGTGGCCCAGAATCACCTGATGGTCTGAGCTGAGCACCCCACTCCAGCAGAGGCCAGCTGTTCTGTACCTACACAAATGGTGATGGTAAGGTCTGGCTATCTGTGTTCTTATGCAAAAGCCTGGAAAGGCTGAAGCACTCAGCAAGACAGCTTTGCAGATTCCCAGGAAATAGAACACAAAAGGTGCTGGTTTCAGTCGCTGACAGAATGAGACAGAATGTTTTGACAACAGCCCCACTAACACACTTAACTGCAAGTATCACAGAATCATTAAGGGGTCAGAAGGGACCTCAAAAGATCATCCAGTCCAGTCCCCCTGCCACAGCAGGATCACCTAGTCCAAGTCACACAGGAACACATCCAGGCAGGTCCTGAATATCTCCAGAGAAGGAGACTCCACAACACCCCTGGGCAGCCTGTTCCAACGCTCCGGTACCCTCACTGGGAAGAAGTTTCTTCTGATATTTATATGGAACCTCCACAGCCCACCTAATTTGGGGGTTGAACGGGGGACATCAGCAGAAGCAGTGCCAGATGAACTGTCCTCACTCTCTGCCCCCAGAAGGGACACCTCTCAGGAAGGTTTGCAACCTGTTAGGCTGAGTGTTTCCCCAGGAAATACAGGTTTTATTTGCAATTGTAATTTTTGTTTGTAGGAGAGATAGCTGTCCTGCAGCTTATGAATCTATCATCGGCTATCTAGAACAATCAGTATATGCTGCACATAAATAAACAGCGATGTTAGTGCACCCAACTTTCTCCTTGTGAAAACACACTGTTCACACATCTGGCATCAGGCTTACAGACAGTAAAAAGCAATAGTATGGTGTTCCTAAAGATAATGTTTGACTTAGTTTCACAGCTTCTTTCAGAGAGAAAAGAGAGGGGAAATGGCACACCAGATCGTGGTGTTAAACACATCCAAGTTTCTACCAAGAGGATGAAATCATCCATTTTTCACGATGCAACACAAAAATAATAGGATCAAACTGCAGCAAGGGACACACAGGGTAACACCCTTTCTCAGAATGATTGGTGGAGTACTGGACTAGATATCCTGGAAGGTCACAAACCTTTCATCATTGGAATTTTTTAACAAGATAGAAAAGTATGGCCTGACATAGGACAGACAGTGCTTTTCTTGAGCCTAGATACAGCCCTTCCTCCTTGCTGAGCAAACAGGCAGCAGCACATTTCAGTTACGATGTGGGGTCAGAACAGGCTGTACAGCTTCGCTCACTGCCACCTGAGAACCCTCTCTCATTAAAATGGGATTAAAGGCAAAAGGTAAAAAAGTGATCTTTGAAGTGGATGACCTCTTGAGCTTCTGCTCCATTAAATTACACTACAAGCATCAGTACTAATTCTACCATATCCTTAGCTTATAATGCCTTTGTGATCTGCTTCATCCAGGAGGTTCCATATCAATATCAGCAGGAACTTCTTCCCAGGGAGGGTAACAGAGCACTGGAACAGGCTGCCCAGGGGGGTTGTGGAGTCTCCTTCTCTGAAGACATTCCAGACCCGCCTGGATGTGTTCCTGTGTGATTTGGCCTGGGTGATCCTGCTGTGGCAGGGGGATTGGACTGGATAATCTTTTGAGATCCCTTCTGATCCCTAATGATTCTATGATCCTATGGCTCATCCATTTTCTTAACCCAAGTAGAAGACACTGTAAGCTTCTCTGTTATCTAAATTCTACCAGTTCAAGCGCACACGTTCACTAACCTCACTTTGCATCTTTTGAGCCTCCTTGGAAACTTGATACATCGGCGTATCCACAAACTCCAGCATTGACCTGCCTTTAGATTTTTCATAACTCTCTTTGTACTTGACCTAGGAAAATGAAAAACAAGGCTGTTAACAGATGAGAACACGTGAGATGAAGTTGATTGTGATGGTGACAGACAAATCCCATCTTAGCCATACCCTCTGGAGGTTTTGCCTTGGAAGACCTCTCTCAAATTGGATAAATAAGGCAGCTAGACAAGGAATACTTTACTGGAATCATTTATTCCTTATTGTTCTCTTCAACTATATAAAAGGAGGTTGTGGTGAGGCTGGTGCTGGTTTCTTCTCCCAAATTACTAATGATAGCATAAGAAGAAAAGGCTTCAAGTTGCGTCAGGGTAGGTTTAGACTTGAAGTTAGGAAGACATTCTTTACTGAGAGAGTGGTTGCACAATGGAACAGGCTACCCAGAGAGGTGGTGGAATCACCATCATAGAATCATAGAATAATTAGGTATTGGAAGGGACCTCGAAAGATCACCCAGTCCAATCCCCCTGCCACAGCAGGATCACCTAGATCAAGTCACTCAGGAACTCATCCAGGTGGGTCTGGAACATCTCCAGAGAGGGACACTCCGCAACCCCCCTGGGCAGCCTGTTCCAGTGCTCCAGTACCCTCCCTGGGAAGAATTTCCTGCTGATATTGATATGGAACCTCCTCTGTTNGGCCCAGAACTGGACACAGAAAACCTTAGCTTCACTCACAAAGCAAATCCACTTTGTTTGGAAACCTGGAGAAGCCTTCTGAACCCATTAGTTCACACTCTTTTCATTAACACCACAAACACATTACTTCTCCCATTCAACCAGTGTGTGTTATGATGGAAGAGTACGCAAACCCTAAGGAAAGTAACTACAAATCAAAATACTATATTCAGAATGAGTAATGACATTCTCATTTATTTCTCTCTTCAAAAAAACAGAGGAGCCTAAACTTGAGGAAAGTGTTCAGAATCTTCTCCCAGGTTTGGCTCTAGGTTTGGGTCCTGCAAAAAAACCCTCACCATGGGGTGCTTCTGATTGAATATGCACTCTACATCGCTGTAATCAGTCGTGCAGCTTTGTGCCTGATTTAATCCTTGCTAGAATGCTGCATTTTTCTCTCAATAAGTATTGATGATTGTGTACACCTGACTTTGAAGCGCTGAGTTTTCTTTGCGATGGATTTATTCAGCTGTATGCAGGGTGAAATGATAGAAGCCTTTACTTTGCCTACGTGATTTCTTAAGGTTCCTACTGAAACAAAATATAGCCGAGATAATTTCACAAACAAAATTCAGAAGCTTTTGCAATTTAAATCCTATTTAAATTAATTATGTGAGAAACAGCATAAAAAAACCCCTAGATTTTAGACCTCCCAACTCTGAGGCACTACTGCTAGTTTTGAATTTCAAATGCTGTGTTTAAATAAGGGTGGGGGGGAAAGGATAAAAAACAACTTCTCTAAGTTCCTAGAGAAAATGCTACTCTTCCTCATCCTAAAGTCAAATGTTAAGGCAATACATAGATATCACGGTCTGTGTTTGCCTCCTAGTGGAAATAATTATAAAGGGAACAACAAAATCACTTCTGTCCTGGAAACAAAGGGAAGTTATCTCCGTCTACAGATAGTGACTTCATATTTCTGCTCCATTGCTCAACCAATGTAATATTTTTTTAAAAAATAGTAATTCTGTAAAATCAAATTAGTAAAGGGTGTAATTGTGCCACACAGGCACCAGAGTCAATCTTTGAATCATAGAATCATCAGAGATTGGAAGGGACCTCGAACGATCATCCAGTCCAACCCCCTGCCAGAGCAAGATCACCCAGACCAAGTCCAGCTGGTTTTCAAACATCTCCAGAGAAGGAGACTCCACAAACCCCACCCCGGGCAGCCCTCTCCAGTGCAGAGTGAATGAAACACATCTGAGTTTCTTTCTCTTTTAGCTTGTTTTTCCTTAGCATCTCAAAACCTCTACACCAGGAACAGAATTTAAATGTGCAAATCAATAACCTAGGTGTGGCACATACATCAGTGTTTTAAATCATATGTCTTCATAGTTCATGTCGAAGAGAATTATATATGTGTACCATACGAGGGGAAAGTTCCACCTTGTGAACTCTCTTCCTCATCAAGATAATGAAAACCGGATGAGTTTAACCTGTCAAAGTCCATCTGTATCCAAACATGCCAATCAAGCTTTACTCTTAAGAGTTGGAATTAATTCCCATGAATGACAGCTTGTATGAGAGCTTCACACTGATGCTGGTACATAGATCACTCACACTGATACCAGTATATAGATCACTCTTTGGAAATTGGCTAATGGCACAGTCAGGAAGACTAGCATGCAGTGGGAGCAGACTTCAAGAAGGATTTAGTATGAGCTGTGGAGAGACAAGGAGTAGCACACAAATAAAGCTATTGGAAAAGCATGGGGAAAGACTGGAGAGCAAGCCACGTTAAAATCAAAGACATGACATGTTGAGGTCAGGGTGGAGAATTCTGAAAATGAGGTTCCTGTAGAAGACAAATAGCTGGCAGAGACCTTAGGGACTGGCAAAACATACTTCTTCCTGCTCACAGCAAGAGGAAAGAAATACACCAGCATCTGGACAATGCAAAAATCAGAGACTTAATATTTATGGAGTCCTCATGAAGAGGGCACAGTCAATATGACTCAACCCTTCCTGGACAACAGAAAGAAATAAATTTTGCAAGAAGTGAGTTGACTTCAGGTTTCTATCTCATTGGAGATAGGACAAAGGAAGTAAACACCTCCCTTATGAGGAAGGGCTGAGGGAGCTGGGTCTCTTGAGCTTGGAGGAGAGGAGGCTGAAGGGGGACCTCATTAATGTCTACAAATATGTGAGGGGTGGGTGTCATGAGGATGGAGTCAGGCTCTTCTCAAGGTCATCTGGTGATAGGACAAGGGGTGCAAGCTGGAACAGAGGAGATCCCATATCAATATCAGAAGAAACTTCTTCCCAGGGAGGGTACTGGAGTACTGGAACAGGCTGTCCAGGAGGGCTGTGGAGTCTCCTTCTCTGGAGAAGTTCCAGACCTGTGTGGATGTGTTCCTGTGCGACTTGGTCTAGGTGATCCTGCTGTGGCAGGGAGATTGGACTAGATGATCTTCCAAGGTCCCTTCTGATCCCTAAGGATTCTATGATGGTGATAAATTGATGAAATTCATTCAAAGGGTCTTCATTTAATGAGCAAAGAGAAAGCCAGTCTTACCTTCCACTGAATGAAACTACTATTGGGCTAGAATGTACATGACGAAGTTAAACCTATCAACTTATTTATCACCCGTACAAAAGGGAGTAATCAGTGTTAGCTTCACATAGCAGAGTGAGAGAGATAAAATGCAAGCTTCAAATCACCAAAGAGCAACACATACATCAAGCACAGACAGCAAGGCTGGATTATGTAGATTATTTCAGATATAATCTATCCTATGCCGCATGAGTGAGGCACTCACCTCTAGCCAACTGTGAGCAACCTTAGTTTCCAACACAACCCACCCATTAATGCCTTTCTTCTGTGGCCCTTCTATGGTTTCTGGAGAACAGACAGTAAGTGCAGTGAAGCAGCCCAACAGGCACCATGCTTGTAGCATAGATGCTCTAGGAGCAGGACAGAAGTAGGTGTTTCCCACCTTTTTCACCCCATCACTATCCTGTTGGACCACCAGCCCCATGTAGGGCATGTATTGTTACACTGCAAAATGGACTATGAGCCTGTTACCTCAGGCACTGTTGGAAGCCTCAGGTATTTAGGAGTTGAAAAAAAATAAGGAACCTAACACTTGAGAGGCTGTTTGTATCAGAAGTCCAAACATTAAGATAACACTCAAAGATGAAAGCAAGAAAATCTTAGGAAAATGAGATTTACAAGGAAAGAAGTATCTTATATTAAGGAAGGAAAAAGCAAACAGGTTTTCAGAAATACAAGAAGAATCACAGAATCACAGAATTACTGAGTCTGGAAAAGACCTCTGAGATCACCAAGTGTAGCCCATGACCTAACATCACCACATCACTAAGTGCCACGTCCAGCCTGTTCTTGAACACCTCCAGGGATGGCGACTCCACCACCTCCCTGGGCAGTCCATTCCAGGGTCTGATCACCCTTTCCATGAGGAAGGGCTTCCAAACAGCCAACTTAAACCTCCCTTGGCAAAACTTCAGGCCTTGCTCTCTCATCCTATCACTAGTTGCCTGGGAGAAGAGCCTAATCCCCACCTGTCCACAATTTCCCTTGAGGTAGTTATAGGGTGATAAGGTCCCCCTGAGTCTCTTCTTCTCCAGGCTAAACAACCCCAGGTCCCTCAACCTCTCCTCATAAGACCTTCCCTCTAGCCCCTTCATCAGCCTTGTTGCTCTCCTCTGAACCCACTCAGCACCTCAATATCTTTCTTGAAGTGAGGGTCCCAGAACTGCACACAGCACTTGAGGTCTCTGTGATTCTTAACCTGTAGATCAGATGTTCTAGTAACTGATGTATTTCTCCCTAAAAAGCCCTTTTTCCTTCACTACATCCCCCAGCTACCATGGTTCTCACACTGCTGTCTACTATCATGAAGCAAGTAAGAAAAACACTTGGATTCTGCAGGGACTGTTCAAACCACATTCTTAACTACTTATATTTTCCCATTCATTTGTATGAGGACAACTTACATCGCTATGCATTTTGCTGATATTTAAAGCATGGTTTAAATACAGCAGGTTTGGTAGATCACAGGATGGATCATGCAGGCTTTCCAAATCTTTCTTGTAATTCACCTGGAAAAAGAATTCAGATGATGTAAAACAAAGCTTAACGAAATACTTCAACAGCTCTGTATTACTGCCAGTCCATTCAGAAACAGAAACCTAAGCGCTTGCCTGAACAATCTCACTCAGCCACTAGATGGTGGTGATTTACTATTATTCAGAGGAAAATGAAAAAATCAATAAGGGATTAATTTTACTGAGTAAATATTAAGCAGCTACTTAAACTTTACCTCAACATGTACATTTACACAAAAACCACTTTGTATGACTTCTCAGATTAGAAAAAAAACCTATTCTTCTCCACACCCTGCCCTGAAAATGTCCTCTACACTTGGATTTGTTCATGCAGTTCATTCCTGTTCCCTTTCCCTTGCTTCCTCCCAATTCAAGACTTACACTAACTGTCCAAATAAAAAAGTTGTAAATACAATAGCCTCAGGGAAGTGCTGCTGGATATTTTCTTTAATAGAGATTGTTTTCAGCAAAGATTAGCTCTATAGGCAACCGAGGTAAATGACAATCGCTTCATGAAGTAGAAGATAACTTCCTGTGGGTTTGTAGTAGGATTTTCCATACTTCTGATAGAGAGGCGCTCACCTTACAGGAAGAACCATCTTACCCATTTTGAGTGAGAAATCTTTAAACCAATACATTTAGTCAACTTCTTAAATGTATCATGTGCTTCACCCAGTGACTTCAAGTCAAGAATGCTCGATCTGCATCTATCTCATAACAGTCACTATTATTTCTGTGAACTTTTTACTAAACATTTGCATTTTGGAAACCATTACATTTTCTGTTGGACTCCTCCCAGAGCTGATCTCTCCCGATCCCATTGCATTGTGGCCCAGGCTTTGGAAATGCAAGACTACAGAATCAAGGCTTGTCACTTAGCTATTTGAGATCACAGCCTCAAAGTGCTCGCGTTTCTAGCATTAGACACACATATAAAATAGATATAGATGTCTCCTGCAATTTGGCTCCAGTAGGAGGTACCCATTGCTGAACCTAGTGACTGGAGACCTTTCTAATACCTCAGATGTTCAAACAGCAAAAAGGAGGACATCCAAATCTGAGCAGCTCATGCAACTTCCTTCTACAATCACTGGAGATGCCAGCATTTTGCTCCCCCTCCCTAAAGAACCACTAGACCTGTTTATTGCCTTCTGAAATACAGAAGGACTAAGGATCAAGTCAGAGGAAGCAGACACAAGCTGAGCAAGAGGAATCCCATCTAAACCAGACATGAAAAATTCTACAGACCCATGGAGCAGCACTGTATCAGAAGGAACGTTATCAGTTGTACCTGCTATAGAGACTCACTATAGCAGAGACACAGCTGCTCAGGGTAATTTGTAATACGGGAAAAGAAATGTTAGGCTTTTCAGAATGTAAATGCATGTAAAAAATCACAGCAAATTCACTTACATCACTTGCCAAGGTGGATGCAATCTGTGCTTGCTTGAAGGAAGCACTGTCAAGGGGATTGTACTGATGGCTCTTCATTTCCTTATTGAACTGCTCTTTGTATTTCACCTTCCACCAGAACAAACACATCCAATATTAACACACAGTATTTAAAGAAGTCACAAAAAACTCAGATTTATTAAAGACAATGGCCTTACCCATAAACCTTTAACCAATTAAGATGCTTAAAGAATCATAGAATCCTTAGGGATCGGCAGGGACCTCGAAAGATCATCCAGTCCAATCCTCCTGCCACAGCAGCATCACCTAGACCAAGTCACATAGGAACACATCCAGGCAGGTCTGGAACATCTCCAGAGAAGGANCTTGTGCTAGTTTCAAAGTATTTTTTATATATCTGAAGTTCACTAGATAAGGAAATTAGATAAGTTACTTAGATAAGAAAATAAAAACTAAGATTGTCTTCCCTGAGTATCTGAGTTGATGGATCGATAAAAAGGAAAAAAGAAGCCAGAAACCAACCCACATGACTTAGTGAGTAATCAAATAAACCGGAACTGCTCGAGTAGCAATAACAGTCTATTTGCCTTGAATAATTCAGTTTGTAATTAAGATGTAAAATGTTGTTTGAATGACAGAGGAAACTGTAAGAGTAATAGCTTGGACAAGAAATAACTCGTCACTTTTTCAACTACTTGGAATTAGAAAGTCAGAATGAAACTTTCCTCTCAGCCATCTTCCTGCCACTGGGTCCACGTGTCAATTGGGCTGCGTTGGGCTACTTGCAAAGCCCCTGGTCTATTTTTTAATTCTATCAGAAATTTCCCACAAGATCCCAGAGTTTCTCTCTGTAGTACAGTCCCTTCTTAGGGACAATGCCCACCTCTATACAGTGCTGGAAAGCATAATTAAATAGCTGCAGAGGCCCCCTTCCAACTCCTACCATTCCATGATTCCATGACTGTCTGCCATCACTTTTTCTTCTTATTGGAAAGGAGGAATAGGCAATGCATCAATGTATTAATGCAGTGACATTAAAAGGAAGTGTCAAAAACTCCATAAACACACTCAACAACTTAATTTAGACTCTGAAAATACAAAAAGCACGAAGAGTAGCANAGAAGCTGAGTTTGGCCTTACCTATGACTCTCTTGTGCTGGTTTCAAAGTAATTTTTATATATCTGAAGTTCACTATGTAAGAAAATTAGGTAAGTTACTTAGATAAGAAAATAAAAACTAAGATTGTCTTCCCTGAGTATCTGAGTTGATGGATCGATAAAAAGGAAAAAAGAAGCCAGAAACCAACCCACATGACTTAGTGAGTAATCAAATAAACCGGAACTGCTCGAGTAGCAATAACAGTCTATTTGCCTTGAATAATTCAGTTTGTAATTAAGATGTAAAATGTTGTTTGAATGACAGAGGAAATTGTAAGAGTAATAGCGTGGAGAAGAAATAACTCGTCACTTTTTCAAGTACTTGGAATTAGAAAGTCAGAATGAAACTTTCCTCTCAGCCATCTTCCTGCCACTGGGTCCACGTGTCAATTGGGCTGCGTTGGGCTACTTGCAAAGCCCCTGGTCTATCTTTTAATTCTATCAGAAATTTCCCACGAGATCCCAGAGTTTCTCTCTGTAGTACAGTCCCTTCTTAGGGACAATGCCCACCTCTATACAGTGCTGGAAAGCATAATTAAATAGCTGCAGAGGCCCCCTTCCAACTCCTACCATTCCATGATTCCATGACTGTCTGCCATCACTTTTTCTTCTTATTGGAAAGGAGGAATAGGCAATGCATCAATGTATTAATGCAGTGACATTAAAAGGAAGTGTCAAAAACTCCATAAACACACTCAACAACTTAATTTAGGCTCTGAAAATATGAAAACAGCACGAAGAGTAGCACTCCCTCCTTTCCCCTCCTTGTTGTACACCATCTTCAAATCACTATTGACTCTGAACACATGCCCTGCTCTTTTCCAACAGCTGGCCACAATGCAGGAGAATAAAATTCAGTCTGAATTATGCTGCTCTCATGAATATCAGACAGACACCTGATATCTGAGCCTGTGCAACAGCCATTATAATTTAGCACGCTCTGCATTAAATACGCGGCTTTTTCCTTACTCTTTTTTTTCCTCTGCTCCCACATGAATGTTTGATAAAGGGGTTAAACCACCTCAAACAATTTCCTTTTAAATTATTTTTTTTCTCAGCTTTAGTTGTGGGAAGAGATTTCTTTTTTCTTTCTTTGTTCTTCCTCGCCTCAAAAGCTTCTCAACGTGGTTCAGCTTACACAACACCTTGTCATGTTTAGCCACAAAGCCCGATGTTTCATTAATCAGGGTAAGAAGACAACAAAACCAAGCCACCCAACCAGCAACTGTCTATGTTCAAGACCTACATTGCGATCCCACCACTTACAGTAGTTTTTCAAAGGAAGGAAATGCTGAAAAACTCACTTTATCTGAACACATGATTAACGTCATAATCTTTCACACTAACTCTAAGAAAGAATGCATATTGCTTTCTGGTAGATTCATCTGGTTCGTATTGTTAGCTATTTGCCTTGGCTTTGGATCAAGTGCTAGAGCATATATCTGAATACAAAGACACCGCCTCTCAAAGGTGAATCCAAATTCTGTACGAGAAGGAATAAATCAGAGGGCTTTTCTCCTTTAGAAGGTGTACCCAAACCTCGCCTTGCAACACAAATCCAGCAGCGCTGGAGTATGCAATTCAAAAAGCCTCTGAAAGCAGGGACCAAGTCAGCAAAATTGTCTTATTCCTTGGTCATCAGGTCCCATCGTAACAACACTGTGGACAAGGGTTTCAATAGCCATCAACAGCAGGCTGTCCTCTGTCCAGCCAGCAAACAGCTGCAAACTGCATGCAGAACAAGTGCAGTCTTTAGTATTCTTGTGAAGTGTGAATACAGTAAGAAAGAAACCTCTCCTCACAACTGGCTTGTCCTCATAGGTGGTTTCATAAAACCATCAGAAGGAACTTCTTCCCAGGGAGGGTAACAGAGCACTGGAACAGGCTGCCCAGGGGGTTGTGGAGTCTCCTTCTCTGAAGACGTTCCAGACCCACCTGGATGTGTTCCTGTGCAACTTGGTCTAGGTGATCCTGCTGTGCCAGGGGTATTGGACTGGATGATCTTTCAAGGTCCCTTCTGATCCCTAATGATTCTGATTGTTCAGCTGCAGCCACTTTGTGCCATTTTTCAGGTGATTTAGCAATACATTTCAATCTATGGATTCCACTAATAAAAGCTCTTTAATGTCACATCGGATCACATTACTGCCCCTGAAAGAAAAGGGGGAGTCTCCACAGGGCTGTAAGTCCTAACACCGATGCACAGGAAAGTCCCGCTTTCAATAAGAACTAACTGTGAATGTCTCAGTACCTCTGGGCTGTACTGCACTGCCTGGCTGCTCTGCTCATTGCCTGTTCTTTTCAACCCACACATGCTGCTCTGGGGCAAAACGGAGGCTGTATAATAATATCAGACGACCCCGGCAGTATCTCAAGAGCGCTTCCAGCAGTAATTTAACGTTGACTTGCAAGAGGAGTTTGTCTCATTGAAAGCTATGCACACACGCACTTTCCCTCACATGGGTATTTTCCTGTTTCTCTCTCTGTCATGAAAGAAAGTGTGGGGTGGGAGAGAAAGACGAGAGAAGAGCAAACCCACGGATGAGTCACTGTGAAGTAACAGGCACTGTATTTATCCTTCAGGATAACAGGAGAAAGTTATTCTTTGAACAGAAGAAAGTTATGAATGTGGTTTGAAGGGGGAAAATCTGCCTTTAGAGAAAAGGTTCCGATTAAAAACAAGGAAGAATAATACTTCATCAGTGATTTCTAAAACATCTGAAAGGGGGAGGTCTTGGCAATGCTGTAACAGGGTGAAAGAGCAAACAAGAAGTGGGAGTAGAAATGACAGTTGGTGGTGGAAGCGTATCTACAAATTTCATCCTTAACCAAAAGCTTTACTTTAATGAGGGTTTAAAATGCTGGGTACTTATTTACCATCTTAATTACAGTCTTAGGGTTGTTTATTTTTTCAAAGAGTATGCAGCCAGGGTTAATTTAAAAGAAATGTGTGGAGGCTGCTCTCTAATTGTTGCTGAAGAAAGAACATACTTTGCAGGCTTTTAACACAACAACCCTGGAAAACCAAACTGGAATTAAATAAACCCTGGGTAAACAAACTTCCCATCGGCCCGGCACAATAGCTATAAAAGTCAGACCTGCAGCTGGACAGAGCAGTGTCTTTTGAAGCTTTGCAGCAACATTCCTAAATCAAATCTGTAGTTCAAAGCTGTTCACACAGGGAGTGTTCAGTTTCAGAAGGGGATGACATCACACACCGTTCAGATTTACAAAGAAACTACAGAAATGGAATCGTTCAACCACTAGGATGCCGGGATGAAGCAGATGCTTGCAGCTAAAGCATTTCCTCATGACCATATGAAAACATATGAGAAACCTGTTAGTGGCCATTGATAGAGAAGCAAATGCAACAGAAAGGGCTAGGTTACAATACTGGTTGCTAAAAGGACTAGCTCGATGTAAAGCAAAGAAAGACTCAGAAAACCTTGGGCTCTTTGTGTTGTTACCGATAATCTCAGAGAAGGTACAGTTGGAAAAATATTCTACCTCTAACAATTTTCCCCGTGAAATTATAAGCAGCAGACACAGCATAAAATCCAAATACCCAAAATTATTCATCATAAAACCAATTACTGAACATAATAAAGGGAATCTTTCATAACAGCAGCTCGTTGAAAAGCTGCTAGAATGCATTTAAAGACATAAATGTAAATGGGAGCTTGTTTTTATTAAAAAATAAAAAATAAATTATGATCATAAAATACCTTCAGCAAATTGACAAGCAGAGTGTTTTTACAACAGTTCACGGAGCTTCTCATTTCAATTTGCTCTAAAATCCTCAGAAAGGAGTTAACACATGCTGTAGGTAAATAGTCCTGGGAGCTATTATTTTTGCTGCTGCTACTGTCAAAATCTTTTTTAAATTATAAAATAAATTTTTAAAAAAAACTAAGAAAAAACAAGAGAGGAGACCCTGATTTTCTAGACCCCAGCGTGCCAGTCAAACGTTACCACTATTTTCTTCACGTTGTTTGCCTTCCTGCTAGCCTTGATTACTTTCTCCCTTCGTTACACCCACACTGCCTGACCTCTTCTTGCTCCTGTTCTCTGTACTCCCTAAATTACCTACCCATATGCACCACATTAAAACATGTTATCATCTTCTCTTCCCATTACATCCATCAGAATTGTCAACTTTGCAAATTTACTGTGAGGGTCAAATAACTAATATTTCACTGCATGTTGCAGCTCTTAGCTTCGTGCTCTTAAGGGAGACTGTTGACTTTCAGCACAAAAAGTTTATAATGCCTTCAGTGGCGGAGAAAGAAATGGAAACTCCAAAGTTTGGAGACAATAAAGAAATCATTCACTCTTTTTTTAAATCTTATTATCGTTAGAAGCCTGCTTTGTGAGCCTTTCATGAAGAGGACTGACATGACTGACCAACTCTTCCTCTCCCACAGCACAGGTGCATTCCTCATCCTGCCCCACCCCACATGCTGTCTGGACACAGGGGTCACATTCATTTTTCTGTGCTCTTGATTCATGACCAGTGCATCTAAGTGTTATAATGATTCAAATAATATATGAAAACATTCGACAAGCCACGGCCACTGCCTTTGCTTCACAGGACTGCTGAGTGCACCTTCCCACTGCTGAAAGCAGCCCGGTATTTACAGTCTCCCCACTGCTGCACACAGACAGCTGGCAGCAGAGCGCCAACCTGAGTGAAGCACTGCCTCCTTCGCTAGAAAAGGGCATTGGCTCTTCCTAGAAAGCTCAGATTGACTTCCAAGACTGGAGAAAAAGAAATCTCTTAGCAAGCTTGTCCATCAGCAGAGGAAGAAGCACATGGTCCACTACAAAATGTAAATAAGGAATGTATTTGAAAAACACAACCTGATTTTCATTCTAAGCCTGTTCTTAACACAGCAGTAAAGAGCCATGTATTTTCTTGCTTTTCCCTTTGTGCAGTGTGCATGCTTCAAGGTTAATGGTGGTCCAGTATGAAACTGGAAATCATGCTGCAAGTATCTAAGGACAGCGCTCAGTGACAACAAAAGGAACTCAACTTCTTGCAAACAGACGCTGCAGTGTTTTGCAGCTTGTTGGCTGACACGTTGCTCTCATTTGATCCCAGTTCCGGGACAGACATTTACTATCTCATCACAAGTATTCATTACACAATACTGATCTTCAGACTGCTACACAATACTACTATTGGGACTTTTTTTCTAGTTCAGGGGAGGCTGACACAGCCTTCTCCAATCAAAGGGCATTATTCTCTTCCTACAGGAGAGCAGAATTTGTTCTTGGCTTTATAAAAAGCTCTAAGTGTAGCCCGACAGGATTACTGGTGAAGATTATGCAAGGCACTGCTAAAGAACCACTCCAGAAAAGGAAGAAATAAATAAACACCAGCCATCAAAATCCCTCCTCACGATGTCAGTCTCACACGTAGTAGAGTTGAAGACTCATAAAAGGAAAAGAAGGAATTTCTTTCCAGCTTTCTTCTTAGATAGAAACTAAATAATCCCTCTGTTTTCCATAGGGGTGGGTTGTTTGTTTGTTTGTTTGGATTTTGTTTGTTTGTTCAGTCTGAGAGGGAGGAAAGGCAGGTGGTTTTCATGTCAGACCCAAATCAGTTCCCATCACTCACATTAGCAAGAGTTATGCGAAAGACCCTGGTTACCTCAGTGGGATTAATCACAGGGTAAGGCTCCACTCAAGCTGAATGAGTAGCAGAATTTCCCTCTACATGGTATACAGTTGATAATTCAGGAATCCTAGATAATCTCTACAAATATACATGATCTCCATAACAGACAGGCTGTAACAGGCAAAATCCATTGTACTTTTGCATTTAAAGGAGTATTCTGTTTCCTAAGAATCTGAAATGCGCTAACCATTGCAATACTATACGAGAAGTCTTAGAACACAGTTTTCATGCAATTAGATATAAAAATTGAAATGTTTTCTTGCGCTACTAGGAACAAGACAGCTGAATGAAGTCATTGTAAAATGGCAGAGATTCTTACTTGGCTTAGTAGTTTTGAAATTCCTTTAGCGTGTTCAAAATCTGGTCTCCCAAGAACAGCAGGTTCCTTACTCATCTCTGCCCGTCCTTTCTTGTACTCAGCCTTCAAAAAATAAAATTATTCACTATTGAATTGTTTGCCTTTGTTTTATCGAAAGAAATCTAAACACTAAAGCTAGTATAAAACACAAGCAAGTCTCATTTAGTGATCAGCAGTGCTACTGTTCTACTTGGCTCCAACAAAAAAGCCTTCCTCCAGCTTCAGCTCCATAACAATATAGAATCACAGGGATCGGAAGGGACTTTGAAAGATCATGTAACCCATAGCTACTGTGAAACCAAACGGACTGTATTCTGCAAATCCAACTTTAACCAAACGCATACATGGCCTAGGCCTGAGAAACATCGTTCTACCAACCAAGGCAGAATGAATAACTGGCTCAGCATCACTTGTGACAGTCTTGGGTCTGCAGTTCACACAGGGTTATTTGTGATAGCTCAAAATAGTCTGCAACAAAACGAGGTTGAGGGGCAGCCTTTTTCAAATCTAAGGTCAAATCTCACTCCTTTTCACCACTGCAGTCCTGCTGGTGAGGTTGCACTGGTGTAATAGAGTGGAATTAGTCCCACAAGGCTGCTGTTACATGATCTTTCCAGCTCAACTTTTTCTTGTGCAAATTGCTGCAATTTTTTTTCCCACAACGCGTTAGAAAAGAGCACAGATGAATCAACAATAGGTACTTTGCGATACCACAAACTAAATTACCTGCTGCCTAAAATAGGCTTCTTGCATTACTCAGGCACTGTGAATCAGCAAGGATGTGTCATAACAACAGACTGAAAGAAACCCAAGTCCCACTTTAACTCAAAAGGGGTTTGAACAACAATTACTAAATTTGGATGTTGAACACAAGACTTAGTAGAAATCCTCAGTTTTCAGAAAAACCTCAATATTCAAAAGATGACTCTCCAGTCTCTTCCAACTCTCTCTCCATAGGTGCCTAATCAGTCACACGGTGAGCCAGTAACGATTACCTAAAGTCTTGGCTCAGGGCGTTTATGATATATATTGTTTGTCTTGTCTACAATAAAATATTACACTGCATTGCACATTGCTGCTTCCCAAACTGCTCCTTGACCTATCCATTAGCACGTGGCACCGTGGGAGGGCAAAGAATCTGCGATGGAGGAGAGTCCCCATGCAAGAAGCAGTGTGCTTGCACAGCTCTCAGGCCAGTGAGGAATTGCATTTCTCTGTCACTGCTGGCTGAGATGGAAAGAGGGAGTCCTGGGATGTGAGCTGCTCCTTACTGAGATTAAAATGGTATGCGTTCAGAGGTGCAGTACAGCATACATGCATATGGCTTATTTTGAGAATGAGAACTGTGAATAAAGCTGAAATAAAACCAACTTAACATTGTCTTTAGATCAATGACCAAGTCAGCATCTAAATAGAAGAAATAAGCACCTTTGGAACATACTAGGCAAGGAGGAAGGTGCCTTGGAGTATGCCCGAGTGATTTTTGGTTGTGTTTGGGCTATTTTAATGAAAACTCTAGATGAGATTTGAGGTCGTGGATTTTCTGCTTGTGACATCTGAGAAGTTGGGGAGCAGTCTATACAATCTGACTGAAATTTGAAAAACTAAAGCGCCACGTCTAAAAAATACAAAATAGATCAGCAAGAGAACATACGTCACTTATGATCTTCGTCATCTCAGTAGCTATCTTTATGTCTGGCCTGTTCAGCACTTCAGTGTATCTGTGAGTATCTTGCATGTCCTTCTTATAGGATACCTGTCAAACAAAAAGAAAACAAAGGGTTTTGTTTAAAACAAACAAACAAAAACATTTTGAGTTTATGAGTGATCTTTGAATGACCTGTCACCTAAGCCAGCAAACACACCATAAACATAGAATCCTCCTGGCTGGAAACAAGCCAGCAATGCGCTCTTGTGGCCAAGAGGGTCAACAGCATCCTGGGGAG
>VZRI01000586.1:92859-122652 GCA_013397515.1 Upupa epops
TTCGAGGTCCTTTCCAATCCCTAAGGATTCTGTGATTCTATGACCTCCAGGATCATCAGGTCCAGCTCTCATCCTAACATCTCTCCAACCCCTAGACCATGGCCTCAAATGCTCTATCTACTTGTTTTTTAAACATCTCCAGGGACAGTGACATAATGCTGCCTAATTTATTTCAATACAATTCTGCTTGACAGGGATTATTTAGACGCACACACACAGTGTAAGGAAGAAAACTCAAGCATAAAATACAATACTAAAAGAAAAAATGGTTGCGCTTAGAATTGTAGAAGAAAACAAAACCACTGCAAAACACCCAAATATTAGGTTTTATCATTACATTTCAGAGGTCTTTTAAGAACACAGCATTTTTTACTGTACTCTTTTTTAATATGTACTTATCCCACTATGAATACTGAGTAACAGAGACCCACAGACTGGGGCTACAATGAAGAGAAACCATAACTCTACCACAGTGAATGTCTTTCTCAGTAACAGGCAGCGCTGTGGCTGTATGGCCACTCTGCGACACAACTTCATCTTAGCATCCCCCTGCTCCCTTCAACACCACTTACCTGCTCCTTTACACAATCAAGGGAACAAGAACGCCGAGTGTTCAAACATGTGGAGCACAACACTGAACCTTTCTGTTAGTGCAAGAGTCACCGCTGTAGTGAATGGGCTCAGAAAACTTTGCCCAGAAGACTAAACCACAGGTAGGAGAGTTCAAACATTTTCCACTTAGCAAAGCAATCACAGAAACAGCATAGACCTCAGGGATGTTACAGAGCTCTGAGACCCCAAGTTATCATTCTTCTGCCTCTTCAGGGTGTGTAGGCTTTTTCCTGTCCCTTGCTTTAGCGCGTATGCCTATCTAAGGCAGTTTCCATGAGCTGTCTTACCAAATTATACTGCAGGATTAAGAAATCATCCCTGGTGTTCAACTCTATCTGACAAATTTGAGTTTCAGGCAAAAGTTAGAGAACATAAAAAGAAGTCTACAGAAAACGGAAAGCACCAGAATAGTCACCTTTACCAGACAGCCTCCTAGATTTCCTTTGGTTGTTTAAAAACTAATCAACATCTCAAAACAGTATTTCACCATCAATAAAGTCCTCAGCTTAAAGCTTCACTTATAAATGTTGCTACGAGTTCCTGTTTCTGATGTAAAATTTCACTTTGGGTATGATGGAACAAACTCACACCCCACCCCGCTGCACTCAGCACCAAATAGCGTTTGTGAAGGTGGTACTAGAAAAGGAACTAAATCCTCCTTTATTGGCAAACATTGTTCTGGCAACAGGAAAGGAACTGTGTGTCCATGTGGCTTCAGCTTAGCAGACAAGTGGAACAGGCTTCCCTGTTGGCCACCTGCCCACAAGTATCTGAACATTTTTGACTAGAGGTAACACAAAAGTGTAATCCTCGATTAATTATTAATTAATTAATGGGTTGGATTGAAGCAGCCCAATGTATCACCTACCAAGAAAGAAGAAACTGATTCTGAGAGCTCACAGAAACCAGTAGAGGTTGGGGGGTTTCATAGTATCATAGAATCCTTAGGGATCAGAAAGAACATCGAAAGGTCATCCAGTCCAATCCCTCTGCCACAGCAGGATCACCCAGACCAAGTCGCATAGGAACACAGCCAGGCAGGTCTGGAACATCTCCAGAGAAGGAGACTCCACAAGCCCCCCTGGGCAGCCTGTTCCAATGCTCCATTACCCTCCCTGGGAAGAAGGTCCTTCTGATATTGACATGAAACCTCCTCTGTTCCAGCTGGCACCCATTGCCCCTTGTCCTATCCCCAGATGACCTTGAGAAGAGCCTGGCTCCATCCTCCTGACACCCACCCCTCACATATTTAGAGACATTCATGAGGTCACCCTTCAGCCTCCTCTTCTCCAAGCTCAAGAGACCCGGCTCCTTCAGCCTTTCCTCATAAGGGAGGAGCTCTATGTCCTTCATCATCTTCGTTTGGCTAGGTTTCGTTTCCTCTGTTTTCTGAAGAAGCTAGAGGTACAGTCAGGCATTTGCCATTCGGGGCTCTCCATGGCTGTAGTTAATTATATGCTGTTCCTCCTAATGACCACATGACGTGAGGTGAAAACCACAAAGGCAGCAGAAACAGGTTTCTGAATAGCACCCTATCATCCATGTAAATTGCAAATTAAAGGCCAGCATATGTGCTCTAAATAGAAATTAGGAACGGAGTGAATTTAACAACAGAAAATCAGGAATAGTGGTGATAAAGTTGAGGAAATGTGGTCACTTATTGCTCCCCAATGACATGATCATACAGTACATGAAATAATGGATCGTGGTTAATTTCAGGGGGAAAGGGGGGTGGGGAAAAAGACAGGGACAGTCCTTTATATTTCACCATTTCCAATTATATTAGATGCAAGGCCAATTGCTCTAGCTTTCTGCAAGTGAATTATTATTTTTCCTGCACCTAAACCGGTCTACCTATTACTTATGTCTGAGGGAAAGTCATCTAGCATTTTACAAATGTCTGCAATATATATTTGCTCCATTCTGCAGCTTGTCATACTCCGGTGAGAATAAAAACGTTATGCAGCACAACAGTAGTTTGTCAGAGGTAGGCTAAAGAAAGAAAAAATATGTTTCCCATTTCCTGAATAACCTCAATCCCTGGATGCTGACCCTTTCCCATTGGGAGCATGTGCTGGCCTCTATTATACAGCTGCTATTCCGTTCCATCTAGTGATTTTTTTTTTTATAGTGCTGTGTTAGAACAGTAAAAGCAGAGCTATTCCTAGAGCAGGGGAAAAGATGTAGGCAGGGCAAAGCAACCAGCTTGGTGCATGCACTCACAGACACTGAGAAGATGTAAAGTGTTGAAGCCTACAAAAGAGGAGAAAAAGCCTAGTCAAGCACAGAAGAAAGGCAACAGCTGAAGGTAGCCAAGGGGCTGTATTGTCTCATAAACTGGTTCAGTCTTTTACCAAGAGGATCAAACCCTTACTGGAACATCCCGGCATTACCTAATGCCTTACTCAACATTCATATTCAAGGGTTGTTCAGACTCTGCTAAAGAACATCCCCTCTAAACGCTCAAAAATTGCTCCTTTTCATGAGGACCATGGGTCTATGAAACATCTGCTCCAACTGGCCTCTGCACAGGAAAAAGGAACTAAGACACTAACAATTTAAGAGCAGCATTGAAAGACCTACCCGAAGAGCTGATGAGTGGGAAAAGCAACTGTGAAAGAAGCAGGGACTGAAAGGGTTCAAAACTGTGCCCTCTCTAGTTTTGAAATTGCAAACAGTAAGTTACAAATACCAACTACGTTTAAGGTGGATTTCTACCCCAATATGAAATTACAGTAAATTTTAAAAAGCTAAATCATAGTCAGAACAAAAGCCATTTCTCATCTTTAATCCCAAATGTGATTACGCACTGAATTGCCTCTAGTTTTGCAAAGTATGGAAAATATTCAAGGCCAATTCTCAAGTTCTTATAAAAAGCCTTAAGAAGAAGCATGGCTGGTCGATCTGTTCCAGCTGAGGGCCCTGAAGATACTCCACCTATCACGATGGTGCCAGTGTATTGGAATGTTCTACAGTGTTGTAAACAGATTTCTAACACCGCTGCAAAATCACTCAGGTAAGTAATCAATCAATAAATGGAACCTTCTGCTACACAGTGACCCAAGCATACCTGGGTTTAAACGACTCAGACCTTTCCTCTTTTGTCTATGCCACTGCTCCAATTTCAAAACTACTTCAAGCTGTAGATAAAATACGCACAAAGCAGCTATGCTTGCCCTCTTGAGATGCACACAGAGAAGTTAGCAAGGAGCTGGCCACACCTATCTGCAAGAGAATTTGTCTCTGCTTACTATTTTCCACTAACTAATGGCCTGTCAGCTGCATCTCTGCCCCCTTTATTCTCATCTGCACTTTGGGGTCCATCAACACTAAAAAAAATGACTAGCCAGTGACAATCATCACTGGCAACAGTTTTTCTGGTTCCCACTCAGATGGCGTTGAAAACTGTTTCCCAGCTCCTGCAAAAGAGACAAGCACATTTCTGGCCCATTACAGATTGATGCAGTCATCCTTTACAGTAATGGGGTTGAAAATTGATTGGTCCCAATTACATCAAGAGTAAACGCATCATTTTCAGCATCAGTTGGAAGCGGTCCAGAGGGACCTACTGTTGACAACCACTGTCAGCAGAAAGTTAGCCCTTGAAAGGTGATTTTTCCTAATGCAGATGTTGAATAGAGACTCAGCAGAAGCTTGACTTTAACATGATCTGCATCAAAACAAGCACTGGCATTTTGGTATGTTATTGCTGATGCTTAAGCTCATCAGTGCTGATCAATGCTGCTTTGCTCTTATCAGAAAGCGAGTCATTTCATTTTTGTTTCTGTAGATTGAGAGAGCTCATCCTGAGTATGAAAAACCCCCACAACTTACTCCCTAAGACAATATAAACGTCTTACATACTCAAATTCAGATGGTCAGTGAAACATGACAAATAGCCACTATTGACATCATGGGGACCAACATGAATACACATGTAGGAAAAGTCTGCCCAACTGTCAAAAGCAACTTCAGAGGGCTCCAACCTCACATCTCCAGACCGCCTTTTAAAGGAGTCTACTGCAGTTTTCTTATCTGTAAGGTCAGGAAAACACTTGTTTTATACAACGTAATGCCATGGGGAGAATCAGTAACCTTAATGAGAATCATAGAATCATTAGGGATCGGAAGGACCTCAAAAGATCATCTAGTCCAATCCCCCTGCCCAGCAGGATCACTAGACCGAGTCACACAGGAACACATCCAGGCGGGGCTGGAATGTCTCCAGAGGAGACTCCACAACCCCCCCGGGCAGCCTGTTCCAATGCTCCTGTTACCCTCCCTGGGAAGAAGTTCCTGCTGATATTGATATGGAACCTCCTCTGTTCCAGCCTGCACCCATTGCTCCTTGTCCTAAACAAAACATATAAATTGCTGAACAAACACTTAACACTGGTTTTCTGTCCATAATCCTCAGTGATGGACCAAGTCACAGAACAGACAAAACTGTGACCCACAGCTTTGCGCACTTGAATCAAATACTGTTTTCTTTGCTTTACAAACTTATTTGTCTCATCATTTCCATTACTTTCTTTCACTCACATGATCCTCAGCTACATATAAGACAAACCACTATTTTTTGATCTGATCATTTTCTAGGGGCACCAACTGAATTTGGTCTCACATTTGGAAGCTCTCAAATGCGCTAAGTGACATCAGCCCAGCCCAGACAGAAAGTAGGCTGTTGGTCCCTACTTGGTTTTCCTCAAAGTGCCTGTCTGTGCCAAAGTCACATCCTCAGCGTTCACTCCACAAAACACAAACAATTTATAGAAAAGAGAACCCCGCCTTGGATAAACATACTTTCATTCAAGCACTACCTAGTATTTAAAAGATTTTTCAAGTAAATTCCCTCACATTAAAATAGTCACTTTTAGTCTTTAGAGAGCAATTTTCTTCAGTGTAAGGATAAAGAACAGAAAAGTGTTTTCCTTATATGTGATCATATTGTTCAGGAAATATTACTGCACTTCCCTATTATTATATCACACAGCTTTAGCCCACACTTACAGAGCACGGTAATGATATTCAAAGTGATGTGAAGGCCTACAGAACATGACAGTTTCAAAATGTCAGCACAAACGTATTGTAAGTTGAATAGAGTCTTAATTTTTAAAGGAAATTGCACATTTCACAGAGTTGAGTATAAATGTCAGTCTTATTTTAAGGCTGAGTAAATAGTCTTAAATACATCCTAATCCTATTAGATGCAAACCCTGCATGTAAAGATTGAATTGAGTTGGCAGAGCATTGTAGGTAAACATGCATTCTGCTCCCATAGGTATCCTGTACTGAGCGGTGGATAAAAGAGCTTTGTCCTTCTATCCCCCTGTTCTCCCTGCACTTTCAAAGCTGTGATTCTACAAATGGCCTGAAAGAGTTTGGAAAGACAACTGCTCCACCTTTGAGATGCTCACTAGCCCATACTCTGACTCAAAAGATGAAAACTCTCACAGCTCTTTCTTAATTGAACCTCTACGTACAAAGCAAGAAATCCACAGCTATTCACCACGCTGCTCAAACAACTACCCGCAGGAGCTGTGAGACTGCACTGGACAATAACCAGACTTACAAAACTTGTTCCTTTATGTGTGATAAAGATATATCCCCATTGCACTACAGTTCCCCATGAGCATCCAGAAAACCACATGAAACTAACTGGTCAGTTTTATGTTGGATATAGAAGTCTTCTCTGATTTGTTTTTGAAGTTAACTCTGGCTGAAAACAATTTCTCTTCATATTTTTTTCATTATTTTTTAACATGCTGCTAGAATGTCCCATTTATCACAACATCCTTCCCTGCAATGTTTACCTTAAATCCCTCTTTTTTTTTTTCCTTTGCTGTAAGAATGAAAAGAGATGAAACAACTGAATTTCATTTGCTCTGAGCTGCTCTCCTTAATTCTGTTAGCAGGTGATGTACAGCTGCAGAAGGGGTTTTGCACTAGCATACTAATCCTCGGACCATGATAAATTTGATTAAAAAATGCATCTCACATTCCTCCTGATCCCACTACCTTCTCTGAGAGGGATTCTCATCTCTCTTTCCAACATTATTTCCTCCCTTAGTAGTCCACCATCATTCCTACTGCTATGATAAAAAACCTCTTGTTTATAGGGAGAGAAGTTCATGTTCCCAGTTCCTACTCTCCGTCAATCTGACATTCTGATGCTTCCAACAGCAGACACAGCCGGACTTTTGACAGGAAGAGGGAATTCTGTAATCAAGGCAGGTTGCAAATTACTGCTGGGATTTCCATCACAGGTATTTCCCAGCAGAAGAAAAAGTTATTCTTCAAACATAATGCTTCCCTGAAGTTTTCCAGCAGCCTTTTAATCAGCAGCCAGCTGTCAAGATTCTACACACACGGACATACATCTAACACTGACATTTAGTTTTCAGCCTCCATAACCTAGGAGTGTTTGTTCCGTGTCAGTAGGGAAGATCAGGTAAATTTGAGATAATTCAAAATGAATTTGAGATAATTCAAAATGAATGCCCAAACTTTGTATTCTGCACTGTTTAGCCACAAATAAATGTCTTATTTATCAGGGAAACAAGAGTTCTAAAATCACCTATCTACCTGACCTGACTTGGTTCCCTAAGAAGAATGGGTAGCAACTGTAAAGGTATTTACATGTCAGTGTGACTGTTCAAATGGCCTCCTATTTTAGCCAAGCTTCTCAGAAAATATAGTTTTCTTGTAAGTAAACTTTTACAAAACCTACAATTAACCCCCATTTTCTCCCCAGGTTGTGTTTGTATTATTCCATACTCTGACCATGCTAATGTGTCTGCCCCCAGCTACGGTGCACTGAGCTGGCATAAGCTAGCTTAACTATGAAATCAAACCTGATTTGACAGTATCAGTAAAAATATATCGATTAAAAATGCAAATACTTTGACTGTGCTTTTGTAATGTGAAAACCTGAAGAACTTGAAGAAGTTAATAAGACAACATTAAAAAATTAAACAAACCACAAAAGCAAACAACTTTAAATATCGATTCTTTAACTTCTTCCCAGTGAGAGTGATGGGGCACTGGAGAGGGTTGCCTGGGGGGTTTGTGGAGTCTACCTTTCTGGAGATGTTTTAAACCCACCTGGACTTGGTCTGGGTGATCCTGCTGTGGCAGGGGGATTGGACTGGATGATCTTTTGAGGTCCCTTCTGATCCCTGATGATTCGATGATCTTGCTAAATATTCTAAATTATTTGTGCCAAGCATCTAGTGCAAGCGATCAAACTAATACTATAGCTCAGATACTGCAAACTAAGTCAGAAACTGTTCTTTGAAATTAATTTTATGTCTATTAATGAGAAAGCAACAAAGTGATTCCTGTGCATATAAGCACTTAAGAGCAGGGCAGAAGCAGCCCCCTTCTCTCCTCTATACAGAGCCTTTGAAGTAATATCCAAGTGTTGACAGTGTAAGAGGCTGAAATCATCCTGGTGTTCATATACACAAAAAGCTTTATAAGCTTTTAAAGTAGATGCACATGAACTCAGAGAACCTGTGCTTGTAATCTTATTGTAAAGTGTCAGCTCTTAATAATTATTACTACTAATAAAAAAATAACAACCGCTTTGTACTGCAGTTTGGAATGCAGTCACATACCACTACTGGCTATTTTATACATGCACCATGTGCCAAATTACTTCAGAGCAATTAATGTAAAAAAGGTACCAACTACTGAAGTATAAAAAATATTCCATGCCTGATTCATTTCACTCAGCCAAAAGACAATGGATCTACCCAGAATAAGTCAACTCATTTCAGAGAGTGAAGTACTTACATCACTCTGGTACTTATTGACTTCCATGGCATGCTTCACGTCTGGAGGCTCCTTCATGTGTGCATAGTCTGAAGTTCCTTTCTCAGCATAGTGTTTTTGTTTATAAAGAACCTGAAAAGAGAAATATTATACTTTTGTGACCTCAGCAGATCAGGTACAATAACGTTAGCTGGGTTACACCTAACGCTCCGTAGTGTGACTACATTCAAGAACATACAGAATAAAGAATTAAGCTCCCCAATGGAACGAGAACCTTGAAAAGAGAGCAGCTTGCACCCAAAACAGAGGCATATAAGGTACAGTCAGCAGAGAGATTCCTCTGCACATGTTACAGCAACAAAGATATGTGGAGGCAGAGGGAAGGGAAAGAAATACCTAGAAACAGAAAATGACCATTAACAAGGTGAGAAGACAGATGAGGGAAAAGCATAAACAAAAGCTGCTTTTTTTTTGGTCAAAACACTGTAAATGTATCAGCCAAGTATCTATTCCAGGAAACCTATTTCTTCCAGTGTTCAAAAATTACTAGTACAATACACAGTTTGACTAGCCCCCAGGTTCCCCAAGAAAAATCATGTTTACATTCAATTGTCATCACAGTAAAGAAAACTTAATTGGACTGTGAGTTTATAAACAAATACATTTTTATAATGGAAACTGAGCAATATGGTAGGCATTCATCTGGCTTTCACTGTACTGTGTGAACATACACACACACGCTAAAACAGCCTGCAAAGCTGATCTTGCACTTACCCTTGTCAGAAGCTGTTAGGCTTACATTAAGAAAATTCACCAAGTTTTGATGCCTGATGCAAGCATCAAGAAAATTCAATTTCTAATAGTTCTCAGTATCAAGCATTAAAATAATCCCCAGGAAAACAGCAAATACTAAATAAGATTGAAAGCTGATCAGGAGGGGAAGGATTTGAAACTAAACCCTCAATAGCAATAAAATACTGTGGATGTTTTGAGACAGGAATTCTCTGACTAGGGTGCTTCAGATGCTTTTAGGACAGGATACTAAAACTGTGAGAAAATGCATCTTTCGTGGTTTAAGGCAGCAAGACTGCATCTGAGTCACAGATGAGGGTGCCCAAGGCAATACGTTACGATCTGCCCTGACTATCTCATATTACACAATGAGATACAGGCTGAAAGATTAAGACTAAGGGGGTGGCGTTTTTTGTACTGCCACTACATGAATAAGAACGAAAGTATCAAATTAGAAAACCTTAACTGTTCCATCTCCTCATACAGCGTAAAACCAGTTACGTTCAGCCCTCTGGGGAAACAAACAGAAAATGAAACAAAAAAAAGTGTCTCTAACTTTCCTGAGCTGACTAAATCTACCAAAGCAAATGATTTTATAATACCACAGCATCACTAACAAATTACCCCCCCGGAAAAGTGTAATTACTATATAAACACATGCCACACAAACTTTTGCTACTTCTGCCTCACACTGTTGCTTGTAAGACGTCCCGCATTCTGTTTAATAGCATTCAGAAGAACATATGCCTACAGCTACTTCCCAGATCTACTAACTTACAGACATTTTATTACATTGCTACTTCAGTAGTTCCTACGAGAAAACTCAGAGAAATTACAACTGAGTGTCCACTCTCTTAGAAACAGATGACTTTTTATTCAACTTAATGTAGAAATATTTGACTTGCTATTTGACAGCCCTGGTCTTCCTATCTTTTCACATTTTCTTAGTAACTAACCCAAGCAACTCTGAAGTAATCACGGGCTAGGAGTAGTGCAATAGCTGTCGAGTTCGGGTTTGGACAGTTTAGTGCAGACCTATTCACGGATCTGCAAATCAGTTCCAAGAAAATGAAAACATGTTTATGAACATTATTTATTCAGCATTCTTCTGTTTTATACATCAGGATATGTACATTTCTCTCTGTTTTCATCTTGGTTTTCAAGTTTTAGCTGAACTGAATTTCTTTATCAAATACATGCAAGAAAACGACCTCAGAGATCAAGTACTAGAGGTCACTGATGTAAACTCTGCTCTGTAGTGGCACCATTTATTAACTCAAGAACAATTAGAAAGGAGACACAGCTCCAGATTCATCTAACTTATTTTGACTCATCTTTTATTTTTCTTATCTCTTTCTCACACCAGTGTGCTAAAAGAAGCTGAAGTAAATAAGACTGTGTACTTTCAACTTAACTCTGACTGATCCTCTGTTGCAGAATACTTCACACACTATTATGGTTTTCTTTTTGTATTTCCCTGTCAGCTGAGCTCTAAACTTAAATCCACAACATAGGGTTTTTGTAGGAAGAAGTATTCACAAATGCAGAAAACACCGTTTTAATCTCTAGACAGGGAACTAGATTATCACAGAATCATTAGGGATCGAAAGAGAACTCGAAAGATCATCCAGTCCAATCCCCCTGCCGCATCACGTAGACCATGTTGCACAGGAACACAACTAGGCAGATCTGGAACGTCTCCAGAAAAGGAGGCTCCACAACCCCCCTGGGCAGCCTGTTCCAATGCTCTGGTACCCTCACTGGGAAGAGATTCCTTCTGATATTGATATGGAATCTCCTCTGTTCCAGCTGGCACCCATTGCCCCTTGTCCTATCACCAGATGACCTTGAGAAGAGCCTGGCTCCATCCTCCTGACACCACCCCTCATATATTTATAGACATTCATGAGGACACTCCTCAGCCTCCTCTTCTCCAAGCTCAAGAGACCCAGCTCCCTCAGCCTTTCCTTATACACTTAGCTTCAGGGACCTTTAGTCCTAAGGCTGTCAGTTTTTCATGTATATTAGTCATGGCCTGCTGGACCCTTTCAGGGTTTTCCCCTCCTACCAGTATGTCATCAATGTATTGATACACGGTGACATCTAAAGGGTTAACACTCTGTGTTAAAACCTTTGCCAATGCATTGTGGGCAATGGTGGGATAGTGTTTGTACCCCTGTGGTAACCTATTCAAGGTGTACTGTATGCCCTTCCAAGTGAATGCAAACTGACTCTCATCACTTTCCTGAAGTGTAAAACAGAACACAAGAAGTCAAGGAGACTAATGTCTGCTATCATTTTAAAAAAGAACACCTTGGACATGAGATCTGATATCGCAAGGAATCATGAATAATTACAGAAAACACGTGATAAGGTGGGATATGACTGTAAATGATGCCTTAAGTAAAACACAGAAGTATCATTACTGTAGTAAAACAATTCCTATGGAGGGAGAAGAAAGATTCTGTCCACAAGTAAAAAAAACTATGACACTTAATATGGAAGTTGAAAATCCTGCTTTAGCTTCACTTGGCTCATCAGCTTTACAAACAAACTGAAAATACTGTTGAGCGTGGACATGTAGTTACTCTTTCAGATACTGGCCCGTACAAAGGAGAAAATTAAATTGCTTTCAGTTTCCTTTCAATTGTATTCTTATCTGGAAGGAATGAACAGTGTAATCTCTTCTTAATGGCAGAAATAAAGCAATGTAGCAAATACCTATTTTCAACATCGCCTTCCCCTCAGGTAATTTTAAATACCTTTATCAGTGTTTGTGACACCCTTTTTAGAAAGACTGGGTTTTCTGAGGAAGAATTCGGACAAGGAAAAGACTTCACACAAAGCTAGCAATGATCAGAAATTTTCCTTGGCAAATATTTTCCATAGGAAAATTGCAGTTTTACCAGAAAATACCCATTTCCTCTGAGGAAAATCAAAAGCAGGGCTCACTGCCTAGACTGCTCTCATCAATTTTCTTTTCTCATTGCTGAGAACAGGGAAATCAGTGAGAGCTTTGTAGGCTGTAAGGCAGATGAAGTTACATGATGGGTACAGGGACAGGCACTCTCTAGCTTACCCTGGGGACAGCTAAGACAAAAGAGAACTGGAAAATCCAATTGCTCACCCTCAAAAAAAGTTATTTAGGAAGCAACACTAAAATTTTCAGGGGAAAAAATGAGGAAAAAACAAAATCAACACAGGCTACCCAGGTACATGGGGCTGTGAAACAGTTTTCACTCTGAAACTTCTTTTTTTTCCCCATAGTGTCATCATTTGTTTTGTCTGAGTGGATTTCCTTTTCTATGAGTATTTATTTCCATCCTTGTGCCAGTTCTACATAAAACACAGAAAAGCAAATGTGGGCATTATACTGAAGCCATCAGAAACGGTCCTGTAGTGCTGCCCGTATATCTTGAAGAGGGAATTGAGCATGAATCAACACAGCCAATACGGGGAGAAAACTCTCCATTGCCCTCACCTGAGTCCTGAGCACATCCAAACCTGTCCAGGTGTTGTACTCTCCATTATCCTAAGATCCCGTCAGTGCTGGCATTGTATAGCTGGAATCCTAACGAGCAATGTCCTGACTCTGCTGCAATCAATTGCTGGATGAGTTAAAGCATGCAATAGTGACAGGGTCTGTCTGTACTGGAGTTAGCACAGGGCAGCTGTACCTGGGGAGTAATGTCTTGTGAGGAAAAGGACATTTCCCCTGCAAGTTCCTAAATCATGACTGTGACCTGAAATACTGTACTAACTGGACAAATTATTGTCTAAACCTGTACTAATTGGCTAGATCTAAGTAGGCTGAAACTTAAGCTGCTGAGCAACAGCAGTGCAGCAGCACCATTTCAGAATCAAACAGCACATCATGGGAGAGACCATCTGCCAAAGACACGACAGTGTAAGATCACCTAGTAGGTTTATACCAGCCCCAGCAACCCCATAGCAGAGAGACTCAGTGGCTCTCTTTCTTCCACACTGTCATCTCCTTGTCCTCACATATCTGCCTGGCAGATAAGGCCAGATCTTGCCAGGAACACGGCATCACAGAACAAGAAAGCACATGCTTGATCCAGCTACAAAAGCCTTCAAGACTGTCCTTGCATCCAAGTACAATGAAAAGGGAGTCAAATGTGTAAACCTGATATAATGTGGACAGGGAAGAGGACAAGCATTTGTATTTTCCACCTTGCAGGAAAACAGCTCCCTTCTAAAACTGACCTACAGAAACAGGCTGCTGTTCTGTGCTTCCAACAGTCTTTTTGCTGGTGGGTAGGCACAACAGCCTCTCCTTCCTTTGGCATACCTGTGGCCTCTTCTTGCTAAAGTGGTGCTCTGTAAATTCACAACAGCAGCTAGACAGATGCAGCAGAAATCTCCCCTTGCCATACCCTGACCCAGCTGAAATCTGAAATCCTTGTATTAGCTACTTAGGTACCGCAGTAATAGGCACAATATGGATTAGACTTGAATACTGGGGAGATTTTCCACTAGCAAATCCCTTAGGAGCTCTCTCAAAGTAGCATTAAATTCAGGTCCACTGCAAAAGTAACCACAAGTTGGAAAAATGTGTCAGCATATCTTTAAGTTTTATGGCGTATTATTATTTCTAATGCATCTACTCCTAAGAAGATAGTAGGAATTTTACAGGAAAAGTTGCTGCTTAAAAATAACTCATCTTCTTTGCCTATCTGTTTCTCTGCAACTGTCGGATGAGAGCAGAAAACCTTCAAAAAATATCAAATTAAAGTGCCTGTTTCCCTTAAAAGGATTTTTTTGATTTAGAAAATGGTTTCATTTTTAGTCTGTTATCTATCTTTTCTGTCACATCACTGATGTTAATTAACCTCATTTGCGTAAACTAATGTAAAATGTACCCATTTGGAACGAATCCAGGAGGAAGTCTACGGCAAACCGGTTAACTACTTTTTATAAATCAAGCTAACGGGTTTTAAATGTTACACAAATTTAATTCCCAATTTAGTTGTATTGTAATTCTTCTAATCACTCACTTCACAATGAAGCTTCATATTTATTGTCACTTCGGCTACTGCGCAGCTTTCACTTCAGTGTACACAATCTTCTCTTTCCAGCTCCGAAAATTCAAATAGCCTTTTTGTTATATTTGCTTAATGTAGCCTTGTTGAACACATTATTTTAAAATAAACCATTTCTGAGGCTTTGGTGTTTTCTTTTGTTATTAATATTTGCCTTTGTTTGAAGAAAAACTCCTCGCATGAGAAGAATGCACATTGAGATACAATCAATTAAATGGATTTAGGAGCGAGTTCACTTCACAGACTAGCTGTATTGAACTATGTGTACTCGATGTCTTTAAGAGAGGAGAATGGCAAAACAGCAAACAAGTTGAAATATTTGGTGGACAGAAAGCCTTGATCGCCTTTCAGCTGTAATTCTCAGGAGTAACATGGAAAACCTGTAACGTCACTCATATTACATTTAGTTAACACAGTTCCATCAAGATCAGTGAAGTGAAATGTCACCTGGCTACATTAATAGCACCACATTTTTAAGAGCCTAGAGGTAACTGCACTGGAACCTACTGTTTTACTGGTTATTTACACGTTCTACACTATGGTTAATATATCTGATTTCAAATTTTTACTTCTATCTAATATGTTATGAACAGCAGTATATAGCCCATCAGAAACAATTCACTCCTGCCTGTAAGTGCCTTTAATAGTCATTGCAGGGGATTTTCCCTTCAGCAGAGAACACTTTATAAAGCTAATACAACACCCAAATTGAAAGGGTTGGTAGACAAATTGTGTATATTCTATAAACACGGTGCAGTGTCAATTAATTCAATAGTTTCTTATCGTGTTGAGCAGGCAATCCAGTATCTGCCCAAATATGTTGTTCAAACGGGTTGTATTCTGTCGCACAATTAATCTAAAAATGATTCTTGTCATCCGAAAACTACCTTGCTCTGAAGTTGGGTTAATTCTTTTGCAAATACGCTGTCAATTGTGGCTGGCATCTGCTGATACAGAGAGTTGGAAAGGTCTTTCTTAGCAGCTCCTTTATACTTCACCTATAGGAGAGAGGAGAAAAAGGTGACAGAAAATTAAGACCCATAGTGATATCTGGTTTATTTCTTCAGTAAAATGGCATAAACTGGAAAAAATGTAATGCTGTCATAAACTCTCAAGCAAACCCAGATTTTTAAATAATTCTTTCATACTTGAAGTATTTATTATTCTGAAATAATTAAAGAGGCTGTGTCTAATTTACTACGCAACACAAAGCATCCCCGCTCGCTGAACTCCATCGTTTTGGGGAAAGGACAAAATAAGGTAAACAAGGCAGTGATTTTTCTGTTGTTTCAAAATCATTTCCAAAATCTAAATTCATCTTTTTTCTTGCCTTTTTTCCCAAGTGTTACTCAACAGGAACAAGTAGAAGCCAACAAAAATATTCTACTGCTTAGTAAATAGAAGCAATTAGATACAACTGGAAAGAACTGGAACACTGACGTGAGCATGTCTACCATCACTTCATGTAATCCTTTCATATGAGTCTTGTTTTTAAATTGCTGTTTATTTATTCTGAACTCCCTTAATTGTGCAGTACTAGCAATTCCTCACCAAAGGGTTTTACAAGGCATGCAGGAATACAAGTGTAAAATTTGAGAATCTCTTGCTTCAGATTTTCAAATTCATAAAACCATAATGTCAAGCACTGCTGTGAAATTAACTGTAAGCATCAAAGACACCTTAAATGGCACTGTCTACTGCCACTAATATACTGTGCACGACACATCAGAGTTCCCCATATACTTTATATACATCCTGTGTCTACATAGATATACAACATTTGTGGCTGTTTTCCAAACCAGAGGGTTCCTTTTCACAGCAGCTGACCTGCTGCTAAGAATTTCAGTGTTCAAGTTTTGCAGAGGCAGATTATGGGACACTAGAGGTCAGTAATTTCCAAGATAAAAGCATCCATCACATCACTGCTTTCAAGTAAGGCTGCAACAAGCAGAGTGCTCCACAGTGTGGTAACATAAAACATACAGGTTGGTAAATTTGGAAATATTTTTACATCTCCAAATCTCTGACTAATAATTAGCAGCTTTTCTTCTGAATCCAACAGATGGCTTCAAAAAGTATTCTGTGTCGTGTTTTTGCAGTCTCCAATAGCCTGTCTCTTAGAAAGTATAATTTCATCACATTTACACCCTTTGGGACTTGCCACTCTTCCTCAGAATACAGTCAGATAAATATAAGAAAAATATTCATGAGACGCATCTATACTGATAGCAAACTGATTTGTACCAGAAATAGAACACAGGACACACAGGAAATACACCAGGTCACACCGGCACGTTGGGATGTGCTTTATTGTAATCATTAAGGCAGCAGCCTAAAAATAAAGCATCACAGATTTAAGACTTCCAAGGCTCACAGCAACAGAGAAATCTCAGAACCAGACATTCCTTAGCAAAAGCAAGTCATTGACAGGCAGAATTTCTGCTGCTGTGCTCACATGTGGAAAATAATCAGAGATAGAACCCTCTACCTGGGATATGAAGAGCTGGTAGCAAACCCTACTCTGGCATTTGGGGAACTGCCATTCTTTCTTTGCCACTGGAGTTCCTGCCTGTATCCATCCCTCCTTCTATGTGAATTCTCCAAAGCAGAGAAAAGTATGCACAGCTACGGTTTGCAAACTTCATCACTGCAGAATAAGTAACAGACTTTTCTTATTCCTCTATCTAACCATGCATAAAATGGGATAACGAAGACTGCCTCAGAATCCTGAAATAAAAGTCTTGCCAAATGCCAAATTATTAGCACTGACACATACACTCATTACCAAGTGTATACTCATTACTGAGTCTCTTCAGCTTTAGATACAATTGTTATTTGCAATCATTCCCCTGCTAAAGCCCATCATACTCAACTGAAAGAGCTTGCAGTCTTACCTCCGAAAGAAAATCACCAAGGCTTTTCACGTGTTTTAGCTGTGGGGTGTCAGGTACAAATATGCACTTGCCTTTAGATTTCTTAAACTCTTCTTTATAGTGGATCTACAAAGAGGAGGACAAAAAGATTTATTCATTAAAAAAAGTAGGAAAATAAAACAACTACTATTTTTATTTCATTTTACTTGCGTATACTACTCAGAATAACTTGCAAATACCTCAGGCTGGATCATATAAAGCCAGATCAAATAAAGTTAGAAGGAAGTTCTTCACAATGAGGGTGCTGAGACACTGGAACAGGTTGCCCAGGGAGGTTGTGGATGCTCCCTCCCTGTTCAAGGCCAGACTCAATTGGGCCTTGAGCAACCCAGTCTAGTGGGGGGTGTCCCTGCTTACAGCACGGAGTTGGAACTAGATGATCTTTAAGGTCCCTTCCAACCTGAACCTTTCTGTGAAGAAAGGAAAACACCCAGTTCTCACACCCAAAAGCAGGGCTATGCAAATGTCACAGAACTCTATAATCATAAAGATGAAAAAGAGAGGATTTTTCTTTCCATCTACAGCACAATTTCACCACTGTTGTAGATATCTTAGCACCTCTAAGGAAAGGAATGTTGAACAACTGATCTCCTTGATCTCAAATATAAAATTGATAATCTAACTTCTAACGCAGATCTAGCAACAATAGAATCTATGTAGCATAATTGAATGCCCCTTTATGAACCCAGGAGTTACGCTAGTAAATTCAGATGGCCACTGTCAAATCCTTGTGTACGAAGCACCTCAACACTCACAACACACACTTAACACCAGTATTTGCTTAAGAACAAACAAATTTTAAAATGAGCCTTTTTTAAAATCATGTGTACACACAATGGGGAGCATACTAGGAGGAATGGAGCAAAGCTGGAGATTTAGACTGGATGTGAGGTGGAAGTTCTTCACCGGGAGAGTGGGGAGAGCCTGGAATGGGTTGCCCAGGGAGGTGGTTGGGGCCTCATCCCTGGAGGAGTTTAAGGCTGGACTGGATGAGGCTCTGGCCAGCCCGATCTAGTGTGGGCTGTCTCTGCCCATGACAGGGGGGTTGGAACTGGATGATCCTGTGGTCCCTTCCAACCCTGACCGATTCTATAACTTCTTGCCAGGGAGGGAGATAGGGAGCTGCAGGGGTCTGCCTGGGGGATTTGTGGAGTCTCCTTTTCTGGAGACATTTTAAACCCTCCTGGACCCAGTCAGGATGATCCTGCTGTGGCAGGGGGATTGGAACAGATCATCTTCTGAAGTCCCTTCCGATCCCTGATGATTTTATGAAACAAAGCATCACAACTTTGTCTGTAAAAACACTTTTTAAATTTGTTTTATGTATGTAAAAAAAAACAAACCAAAAACCACCAAAAAAACCCAAGGAAATCAAAAGAAAAAAAACCAACAACTAATCTTATCCTTACTGCTGAGCAAACAATAGTGGCAGATATAACAATCCCATGGCTGTTGATGCAGCCAGAGTTGCTGTTTGTCTTAGTGAGACTACAGGAAGGTTAAGCTCTATGGACGTGGCGAACGGCTAGGGACATTTATTATGTAAGAACTGTGTGAAAAAGGGTGGTGAATTATGATGAGACGGACTAAGTCATTTTAAAGACACTTTACATGGGTAGCCTTAAACCTTTTTAGTGACATTTCTCTCTTTATACATAGAATGGTTCAGTGCAAAGCAATTTCAATTACTTAGTATTAAGCTTTCATGCTTATTATCTGCTACCATTTCCCTAACCTCATTTTCACATTCCACACAACAGCAGCTCGCATTTAGGCGCTGCAGACTTGCTGACAAGCACTGACAGAAGCAATATGATCTACATCTGAGCATTACAGAAATATGCAGCCTTAATTTCCTCTTTCTCTGAATCTTTAATGGATATCACAAGTTCTAGTCTCTGCTACTCTGCAGGGACTCGCAGAGGAGGGTGGTAGCTTACTGAACTTCAGCGCCTGTGCTTTCTGATGCAAGCTTTTCGTCCACTAAATCATAGAATGGTTTGGATTGGATGGGGCCCTAAAGATCATCTGCCATGGGAAGAGACACCTCCCACTAGTTCAGATTGCAGAAAGCTCCACCCAACATGGCCTTGAACAGTTCCAAGAATGCATCAATGGATTAGATAAAACCAAATTAACCTCAAACTAATGGCCACATAGCCCACACGCACGAAGTAACTCTGGTTACTATTGAGCTTATCCATACTTGGACTGCTGAAGGACTCTACATCTCGTTATGGAATCATATTGTCTCGCTCTGTGGATTGCAGTCTGTCCTAAATAAATACTGGTGAAGGACAATAAATATTGGTGGACAATGACAGCAAGGCTGTGGGTCAGAGACCCACAAATCCAATGGTTCATCTAACCTGTGTATGGCACTTTCCTCCTAGGTAACTGGAGAGATACAAAGAAAGAGGCAGTCTTACGATCAGGCACAACATGCATGCATATATGCATGTACTTGCAAGTCTACCGACCATCTACTGCTTAAGTTTGATGGCATTCTCAGTAGAAACTTCTGTGAAGCTGAGACTTTGGCAGAGGAATTGGAGACTCTCACTGCTCACAACTTAAGATACACCACCCATGGAGGACGATTACATTCACTGTCATTACAGAGAAACAAGTACACTCAAAAAAGTAAGCATAAAGAATTCCTGAAGTGTCTCTTAACTGGGGGCAGCACGAAGATGCCACAACACGATTAGAATCACAGAAGCATAGGCTGGTTTGAGTTGAAAGGAGACTTGTAAAGAAACAACCAAAGTTACTCTGCTGTGGAAGTCACGCTTTCAAAACAACCAAAAGCAGTAAAGGACTAATGCCGTCTCCTTACTCCGTTATTATTCACACTCATTATAGTAACCCACAGAGGCCACAAAACGCACACAGGCACAAACGAGCAATTTAGAGAGGACATATAACAAAATGTGTGGTCAAACTCCAATCCAACATGCTCATTCTGCTACAGAAGTGTCTGTATGGCTTGGAATCAGAAAGACGGAAGATGAAATGGGACATAAATGTAATAAAATCAGGACATCTGCACTTTTAAAAGTGTATTTATTTTAAATGGCAGGAGCAAGAGGCTTCAGAGCATGGTTATGACTGAACATAACCAACGACTTTAAGGAAAAGGCAGAGAAGCTAATACCCCTCTTCCATGTCTGGGGTTACAAATTCAAATGTCTAAAATACTGAGTAGGAAATTTTGCTTGTGAGTGACTTGTTCTTCACCACAAAATACACTACTTAGGTTGAGTAGAGCTGGTAAGCCTTGTGAAAAAAACAGGGAAAACTCTGCAAATGATGGCCTGGAGCCATCGCTGCTCTTCTGACAGACTTTTGAAGTCAAATAGCTCACTAAAGACCAGTTTTTAATAGCTCTCTCCTGACCCTTTCCTTCTCCCTAACCCATCATAAAACTAATCTGGCTAGCAGTACAGCAATCCAGTGAGAGGGAATTAAAATTCCTAGACAAGCACCAAAACAGGAAGCTTCATGCGGCGTTTCTGAATTAATGGGTGTTCCATGGCAAAATCCATTTTATTAAACAAGGGCATCCAACCTTTAGGCTGAAGCTTCCTGGCTGACCAAGAAAATTCTTCTCATCCATGGCCTGTTCCACCAGCTTTTTTCACAGGGGAAACTCAGGAGGAAACTGGGGGCCAAAAAAAGCTTTGATGGTTAAGAACCTAATCCAAGTAGCAGCCGCCCTTCCTTTGTCCTCAGGGGCACATAAGACTAAAGAGTTGCAGTGGATCACAGATCCATCTAATGTACTACACTCCCTCTGTGTCCACAGAAACCTAGAGAAAAGCATGAGAACACAGCAAGTGTGTGGTATTATTACCCCAGGGGAATTTACTCATCTACAGAAATTGGGACCTCCTCCTGAGGACTTTCTCTTGAGCTGAAGGCTGTCACTAGAAATGGTGACTCCAGAGGAACAGCTCCAACCCTGGGTGGTTGCCACCCAATCAGCATGAGAAGAAAGGCACTCTGCTTCTACACTTGACTCTAGGTCTCTTTGATCTCTGCTTTATAACAAAGAGACAAGCTAAAGCAGAGTTGGACTCTGTACAAAGAAAGCTGAATGGCAGGTAGTGCTGCTTTTTGCTAAGAGGAAAAGAATCACAGTACCGTATATTACCAAAACAGCAGAATCTTCAGTAGGCAGAATGTCTGCCTATCTATGAAAAAAAATTATCATCGCTTGGTCACTGATCATTTTACTTGTATAATAATTCCCCTCTCTGCATGTAACGGTATTCACACCACACGATCTAACCACAGAGACCCGCCTGGATGTGTTCCTGTGTGACTTGGTCTAGGTGATCCTGCTGTGGCAGGGGGATTGGACTGGATGATCTTTCAAGGTCCCTTCCAATCCCTAATGACTCTATGATCCGGAGTACATAAACACTTCACAACTTGCCTTACATACAGTTGAAGACTGACAGTTATGTGAGGACAAAGGGCTGCCACCATAACACTTCTAAAAAATCATACTGCCAAATTAATGTCAGCCTGCAAAGCACGCAGGGCAAATGTAATGCAACCGTATTATCTCGGTCGTGAGCACTCCTGGCACTGTGTTCTGATGGAGGAGCTGTGCTGACAGCTTCACTGGCAGAAAAAGGGCAGTCACCCACACTTGTGGTCAGCAAGGACACAGGCTGCTGTCCCAAGGTCATTTCAGAGCCAAACTGCAAGCCCTCCTGTACACATAAAACGTACAGACACACCAACGGCAGCTCACGCCAGGATTCACGCTGAAAGGAGTAAAGAATATAGAAAAACTCCCGAATGTTAATGAGTCAAAATTAAAGGCAAAATGTATTACTGTTTGCCTCCACAATGCAGAGTGCAGGGTGAGGAATGCAAGATCCCCGGCACAAAGGACTTCACTAGTCACACGAAATTCCAATTATAGCAAAAGTTCTGGGAACCAAAATTCGCTCCATATACACACAGGCACACTGCATTCCCAGCAATGAGGAGACACCTACTGATTCCAGGAGAGGCTGAATAACTCTCCAAAACTGGATGCCATTTTAAACGCAGTTGCTCTGAAACTGAACTGGTCTGGACTGTTAGATATCATCACCACCACTTTGAAAGCATTCATGACACACTACCATTATGCTTTACTCATCTCAAGTAAAATCTAACACTTGCAGGCTAAACACATCACAGGTTTTCAGCAAATTCCCACGTTCCTGAACCATTACAAGGTCTAGAAGCCTAGCTTTACATGTTTGTTCATCTTCACTCCCAAGCCCCTGCAGAAATCAGAGAAAATACAGTCACTCCATTTATCAGTTAATTAACAGCCGTAGCCAGCTTTACTCCTAATGGGTACATGGAGAATTCCTTTGCAGTTAAAGAAAACTTTCTTCAACATTTTTAAAGGCGTTCCTGCCTCTAAGAACAGCAATGATATCTAGAAATAAGTTGCATGGAAGCAATACTTTTTGGGTCACATAAGCATTCACATCCATTCTCCTTTTGGCCTTTACTTAATTGTAACCTACTGTACAATATGCCATTCCTTCCCCAAGGAAAGCATGTAGATATCCATGAGTAATAACATCAATAATCTCTACTACTTCCTAATGTAGATTGAGATTCCAAAGGACCCATCTCAGTAGCATCTCTTAGGGATCTATCCAGTATTCAGTCCTCTTCCTGTGAAAACTAAAGTATTACCAGATGGTGTATGAACAAAGAGGAAACTCTGACCTTGTCCAGTCACACTTTCAAGTCAGCACTGTAACACCTACACATCCTAGACACTGTTTTTCTGAGTTACCTACTCTGTTTCTGATGTGTAACCCTTTGTAGTTTATACCTTAAGTGAAGATTCTGTATATTCCACTCGCATGAATCAACAGACTCATTCACGCTGAATAACAACATCCCAAATCAGAATATCCAATTACAACACAACCATCAGCAAGACAATGTTTGGTCTCGTCAGAAGAACATTTTTTACAGCAAGTCACTTCCTCCCCAGTAACACTTCATCTGCTGCCAGCCACCACCCTCACAGGAGAAATATCACTCAACTCCCATTCCCATGAAGGGACAGTTATTCTTCAGACACATTTTCCCAGAGAGAGACACAGGAATAAACTTCCACCAGGGTAAATCAGATGCTGTTACAGAGAAGTAATCGGATGTACTCCCATTTAAAATGTCTTGGATCCAATCTGTGACACTTGTATGTCTGTCTCTGACTGAGGGCTTTAAAAACCTGTCGTGGCCACATTAAGAATTTGCTAGCTAAATCATTTCTAAAGACCTTTCAGCATTTGAGCAGATTCTTCCTAAGTGTAAATCAACACTAATATGCTAAGCACTTTTGAGAATCTATGCACAGATCAACTGATAGGACTCAAAATGCATCTGTTTTATTTTTATCTTCCCTCCTTACAGCTATATACACTGGCACCCAGTCCGTTCCAGCCAAACAAATTTCATAGGATTAAGCTACAACTAGAAAAGAACAAATGTGCTTTCTTGCTGACATTAGCCAAAGTTTTCTCACTGGAGTCACCCTCTGCATGAGACCCACTTTTTGGATCATTCTCCTTGTTGGATGTGGTTTTCTGTTATGCTCTTATATTGAGCCTTGGCACACACTGCATTCTACATATCTGAAAACATCCATCCTGTAAACAGAAATCCATTTGAAAAGAGAGTCACCGTCACTTACATCACTTATTATTTCACTGCATTTTCGGGCCAGTTCCATATTTCTGTCCTCAATAACAGGCTTGAGGAAGACCTGTAAGAGAAAGGTAGTAATTACAAGTTCATTGTCCTAAAAGCGTAACAGTGAGAGGAAATAAGTCATTTTCAAAACTGTTGAGGTTTAACTTACCCTTTCTTCTTCTTCCCCCTCCTCATTTTCATCTTCCCTGAGATCCTGCGTGACGGATACTCGCATTTTAATTCTTTAAAGAAAACAACGATGCAAACTCTCAAAAGGTTCAGCCCTGCAGGAAACAGCTCAGACCCGAGAGCATGCCTGGAATCAATGCTTCATTTGTGTCCTCCACCGCACTTAACTCTACCCAAGGCTCCTTCCTTATTTAGGCAGCACTTGAAAGTCTTTATCAGAGCAATTCAGTGTGAGTGAACCAAAAGGCACAGCAGATGGCCTTGCTAGCTGTCAGTTGCAGCTGAGCTAATGCTTTCTTACAGATAAAATATAATTAAATAACGTCAACTATTTTAAAAATTACTCTGAACACAATTAAAAGACTGTGACGCAGTTAATTCATAACATAAGCAGTTCGGTACAACGAACGGGCTTGAAAGGCAAACTTCAGTGTTACAAGAGAAGCAGCCCAGTTCTAAGACTTCATCAACTCCAAAACCAGTTATTGAGAAACTCTGTTTTGTCAAATACTACAGGGTTTTTTTATTAACAAGCACACACTATTCTGAATTTCCAGCAGATATAACTGCTAGTATATTTCTCAGGTAACATTTCTTTTTCACAAAGTATATAAAATTCCTTAGTTGCTTTGCATATTATGGCAGCTGAAGGTTAAGCCTGTGCATACAGATAAGAACACAAGTGCATACTTACAAGTGGACATGGCTATGCAATTACACCAACATTCACGTCCCTTCGCTGTTAAAACACTGTCGTGGTCTGTAGTTGTAAAAGCAGGCTTTTTCAATACAAAGACACTGACTCCAGCTGCAATAAATCTGAAAGATAGTCTTCTGCTGATAGATCAAATATCACAGTGTTTACTCCTGTAAAACAAGCAAGCAGGTATTATGGGACAAGTTGGAGTAAGCAGCTTTTAAAATTCTTTTTCTTTCTGAATGGTCCCTTGCACATTCATTTTATAGAGCCCATGATTTTGAACTTCGTCTGAGGAAGTGATTCCCCACTGCACAGCTTTGTGATCGCACAAAGACACAAGGAATGTGAGCTCTTAAATAACACCTTCAAAGAATTTTAAGCACACGTGCCCAAATGGGTACTTAGAGTTTATTTAAAAATACACACTTCACTTGGAAAAGAAGAGGACAAAATAGAGCATTTGATTTCGTTAATGCCCGAAAAGCTGTAAAAATATGAACAATAGAAGCAAAAAATGCTTTCTGACTACAATAATGAAAAGACAGAAAGCATCCAGATTTTCTATTTCAAACATAAACTCCTAAAGTTCCGATTTGGATTGGCATTGCTGAAGTTCAGGTTGAAACCTACAAATAGGTTTCTATAGGTGAGAATTACCTTGAACGTAACACTGATTGGGTTTGGAGATGTTTCATCCTTGCCAAAACAAATGGGTTAAGTCTTCTAAGACCGGTATTCACAGTAACTAGTCATTTTGGAAGACTAGGGCCACAGTAAATATATTCATTTTAAAAAAGTTAAATATTCATTTAGTATATTTGTTTAAAAAAAAAAGACTCATGCATGCTTTCAAGTGCTACACAGAGACAGAGTAGCTACAAAAGTACTAGACAGACGTGCAGCACCAAGGCTTCATTTTTGTATTTTGTGTTAAAATCGCAAATACTCTATTCTTCCAGCACAGTTAATTTCCCTTTTCTTCCAACATTTCATAAATTGTCTAAGTGGAGACACTGAAACGTATTTAAGAGAGCAGAGAGAGCCATTAGTAACTGCAAAGCTTGCTGAATAAGGGGAAATCTTCTGCTATTTTTTGCACCAGAAAGCAAATACGGTCAAACTAACTAAGAATCAAAACTCTTCGTGTTTCAGGGGGGAAAGGGAGGAAAGGGGGTGGTTAAGCTTTTTAAGACGCTTACATTATATCTAGTGGTTTTTCAGCAGTTGGGCATACCAACATTTATACTTCAATTGTGGTTTTCCTGCGATGGTTTCTGCATAATAAATATCTGCTTTCTCTTTAGCACGATCGCTTTTTGTCAGCCCTGAGTTGGTCAGGCAGTTATACCAGATGATCCTTTTCCAACTGAAATATTCTAGTCTGGTCTTGTCTGGTCCAGTTATAATTCTAATTCTATTCTGTGATCTTTAACTGCTTTGACAGCATTCATTTTTCCCACTTCTGCATGATCTGGGTCAGGCACAACTGAGCACTCAAATATGTTGTATCCCACGTAACTGCAAGTATTGAAGACAGCAAATGTTTGTGTATTTTTATAAATATACTCTAAAAAGACTAAATTTAATCTGAATAAAATGCTGAGCTGTACAACCCCAAAACAAATCTAAAGTATGTTGTATTAACAATAAGTTTTTACCTACAATGTGTATGTTTCTAACACCTCCAAGTGGACCCTTGCAAACCCATTTCCTACTGAGTATAATGAAAACAGCCAGAGTCATTTGTTCTGGCATGGGAACACCATGAATTACACAAGAGCCTGCTGTACAGCTTTTAAGGAAAACACTAATGGATGGCTAAGCTCTGTATACAAAATATTTGCATGCGTACAGCACATGGCAAAATTAGAACTTATTGCATTATAGATCTCCTATTATGCACACAAAGGGAAGCAACGGGTTCTTCAGGCAAGTAGCAAATATGAACTCATTCAAATATTCTAAGGGAATGCTGCATTGCTCCACATTTCTATTTTCAGTCACCTTGCATGGATGTCTCCAAACTCAGTTCAAATTTAGCCTTAATAAAGAGGCTATTTTGTTGAAGAAGCTGCAACAAAATCAAAATAACTCTATGCTGTCTAGGTTGTTCAGAGCAGCACAGCATTTGCAGCGCACAACCTTCACTGTACATGAACTCTTGATAGAGAAGACATGCTTCCTAGAAGAAAGTATATGGTTTAACCTACAAAAGGAGAAAGTTGAATCACCCAACACTTAGAACAATCATTCCATTGCACCCATGTACTGATTTTTGACACAGAACATTACTCAAGTACATGGTCCAAATACATATCTGCTCAGGAGGGAGAAGGAGGAGAAACAAGGGGTATAAAGCAGACTGAGTCCCTATGAATACAAGCCGACCCTGCATGTAGATGGTTCAGGCACAGTTGTGCAGCTTTACTGCTTTGATCACACACAGCTGTGTCTACATCTGGCCAAACCCCACCATATCCCCGTCCTTTTATCAATATTTTAAGAAATACATTTGGGAGATGTTAGCCCATGAAGTTAAAAGGTTTTGTGTCATTTTGACATTGATATACATAAGAATTCAGCAGCGCTGCTCAGTTCTGTCCCTGAACAAACAATACCACTGGAATTTTTTGGCATAATCCCCAACAGCCCTTTGAGATCTGCAAATTCACATGTACTGCTGAGATCATCTTTATCACTTCACAGAAACGGATTTTGTCATAAAAAGGGTACCAGAAATGTCACAGTCTCAAGCCTATCTAATACAGGGTTCCTCACTGAGCACTTGAACACAGGCTGCAGTAAGGATGAAGGTATTTTAGCTGGAAAACGGTCACAGCATTCCAGTCAGAGATACATACACATCATGAATACAGTCCTTTAATTTTGAACTGAAAACCTAGTGAGAGCAGAGGGCAGTTTTAGTGCTTTACCAGTGAGTTAAACATCAACCCACAGACATCCCTGAAGTGAAAGCGTTCTTTTCCGTCCTCACTGGACAGACACGCACAACACTGAAATAAGTAGAATTAATTCAGTATGACACAGCTGGTGGCCTCTTTTCAATAAGCTCAACAAGGCATTTCTAAGTGTTGAGATTCAATTACTTCTCATTTCTAGAAATACCCATCTATCACACTGGAAGTTCCTCACAGCCTTGTGTAAGATAGTTCATCATTAGGCTATCAGCACCTCAATCGCAAACAGAAAGAAAAGTGAGGGATTCCAGCCTGCCAATTTTAACCTCCCCTGAACTTGAAATACCGATTAACATAAACACAAGACATCCAAGAGGCAGTGCTGTTTTAAAAATTAAAAGAAATTAATCTTATGCTTGTGTCTGTCAAATCATTAACACTGCGTTTACGAACAATGCATCCAAACCCACAAATATCTCACGGCTCTAGGCTAAGGTTTTCACCCAGTATTCTATTTAAGGTGTTGGTAAAGCAGAGAGCAGATGAGGAATTTTTAAAGATTAATACAAAAGAGATGTTCGAATATTGATTTGTGAAAAACTAGTGCCTAATACACATACAAATACAGGCATTTTCCACAAACATACATCCATGGGGATGCTGTTTAGCCCAACTGGATCTTGATGACACAGCGTCATGTCTGTATGCTATAACTAGTTTCACTAAATTCAATAATCTAGTTACCAGAAGCAGTGTAGCTATGCTAGCGTGACAGTGCCTGAGCTAATAAACACTACACCACACAGCTAATTATCCTGAATAATGAGCCCATCCAGAAATTGGGGTGTTTATCCAGGCACAAGATGGTGCCACATAGTTGTCACCTTAGCTGTGATCAGCAACAAGACACTGAAATAAACTAGCCTTTTCGGAAAGAAACTCACTCTAAAAAAAGCCCAAACACTCAGCTTGATTTTCCTGACAATATTCACAATTGCCTACTATGTTTGCACAATAGCTTTTAAATCTTAAAAGATGGCATTTCCTACATGGGATACGGAGTTTCACGTTTGCTTTTTTTCCTAATTTGTCATTTGTCAAGAAATTGGGACAATGGGAAAATACAGTCTATGAGCTCCTCATCTGCAGTTTTACCAGAAGCCTGGAAAACCCACTGCTCCTACAGCTCTCTTCATAAGTCGATGCCTCACGAGCAGAGACCAGGATCAGCTACAGTTGATTGCACTGAAACTGTTGAATCCACTACTCCTGATGATCTTTCAAGGTCCCTTCCGATCCCTAATGATTCTATGATATAGCCAGGGCATTTTGCTTTCTTGCCAAGTGTCATAAAAGCCCTTTTCCTCCTACTCAAGTGTCCAGTTAGGTGTGGGAGTCCACCAGAGCCAACAGTTCTGCAGCATAGCTGCTGAGGCTCTTGAGTACTCCCCAGTACTGGCATTACAACAACGAATAGCCAAGATATTTATTTCTATTACCTGCACACTAGCAGTCAAGTGACCCACATGCTAGTGCCCTGTGGCAGGTGGAGAGCAGTACACATTCAAGCTACCCCTCTACCCTGCAACTTGAGGCTCAGGTTGCTTAAAGCAATTCTACAGAACACGGCTAGAAACTAAAATGATTGGCTGCCTGCGTTGCTGTGTAAGGTATCCAGAAAAGGAAGAACCACATCCAGCAGCAGAGGGATTCAAAAGAGAAGTTACTGAACGCAGGAGATTCAATTGAACTAGGTACTCGGACAGGCTGGATTGCTGGGCAGAGACCAACAATCTGAGCTTTAACCACACCAACTGCCGGGTCCTACACTTTGATCACAACTCCATGCAGCACTACACGCTTGGGGAAGAGTGGTTGAAGAACTGCTCCATGCAAAAGGAATTGGAGGTGCTGACTGACAGCCAGGTGAATGTGAGCCAGCAGTGTGCCCATGTGGCCACGAAGGCCAACGGTATCCTGTCCTGTATCAGAAATAATGTGGCCAGCAGGACTAGAGAAGAGACCACCTCCCTGTACTTGGCATTAGTGAGGCCTCATCTCATGTACCACGTTCAGTTTTGGGCACC
>VZRI01000586.1:122895-176966 GCA_013397515.1 Upupa epops
ATCTGGCACTTGGAAACATGGTTTAGTGAGCATGGTGGCACTGCGTTGACAATTGGACTTGATGATCTTGGAGGTTTCTTCCAACCTTGATGGTTCTATGATTCCATGATAAAGAAAAATTTTTTCACTGTGAGTTGACAGATCACTGGATCAGGCTGCCCAGGGAGGCTGTGGAGTCTCCTCTAGAGACAGTAAAAATCCACCTAGTTGTGTTCTTGTGTGATCTCCTCCAGGTCAACCTGCTCTAGCAGAGGTCTTGGACTAGATGACCTTCCTAGTCCCTTCCAACCCCTAACATTCTGTGATTTAGCTTTTCTCTTAGGACTCTTCAAATGGAGAAAAGCTTAGAGAAGATATCAAAAGATTCCATTCACAAAGATCTTTTTTCAAACCTAAATCCTATGGAAGAAAGAGCCAGCACTATATAACACGAGTTTGCACATTTCATCTCACTATAAATCATGGCTAAAATTAGCAACGATTACAGGTAAAAGGGATGAAGCCAGTAAGAAATAAAGTTTTACTTTCCCTCAATAAACCTTAACAACCTGAAGACACTCCCACTTCTCCTTTCAATCATTATGCATTCATCAACAGCTTACTGTAACCTGAAATAACAGAAGGACATATTTGAGTTATAGACAGTCTCCGGCATACATTTCCTTAGCCATAGAGGCCGAGCCTGCATACTTACCAGGCATTTTTCTTGAACCATTACTTCAAATTCAATGGCCTAAACTGACAGAATCTCCCAGAGCAGGAAGAGAAAATTGGCCCTTTCCTATCAATCTGATTTCAGTTGTAATTACATTCAGCAGCCTATAACCCTCGCTTACTTAATGAATGCAGTTCTCTCAAAACTAAAACCTCTGAGATTTATTGTGAGTTTTTTCTTCTCCCTATTTTGCACTTCTTTTATTTTGATAGAGCTAATACTGTAGTTTCAGTCCTAGTCTCTCTGGAGGGAACATACCATCAGGAGCAGACACCTTTCAACAGACTTCTGCACCTACAGTTCGGGAACACAGTGCTTTCTGCGATACTCAAGTTAAATTTGCATCAAATTGCTACAGACAGCTAACTCTAAAACAAAAACGAGGTTATTCATGACAGTTACTTATAATCACAGCTCTCAAATTTCAGAATAGTCATCAGAAAAACTCCCCAAAATAGAAAGGTTGAACAAAACAAGCCAGGATAAAAAACTACATTTAATGAGCGCACTGGAAGTAACAGAAGTCACTTGTTCAATGATGAAAACTTTATTGAAGTAATTTAGTTTTTCATCAAGAGAAATCACTTTAAGTCACAAGTAACTGATGGAGAAGGTATATTTTGATATTTTGAACTATCATCAGACCTCGAAAGACAGAAAATAAACCTGTAATAACATCAAACGTACAATAACTGATTCTTAAATAGTTCTCATTTGGAGAAACTAGTTTAGCTTTTTCTGTACGTTGAGAATTGTGCCCATCGTAAGATTTAAACAACGTGTTACACATGCTTTGTCTCAAGGAGGATTTAAATTTGGGTTGTCATATTCAAGCTTCCCTCTCAGCCAGTCCTTCTGTGAATGACAGGTTAAGACAGCTATACACAAGGGCCACACTATGAATTTAGCAGCGTATTCCAAGACAAAGCACATTCAGAACATATCCATAAATTTCAAGACAGAGTTGAAGACTGATGGATAGCTCATTCTTTCCGAAAAGCTGCTGTGACTAAATAGTCTGCTTGAATAGAGTAAATATTATTGTTGAAGTGCTTACAGCAGGTTACAATGGATTTGGATATACAGCTGTTAATAACACTATACTGAAAAGAATCTCTTAGCAAAGAACCCTATACTAAGAGCTCTCTGGACAGCCTAATCCTGTAATTGAGTTCATGGTTGTAATTCAGGAGAACAACTTGGAAGTTCTTAAGCATTGACTATAGTGTTGAAGAAAATACACTAAAAATACAATAGCTAGCAGTAAGAAGTCACAGGAATGTTAGATCCTTACATACACTCTGCTTAACAACGGTGTGTGTACAAGTTTCCATGACAACAGTGAGAAGAAGATAAAAACAACTTCCATCATCAGCTGAAAAATACATTTCTGCTTAAAAATACGTTTCTGCTCCTATCATTGCTGAAACGGCAAGCAGCTCATTTAGAAATGCCAACCTGCATTTAGTAATGTGTTTCATATTCAGAGAAAGGTACATCATATATTGAAAGTACTGGAGTATCTGAAGGAGATTCAAATTATCCATGATCCGATTTTTTAGTCTTTTAACCCAACTTAGATCAACTTTATCTTTTAGTTTAGTCCCTGTCCACCATAAAATATCAAAATTTTATTTCCTACATGGAAACCTCCTTTGCACTGATGTAATAAAAGCTGGTCTAAATATTCCCCAAAGGAACGGTGCAAACAGTAGCAGAATGCCTTACTTTTAAATTGGCTTAATTCTGCTCCATCATTCACAAAAAACTATGGCAAGGTAGTTCTGTGTTCAGTTAATTATAGAATCATAGAATCACTAGGCATCAGAAAGGACCTCAAAAGATGATCTAGTCCAATCCCCCTGCCGCAGAAGGATCACCCAGACCAAGTCACACAGAAACACATCCAATTGGGTCTGGAACCTCTCCAGAGAAGGAGACTGCACAACCCTCCTGAGCAGCCTGTTCCAATGCTCCAGTACCCTCACTGGGAAGAAGTCCCTGCTGATATTGATAGGGAACCTCCTCTGCTCCAGCTTGCACCCATTGCCCCTTGTCCTATCCCCAGATGACCTTGAGAAGAGCCTGGCTCCATCCTCCTGACACCCACCCCTCACATATTTATAGACATTCATGAGGTCCCCCCTCAGCCTCCTCTTCTCCAAGCTCAGGAGACCCAGCTCCCTCAGCCCTTCCTCACAAGGTAGGTTGCACAATTTGCTCTCACTTTAGAGTGCCTTATTTCTACTTCTAATTGTTTTCTTATAACAGTAGTGGACACTGCTTTATAGTCCTTCAGGCTACCCTTGAAAACAAGCAATTTCAATTATATATAAGTGGAATTCAAACTCGCAGTTACCTTAACACTAGTACTTCTGTGTGAGCACAACCCTCAAGCCATAAAGTACCATTGTAATACGTATTAAATTACCAGTTCTCGCACCCTACTGTAGGTGTAAATTAATAACGATAATTTAGCCCTACAGTGCTCTTCACAGAACACAGCACACCTGAATTACCACATTAAAACACACTGAATTACAGTTCTTCAAATCAAGGGAAGCTCATACCTATAGCACATGAAGCACCTTCTGAGGAAGGCAGAAGAAATAATCCAGCCATGCTGTTTACAGTACAAGTGATGCAGAAATACCAACTTTGGGCATGAGTACTTGTTGCTGTTATTCACATTAAAAAGCAATAAATACTGCATGCTCATACAGCTTCTTGTGGATAATTTAGGGAATTTTATATATAAGAGGGCTAGAGTCTTGAGTGTAGGATTCTAAAACAGATCAAGACAAGTCCTCTACATGACCTCAGGCATTTGAGGATTAGGTTGCAGTCAGGCTTAAGTAAGCCATGGATAGGTCAAATATAGCCCAACCGAAAAATTCACTCCAAACCGTACTGCTACTTAACAATCACAGTACAGCCAGAAGTTTAGGTGCAGCAGACTGGACATAGGCAACAAGCTGTCTTAAAATGCCTTCAAACATCTGGCATTTTGTAGAGAATTCAGACCAGGATAAATAAATACAGAACTGCTCCTTGCTGAGTACCTGAGGATAAATGATCATCCCATAATTCTGCTTTACAAGATGGAGACTAAAGTGCTGTGGAGCACAGCAGCATCTCCTCCGTAGAAAGGAAGCCCTAGTGAATCAACATTTCTTGACTCCTGGCCCTGCAGTTTTAATGTTGGTATCACAGAGCTTCTCAGCAGGCTTTTTCCTGGCTCTTTTTCTGTGACACTTTTATTAAGCCTTTCCCAGCATAAACTAACTCTTAACTAACATACTGTACTTACTACGCTGATTACAAGATTTTCCTCTGGAACATTTTACTGTCTGTTAAACAAGTGTTAGTGTTAATATACCTTAAAAATAAGACAGAGAAAGTGGGAGAGCAACAGAACACAAAGCAGTCTTTCATTTAAGACTACATATTAAATTAGTTATAATTAGTAAGCGATTGGTGCAGCACAGAATTAGAACAACAGGTACTCATTCCGATGCCTATTGAGTTATGAGTAGTAACTATTTCACGTGGAACAAGCTAGATAACCTCTGTGAAAGCTGGCGTACATAAAGAGAAAGAAAGTACCCTGTTTCCTTGCCTTCTGAGGTCTAAAGTAGTTACACTAAGATGCTTTTATATTCATTTCAAAAGAACAGGTGTTATTAAAACATTCACTTCAAGTCTAGCTGGGTAAGGTCATATTTAAATTGCATTTTTCTAAACATTTATTATTTTATATATATAGATACACAAACTGTCACCAGAGAATTCATTTATGGTAGAGCCTGAGGTCTAGCTTTGAAGATCATTAAGTCTTTTTATCTCTCTGATGATGTCATGGGAAGTCTGTGTCTGCCTTTCAGCAAAAAGAAACCTGCAAAGCCTGGGGCTGGCTCTGGAAGAATTATACTTGCCTTCAGGTCTGTGGTTAATGCATTTTGGCAGCTTTACACTACAGCGAAAGAAATTTCTCAATTTCATCAGGAGAGTGCACGTACTAACGATAATCTGTAACACAAAACTTCAAACCCCGCGGGTGGGAAATACCTAATCTTACATACATGGATGCTGTTCTACAGCCCCAGAACTAACTACACATTTCACTTCCTTTTGACAATCTTAAGCCATCTTTTTGCAAGATGAAGATGCAGCTATAATATGCCCTGTGTAGACATTCAAAATATGCCAGACTCAGCTTCCCCAAGCTTATATTTAAATCCTAGGCTATTAACACCCAGTACAGCACAGTACTTGACTAATGCTACCCACAGGGGATTTTTAAGATGTTAGAAATGTATACAACTGCAATTCAAACTGAGGTAAAAATTAATATTGAACCACAAATCATATTAATCTCGTGCTGGCTGTAAGGCTAATAATTAGTTTAATCCTATTGTTTCACCATCATTAAACTTACAAACAATCTTTGAAGCAGCAGCCAGAAACCAGCCACACTGTCCCTGCTGCATGATAACCACAGGACTCGAAGCACCCCACTGCCTTCCCCAAGACCCTTCTCTGGCCCACAGACTTTCGGTTTGGGTTTACACCACAGTGCAAGTTCAGCAAAAAGCCTGTTAGGACATTCAACTCAGTCAGAATTAGGCCACTCAGCTGGGGACTCAAACACCTGCTGTGGTAGAAGAAATGTCATTTGCTTCCTAGAAGAATGCTATCATGTCTGAACTAAGAGAACAATGGTTCCCTCTCTAAATACCCAGCCCAGCTCCTGCATGAGCGTGTTTGGGACACACATACTGAAGTTTTAGCGTGGCAGGCTGGTTCCAAATGCAACCTAAAGATTTGCATGGGGGGGTCTGATGGGACATACACAAGGGGCAGATGAAGGAACATTAGAATCATTAGGGATCAGATGGGACCTCGAAAGATCACCTAGTCCAATCCCCTGGCCCCAGCAGGATCACCTAGACCAAGTCGCAAAGGAACATTAGGAAGGAGGATGCTGAATACCTCTACGATACCATAACCAGTCTGCAGACAGAATCTGCCCTCAGCTCATGTATGTCATGAGTTTTGAAAACAATATTCCATACAGCTCCATCTCTTTTCTGGATGCCAAAATCCTTAACCTTTTAAGAAGCCAGTTTACCAGATTTCAGTTCACAACGTCACTGCACATGGAATTTTTCTGATACAACATTTTACACAATGGTGGATCAGTGGACCAGCCTCAGTAGCTTTTCTGAATGTCATCATGATGCAGAGAAATGGGGATATCAATTACCAGACATTACAACATTCAAAGCCAAATTGCAAGGCTAAAATTTTAGAAGTGCCAGTTAAATATTCCAGGACAATACAGGATAAGATTTTTAACACAAAAGCAGTTATTTCCCACATTAAAATTTTATATAGCTGTTAGCTGCTTTCAAAAAGAACAACCAAATGGCCTTAGATGACACTGTTAATTTGAAATTGAAGAATAAGTGTCAAGACTAAGCCTACAAAAATAATACTCCAATTGACAAAACTCAACTTTTAAGAAACATCACTTCAAGGTTGAAAGAAAGAAAACATAGAAACATTAGAGATTGGAAGGGACCTCAAAAGATCATCCAGTCCAATCCCCCTGCCACAGCAGGAACACCTACACCAAGTCACACAGAAACACATCCAATTGGGTCTGGAACCTCTCCAGAGAAGGAGACTCCACAATCTCCCTGGGCAGCCTAGTCCAATGCTCTGGTACCCTCCCTGGGAAGAAGTTCCTTCTGATATTGATACGTAACCTCCTGTGTTCCAGCTGGCACCCACTGCCCCTTGTCCTATCACCAGATGACCTTGAGAAGAGCCTGGCTCCATCATCCCGACACCCACCCCTCACATATTTAGAGACATTCATGAGGTCACCCCTCAGCCTCCTCTTCTCCAAGCTCAAGAGACCCAAGCTCCCTCAGCCTTTCCTCACGAGGGAGCTGTTCTACTTCCTCCATCATCTTCATTGCTCTACGCTGGACACCCTCCAACATGTACAGATACAAAGGGTCACTGCTTGCCATTTCAGCAATGATAGGAGCAGAAATGTATTTTTAAGCAGAACTCCTGAATCTCAAAGATTTTTGTAAAATATCCTTAAATACAACAACAGGAAAAATAATATAGAAAAAGTTAGTAAATATTTTAAGTTCATGTTCAGGAATTCTATGTCAAATGTTCCTGCCTCATACTGAATCAAACAAAATACTGAGATTTAAATTCATAAATTTCAATTAGCTTTCTAATTTTAAGTCACTTCTATCTACATTCTTAACTGCAAAACTGTCCTTTTGATCCCAGACTCAATAGAAATCATAGATTCAGCTGCACACGTAGATAAGTTAATTTTGTCCAGCTCTAGAAATTTAAATTAATTTGTCATCTGTTCAATCCAAATCAAGTTTTGTTACGGAAAAGCTGCTTGCCTCCTCAAGCCTCTCAGACTTTGCTGCTTTGTTTTCATTTGAAAAGCACAGAATTTCTGCTACGATTTGTTTCTTCCAGTATAAAACTACTTCCGTTTTGTATGCATTCTACTTACGATTCATTCTGCTGGAGACTCAAATTAACGGTGTGCTTTAATCCACTGCTCGTCCTTTGGATTTTAGCTGCAAGCACATAAACCTAAAAATGAACAAGCTCCCTGTTCTAAAAAGAATTCAAACAAAACGTCGTTCGCATCCCTTATAGCTGCAGAGATAGCTGTTATCTTTCTGTCTCTAAGGAGCACACAAGTAATCCCTAGCACCCCACTTCTGCCAAATCAGGATTATGTTTAAGACCAAATATATGTCAAATTCTCTTCCGTATCCAGAATGGAATCAAAACAGCAGGCTCTTTAAGCTCTAAAAATTACTACTTGAGCTCAGCACTCACTGTGCAACTATTGTCAAGCAAAGTAAATTAGTGTAAATGATGACGTATCTGCTTTACTGCGCTTGCACAAACAACCGCCTGCTGCTTCTTTGTATTTTCACTGGTTTTTAGTCAAAAGCATGAATGTTTACTTTTACAGTGTACAGATGGTGTTAACATTAACCTTCAGCAGAAATTCAGTACTCAGTTTAACACTACCTGACTTTTTTTTACAGATCAGCCTGAATTGGTAACAACTTTCAATAATTCAGTACAAAATAAACTTACCTACGAAAAGCGACACTCATCGTTAACAGCTTAACTTCATGTGATCTTTGGAATGACTCACACTCATCACAATAACCTGAAGAACACAAGACTACAGACACCAGTGTAATCAGAGTTCTCACTCTGTTATTTTCTCTAAGCCACTATCAGTCTCACTGTTTTCAGAACCCTTACAACGGGTACGTTCAAGCAAGCTATAGAGATACAGCAGATCTGTTTTGAGCAAAAATCTAATCAATATGGGCACTTCAGAGTCAAAAAGTGGCTTTTTCCTTTTTTTTTTTATTTTGGAGCTGGGGGAACCTTGGAAAAGATGCTAAAGTTAACTACAGTTTTACATTAATTACACATCAAATGAGATCATACAATAAATCTCAGTTTACAACTAAAACCCAGGTTTCCTTCTCTGATGTTGCCCACAGTATGGTTTATTTTACGGAACTCTGAGTTGCAGATTATATCCTGCCAAAAAGAGTAAATGCGCTCATTGCTGTGGAAAAAGTCTACACGTGTATTCTCCATGCACGGGGATAAAATAATACGGAATGGAACAATGTTCCTCTGCTACTGCCAATACACTGAAATATGCATCCCTGGTCTTGATTCAAATCTAAACACAAAAAGGCAAACAGTCTGCACATCTTTGCTTATTGCAAAGGAGAATATATAGGTTTTGAGACAAATTATGCCAAATATCTGCCAGTGTCTGAGTGCCCCTCAGTACACGAAAGACACATTGCTGCTGGAGAGTGTCCAGCGTAGTGTAATGAAGATGATGAAGGAAGTAGAACACCTCCATTATTATGAAAGGCTGAGGGAACTGGGTTTCTTGAGCTTGGAAAAGAGGAGGCTGGCTGAGGGGTGACTTCATTAATGTCTATAAATATGTGAGAGGATCAGAAGGGACCTCAAAATATCTAGTCCAATCCCCCTACCACAGCAAGATCACCCAGACCAAGTCACACAGGAACAGATCCAGGCAGGGCTGGAACATCTCCAGAGGAGGAGACTCCACAACCCCCTGTGCAGCCTGTTCCAATGCTCCAGTACCCTCACTGGGAAGAAGTTCCTGCTGATATTGATAGGGAACCTCCTCTGTTCCAGCTGGCACCCACTACCCCTTGTCCTATCCCCAGATGACCTTGAGAAGAGCCTGGCTCCATCCTCCTGACACCCACCCCTCACATCTTTATAGACAATCATGAGGTCACCCCTCAGCCTCCTCTTCTCCAAACTCAAGAGACCCAGCTCCCTCAGCCTTCCCTCGTAAGGGATATGTTAAGTACTTTGAGTATTCTATCTATATTTTTGCCAGATTTTCCTGAGGAATCAGTAAGGAGATTGTTTATGTTTCCTACAGATAGTTGTAGCCACATGATTTCCTCCATACCACTGCGGCTTCTCATTCTTTTTTTCCAGCATATATTCACCAGCAGTGCTTGGCTACAGAAAGTCTCCACTATCATTATCTACTATCATATTCATGGAAGAAACAAACAGAAGAAAAAGCTGGCAGCACAGAACACCCAATCTTATTCCAAAATCTAAAGCTGAAGAGATTTGTGAATTTATTATACTGTTTGACATTTGCATTTGTAGGGTGAAGTTTTGTTTATTCAACTTAAATCCTACAGCCAGATCTTAGTCAACGAAGACTACTGCCAGATACTCATCTTTGCACAGGACATGGTACAAAATCAAGTCAAGATGTCAGAGTGAGTTACACTTCCTCTGCCCTCTCATCCTGCCTCCTGTCTCTGGATACCCTAAACAGTGCTATGTTCTGCCTAGCCAGAATGAATAAACCTCAACAATCACAAATTTTATGCTTCTCTTCCTCAGATCATCTAATCCAGATCATACTAGCCCATGCTCAGCCATTACCACAGCTCCATCCACCAGTTCAGAGGTAATGTTGGTGAGAACACCTACACACATAACACAGTATCCTGAGATACTGAGAAAATTTGAGCTGGTCTAACACATTACAGTGACAACATCATGAGCAGACACATTACAGTAATTCAGGGTTTTTAGGTCAAGGAGCTGAAGAAGGTGAAGAGGAACAACACTGCCAAGATGAAGACAACCACAGTGAAAACTCCCAGCTAGTTTTCTAGGGCTCATATTGGCTCTCTCATCTGTTCCTACATCACTCCCAACTCTTTCCCATTGTTACCCCTCCTTCCAACAGGTCTTTGCATACAAGTATCCTTACAACTGAGCTGGAGCACGCTCCCTCTGGGCACATGGGGATTTAAAGATAACGATCTTTAAAACGTCTTTATATATCGAATCTGCTCCAGTGCAAAGTTAACCAACATAGTTTAATTCCACTGCTTTCTGGTCCATGATCTTTTTCACACTGGCTCTAACAAGGAAATGCTGACATACAGCAAGAGAACTATTCCTGCAAAGAATGAATGACCATGACCAGAGCAGGCTATCTTATGAGAAACATTCTCTATTGACATCAATTGAGTTCCTATTTTTCTACCTCATAAAAGAGTCAACACCACCAAGAAAGAGATGAAGCAGTGAACATTCATGTTCAAATTAAATCAGCAGATGATTGTGGGTACACAAAAAGCAGATGTGTTCAATCAATCTCAAGAGGTCAGTCTTACATTGTCACTCTGCAGATGAGAGCTCCACTTTCAGCCGCAAAAAAATACCCTTCGTAAAAGCAGTGTGAAAAGAAAACACTCCTCATGAAAATTTACACAGTGAAGAACTTAAAAGGTCAGGGCAACTTTTCCATCAGATTGTAAGAAATGACACATAATCAATTATAAGAATTAAGAAATAAGTCTTCCAGGTGAGAAGTCACATGAACAATGTTATGGGGCAAGAGCAAGGAGTTTACTGCACAGATGTTTAATATGCCAAGGTGAGCCACGATGGATTAAAAACTGGAATGAACTTCATGTTTCTGACAACTGAAAGTCAGCCTTGGATACAAAATTGTGAGCTGCAAAGACAAGTTTAACTAGGAAAATCTATTCATTAATGACTTGGATGAGGGATTAGGGTGCACTGTCAGCAAGTTTGCTGATGACACAAAGCTGAGTGGTGTCGCCGACACCCCAGCAGACTGTGCTGGCATTCAGTGAGACCTGGACAGGCTGGAGAGCTGGGCAGAGAGAAATGGAATGAGGGACAACAAGGGTCAGTGTAGAGGCTGGCATCTGGGCAAGAACAACCCCAGGAACCAGGATAGAAACGGGACTGACCTCTTGGAGACCAGTGTAGGAGAAAGGGACCTGGGGGTCCTAGGGGCCAGCAGGATGACTCTGAGCCAGCAATGTGCTCTTGTGGCCAAGAGGGCCAACAGCATCCTGGGGAGGATCAGAAAGGGGGTGATTAGCAGATCAAGGGAGGTTCTTGTCCCCCTCTACTCTGCACTGGTCAGACCACATCTGGAGTATTGTGTCCAGTTCAAGAAGGACACATTGCTGCTGGAGGGTGCCCACCGTAGAGCAACAAAGATGATGAAGGAAGTAGAACAGCTCCCTTATGCGAAAGCCCAAGGCTGCTGAGTCTCGAGTTCAGAGAAGAGGAGGCTGAGGGGTGACCTCATGAATGTCTATAAATATGTGAGGGGTGGGTGTCAGGAGGATGGAGGCTCTTCTCGAGGTCATGTTAGGACAAGGGGCAATGGGTGCAAGCTGGAACAGAGGAGGTTCCATATCAATATCAGCAGGAACTTCTTCCCAGGGAGGGTAACGGAGCATATTTAGAGTTATTTAAAGCATGTAACTTTTATCTCTAGAAGGTGGCAAACTATGCTTTTTCTCATAGGAGTTACACATTTTTAAACTTTCCATGTTTTTAATGTAGAGACACAGCACTGGAATAAGCTCCACATGAGTAAAGAACTGCACTTAACCAAAGTACTTAATACAGAATCACAGACTCATTGAGGTTGGACAGGACATCTAAGATCATCAAGATCTTCAACGCAATATCTTCATGACCAGTAGACTGTGTCCCAAAGTGCCTCATCTACTCGCCTTCTGAACAACTCCCTGCATAGCCTGTTGCAATGTCTAACCACACCTTCACTAAAGAAGCTTCTCTTTATTTCTCCAATCTGAACTTTCCCTGGTGCAACTTGGTGGTCCTTTCCTCTTGTCCTGTCATCTGTTATTTATGACTCCTTTCAGTTAGCTGTAAAAGGCAACAAGGTCTCTTCACAGCCTTTTTTCAGGCTAAACAATCCGAACTCCCTCAGCCTCTCCTCATAAGACCTGTGCTCCAATCCCCTAACCAATTTTGTTGCCCTTTGCTGCACTCACTCCAACACCTCAATGTCTTTCCTATACTGTGGTGTCCAAAACTGGACATGGTATTTGAGGTGCGGTCTCACCAGTGCTGAGTATAGGGCCACGATCACTTCCTTACTCCTCCCAGCCTCTCTATTTCTAATATAAGCCAGGAGGTGTAAGCCCCTCTAAAAATACAAGAATCATATACAACTTACTTAAACCATTGTCAGGTTATACATGAATCATGACGACTTGCATTTTGCAATACAATCTGAGGAAGCCTCAGAAGTCCATGTTGCTTGTTACTTTGGATGTTTCACACATAGAACAGTCAGTACGCCAGTCAGATGAGACTTCAGAGGCATCCTCTGCAGAAAATACACATCTGATGCCCACTTCTGATGGCAGCTCTGAAGAAACAAATAACCCCAGCCATTCCCCTGTGGAATTTAACTGCTTTTTATGTATCTTTATGAGAGACTGTTCCATATTATGGATAAAATGCAATGGATGTCCTAATGTTTGCCTCTGATTCTATAAAAAACAGAGTCTTTATTGCTTTCTAAGGGAAAATGTATATCCCTATAAGCAACTACATTTGTAACAGAAGGTCAACACAAGCATCTATTGTCACTGCCACAGTTACAAGCACAACATGCATCTCAGCACTCTCTTAAACCACTTCCTTTCTCGAACATTTAATCACACAAATTCAACACTTCTGTATCCATTTATTCCGAATGTTAATCTTTGGAAAATCAGAGCTCATACCACAAAAACACGTTTGATGAAGAGGTAATTTGCATGAAAAATGCCCAAAGGCATATACATAGCGGTATTTCAGACACCAAAACAAAATTACCAAGCCTCTGCAAAATGAATTTCATCAGTTATCTGCATAAAACCTGATTATAATAGGATGATTCCTCTCTGTAGTGAAATGCAATGAAATTGCAATATAACTTCAGTGTAAGAAGTTTATACACTGCCAGTGTAATCTCACATACATGATCTTTGACCATAAAAGCACTTACATTTTTATTCTTCATTAGACCTAGCACCAAAAAAACAGCACAAGGAGCAACTGTGTAAATAAAAACATGGACAAGCGCTTAAATTTCCAGTTTTATCACTTGAAGGTATGGAAAAGCATTCAGTCACTTTTTCTGTTGTACTTTATCTCCCTGTGGTGGTTTGGCCCTGGCTGGGGGACAGGCACTCACTAAAGCTGCTCCATCACTTCCCCCTTCTCACAAGAATCTAGAGGGTGAAGACAACAATACTTTAAAAAAGCAGAAGCGAAAGTCACATGCAGAAGAATGTGGTAGGGGGGCTGGACTAGATGATCTTTCGAGGTCCCTTCTTATCCCTAAGGATTCTGTGATTCTACAAATAAACATTATTCTCTAGGTCCCATTAACAGAAGGTGTTTAGCTACCATTCTAAGAATCGGGACTCTGATACAAGTAGTGGTTGCTCCAGAGGACAAAATTACCATCAACAAATGTTCCCACCCACTTCCTTCTTTCCCCTTGCTTTTGTATCTGGGCTGAGGTCATATAGTATGAAATACCCCTTTGGTCAGTTGAGTTAGCTGTCTCTGCCCATTCCTCAGCCCTCCTCAGCTGAGGAGAAAGTTAGGAAAGAAAATAAACCCACCTATGGTGCTAGCACCATTCAGCATCAGCCAAAACACTGCTGTGTTATCATTACCCCTCCAGCTACTGCGACAAACACAGCTTCCATAAGAGATGTCAGGGGGAGGGATCAACTTCATCTCAACAAAACCCAACACCCTCCCATATTTTCATCATTCATGAAATGGTAAAAAATGCAGAGAACAGCGATGGAAAAAACAATGCGGTATTTCACAATAATCTGTCTGCTCTGCTTATGTAAGACAGAGAAAACGATGTCTATATAGAAATACATCTTAGAAATACCAAGCTGATATTCACTATTTCTTCGCTTTAATGATTAATTTGTCTTAGCCAAGGTGATAAAGACAGCAATATTCATTGACCTAAGGAATCCCACCAATACACAGTAAAGGAACAATTACAGGACAAAAGCCCACTGCCCAGGCCCTGAGAAAATAAGAGAACTTCAGGTATTTATACGTTCTCCAAGTAGTTTTATAATATTTACCACTTCTACCAGCACAGTATAAATGCTAAGCAACACACACATCCACTGTAATTCCACGGATACTGCTTGATAAATAATACAACGTCCCCATTTGCAACAAAACCATAACCAAATTACAGCTGTTACTGTAAATGTTCTGACCAGTGTATCTGTGAATACGCTACAAATCAGCACCAAAGTCAAAAGAGAAAGTGATCTAAAGACAAACATACAGAGTTACCCACCACAGTGAAGCTGTGCAAAGCAATTACTTGGAACATCAGTCTCCTAACTTTTGTTCCTTTTCAGGTTATGCTGGTTTCCTTAAAGATGTTCTAGGAAACTGTACTGCTTGGACATCACAGGCACAGTTCATGTCTGTGCAAGCCCTTCACACTCTGCATTGCTTTTGTGCTGTCAGCAGGATTTCAAAAGAGAAAGTCATTTATTTGCTGAAAGACACAAGCACAATGACTGTAGGAAGACCTAAGAAACAGCACATATTTCTGTGGTTCTCTCTGGCCCTGTGGTCAGTAAGAATTATAAACAAATGAAAGCAAACTGTAAGCGCTGGCAAGCTGAAGTTGGACAGTGTGAAGACAAGATGCTCTAGGGATGTTTCAGATGCTCTAAGAAAATAATTACAATCCTTCCTAATTCCAAAAGGAAGGACAGCGAGGCGCAATGAGCAAATTCGGCTTCCTGTATATTGCAGGTCACATGGAGAAGGCACAAATGAAAAGCCCATTAGGAATCGGGAATGGGATGCACAGAAATACCCAGATGTGGTTCTACCCTTCAGCAGTTGTGAGACATATATTTGCAGCTTGCTTGCATCTCTCTGCATGGCACAAGGCTGCATTTTGTACTCCAAGGCCCTTCAGTGAATTCAAAGTATTGAGCCATGCAAACAAACTTGAGTCTGAGGACAGGAAGCAGTTTGGCACAGAATGAGCCAGTACAACCACACTCCACGAAAAGCAAAAAGGTCAAGTCCTTTCAAACGTGTGTGAGAGAAAACATCTCCAGGCCCCAAACCCAATGAGCCTGATGCTGAGCTAAGCAATATACAAGACTGCATTTAAGAAACTGTTCTCTGTGGTATCTAACAGCATTGAACACACCATGTGTCATCTCTCAATAAAGCCATAATCTGCATCTACCCATTTTTAGAAAGCTACAGGTTATTTAAACACAAAGCCACAAGACTTATATCCATTATATCTCTGTCAGGACTACTATCAAGTCCCAGCTTTTCTCAAATCTCTTCCTCCTGTAAATACCTGTATGCATACTAAAGCCATTTCTTTCCCACAGCTGAATGAACAGCTGTCACTCCAACAGCTTAACATTAATTTTACAATCCCCAAGATGATGTCTGCCCTCCTGCCTTGAACTCCATCCAATTGTTCCAAATCCACCACAACACAGGGACACAGTATCAGTCCTGATTTCGTGTAACCTCTGCTGCCTTGCATTCTCCTGCTTCTACCTAGTCTTGCTCTCGTACTTCCAGCGATACAACCTTGTTTGCCCTGGTGCTGCCACAAGAGATGCAAAAAAGTTGAATGAATTTTACATGATTTGCATAATTGACCAGCAAACATCCCACCTCTCTAGACTATCGGCAAAAATAATTCAGGACTTTGACCAAGAACTAGCCCCTGGAGAAACTACTGAAAGCATCCACATTTAAGATACCCCAGTGGTAACAACTACATCTCGAAATCTGCCAGATACCCATCTAACATATGGCTCACTAATCGCAGACAGTAAACCCCCTTTCAACAGTCATATGATCCAGCTTGAGGAAGGGCGACTGACACACATTTCTGGTTTATTCCAAAAATACCCTAACTTTTAAAAGCTTAAATCCCAAATGTGAAATAGGAGCTTACTGATTCCAAATACAAATTCAACATGTAAATCACTAAGACAAATTGGAAAGGATTGGATTAGAAACCGCATTCCACTGACTCGAAATAAGATTACATTGGCAGAAATTTTCTTGGCTGTAGCTAAAAACGACATCTTTCCTTAAATTATTTAATGCTTTTTAATTTGACACTTTATTTTAAAAGCTTTATTATTTTTAACTGTTAGCCATTTACAATGGACTCTTTCAGCTTTCTATGCCCTTTGTATTTAGCTAGTAACCAATATTCAGCAATCACTTCCCAACTATTATATATTTTCAATTCTGTATTTTTATTAAAACATTTTTCATAAATAGAAAATCACTGCTTCTATATTAAGAAAGAATTTAAGGCTCTACTACTGTCTCAGACCAAGAGTACATCTGGCCTGGTGTTCTTTATCCAGCAACGGTCACAAGCATTACCAGGAATCAGAATGGGTAGAACAGATACATATGATATTTCCCCACTTACACACTCCCTGACTCCCAACTGCTTTCAGTCTGGTGCATTTCCTGAGCCTCATTCTACAGCAGATTTTTCTTTAAAAAAAAAATCCTAAAAACACTGTTCATAACAGGGGTGAAAAAGGAATTTCCACAGAAGTACAGTCAAATCCTGTTGTTTCATTTTCAACATTGAGACAGTCTCTTCACAGCAGTAGCTCATGAGAGGTAACGGTTAGTTCATATACTATTGTTTTATAAATATAAGCTATGTGCTCACAGAATTATAGACTGATAGAATCATAGAACCATTAGGAATCGGAAAGGACCTTGAAAGATCATCCAGTCCAATCCCCCTGCCACAGCAGGATCACCTAGACCAAGTCACACAGGAACACATCCAGGTGGGTCTGGAACGTCTCCAGAGGAGACTCCACAACCCCCCTGGGCAGCCTGTTCCAATGCTCCTTCACCCTCACTGTGAAGATGCTCACTTCTAACCTCATTTCCCATTTTATGTTCAGATAGTCACTCTCAAAGTCATTTCATAATTCTTCATAGTTTACTCCTGCCCTCCTTTGAATAACTAACAATTGTCCCACACTTGTGTAATTCTTTGTCCCTCTATGAGTCCTTGATGAATATAGCTTCTTACTCAAGATTCATTCTGTGCAGCATAATCCGAGCTTCATATTTATATTACATCACTTGGTTACAGTTAAACTACATTTAAGTTAACAGGGCCTTCTAAAGGTCCAGATAAACACAGTTCTGCCTAGAGTCATGGTCTGCTCAGATATAAGTACTTCAATCAGATTCTAGCTAAACTAATTACTAATCCTTAAATTGCCAGTAAATTACTCTTGAGCAGATCAAAAACTGTTATCAAGTCGCCCATATTGACTAAGAGACTGGTTCAAGAACACCTGTTAAATTTACAAAATGTCCGAGCATAAGTTAAAGTTCACTACTAAAATATGCTTTAAAAAGTTATATAGTTTTCAATTACCCAAAAAGTTTCTTAATTAATGTTTTCTTAATTCTTAAAAACATTTCTTAGTATTCAAATTATATTAACACATTTTCTTCTTACTGGCCAGAAAATCTAGAAGCAGCTACTCTGTACAGTTCTTGCTCACACTTCTGCATAACATACGGTGTTTTTACATCTCTTTCATAAGGGCCAGTTTACTTTGAAATAAGACATTTCCTTTAAGAAGGAAATGGAATAAAACTGCCAGAAGGAAGCAGGCCGATAGTCGCTATGGACTAGTGATGAAAGAGACTTTGTTCGTGCATCCTTTCCGCACAAAATTACATACACCCAGTTTCATGACATCAGCAAGTTACATAATGGCTATTTCTGTGTGCAAATGTTGCTGTGAGGGTTTATTCTGGACAAAAATGAACAATAGCATTGCTTTTTCAAAAAACACCACGGACTTTACCACTCCTTAGAAATCTCCCCCACTACCAGTGCTTCTATTCCTAAGGCACAATTTCAAAGCGATGCCTAAGCATGCGGGAAGACATCTCTGTTCTGCAATGCTAAGTTCATCTGGGATGTTGTGCTCTTCAAACATGCAAGAACTGCTTATACACTCCAGAATAAAGAAGGTCTTGCTGGAATTAAATTATTATTTAAACTTTTTAAGTGATTTTTTCAAGACACAATGGCCCATCACCACACTGGCTGTTAGCACTGTTATCAGTCACATTTTGTTCAGGCTACCTTTAAACACTCTGTCAAGCAGGTTCTCACAAAGCAGAGGAGTAGAGAATTATCATCATTATTACTATCTAACACAGCTCTTCCATAATAAAATTCCAGGGAAATTTACTATATTATAAAAATCCAGGAAACAAAAACAAGGCCCCATTTGAACATTTGAAAAGCCTTCATTTGCTTTGCTGACTTAGGAGTACTTCTAACCAACCGGCCAAAGCTACAGATGTCTGAGGGGGAAGCGTGAAAAGCATCTGTGTGAGAAAACTTAGACAAAGCAAAGATGTTGGCAAAACCCTTTATAAAAATGAGGCTATCTGGGTACCAAAAAGAAATTCAGTTTTGAAGAGCAAGGAATCTCTATGAACCGTCATTTCAATGAGCAATGACTCTTTCTCCACTTTGCTTACACATAAAAAACCTAACGTGAACAAGGAATTATGTACTGTGTTATAATTAACTATTGTTAGCTATAATTAAAGCAAAATGAAAACTAAACTGTTCTTGAAGTTAACACCTCACCTAAAAAGGGATTGCACCAACCAAATTAAAACAAAAATGCTGGATGCATATGGTGACATTAAGGTTGACTGTTGACAAAAAAGACTAAATAGCTTTTACTTTAATGTATGTGTGTTAAACACAGTGCTATTATGAAACCATACACAAAGCATCCTCAGAAATTCCTCTTAATGCACAGCAAAACATGACTTTATTCACCTAGAGTTCAGCCTTCGCTGTTTGCACTCCGAAAGCTATTAGTTATAGGGGTCTGCAAATTGCCAAGGTCATTTGGATCAATGCTAACATAAGCAAACTTAACTTGCAATAAAAATGTCTTCTTGTAGATACATGATGGTTCTATGATTGCATTCGAACAAAATGAGCCACGTATTCTAGCTTAAGAGTTGATATCACTTGGTCTAGGTGATCCTGCTGTGGCAGGGGGATTGGACTAGACGATCTCTCGAAGACCCATTCGATCCCTAATGATTCTATGATATCACTTTAGTACCATAAAAATGGAGTAGTCCTTGCGTGTCAATGCAAGACACTCCTGAAAAAGCTAAAAATATTAACCATGTTCATTTTAAGAAAACTGTCCTACATCATACCTAAAGCACTAAGTACACACACATACACACAGAGACTTAAACTACTATCAGTTCACTGAAACATTATCCCATACAGCCCCAAAAATACAGTTTGTAAAACAAACACAAGAAATAAAGCTATGTAAACAGACTTGAGCAATGAAGCACACTGCTGTGAAGATCAAAAGAGTAGCAAGACATCCCTTCATTTTCAGGCTTGTACACAAGCTAAGGGATTTCCCATGCTGCAACAATTTGCTGGCATGGCTTTTAAGGATGGCCAGAGAGATCTACCAAGAGGTACCCTGAGGACTAGAAGTCTTCAGAACAAGTATGAGGACTGATTGTTTCAGTAAACCAATATGAGAATGCAGTTGTGCCTCTGTATTACAAAAATGACATGAAATGTAAATTAAAAGATAATATGAGATTAATTCCATTTGAGAAACACACTCCACCCCAGTGAGATACTACCCCAGAGTCTCAGGAGAATGCCTCCAACCACTAAGCTGGCACAGGAGAGTGCCAGGAGAAAAGGGAAGGTAGGATAATCAAAGGCACACCAGTACACCTCACTGGCCTACCAGGTCTGTAATTTAGGTCTTGCCTGAAGTTACCCCATTTGCCTCCAGAGAAGAAAACTACCTACATCCTATCCCTTGTTTGGACAGAAGTGACAGGACAAAAAAAAGAACTTAACCTGTGAGGGTTATCTAGTTGTAACCACCTAGATTTCTTGTCCTGTGCTGGGCATCAGCAGAATAGCTGATGAAGCTCAGCTTCAGTTCTATTGGTGGAGCTGAAGATGGACAAAGGGAAGACTCGAGTCTGGTAGAATAGCCAAATATCAGATCTCAGAACTAAAAGATATGAGAACTGGGGAGATCTTGAGCTGTACTCTTTCCACAATAAAACATGGAGCCTTCTCAGTTTGCACGTACAAATGCAGCATGTAAGTTTCAACTGACATTTCAAATCCAAGTCTCTGTCTACCAGGCACTCTGTTTATGAATCCACAACAATTGGACTATTTATCTAGTAGGACTTAAAAGGATGATCAACACACTAAAATTTGAGAGCTTTCATGTGACTTCCATAAAACCTATATAAAACTCTATGAGGCATCATATACACAGGTGCCAGACTCATATTCAAGTTTTCCAGGCAGAACAGAGACACACATCTGAATTCTACTTTGGCTCAAAGTAGCTATGCGTTAATTATTCTGATTTCTCTCTTTCCCTTTATCCTCTCTCCTACCTCCTCCAACTTCTTATGAGAACTAGAACTGCAAAGTGAAACTTTTCCAGTGACAAAGATACATAGGCAGCACAGAAACACAACAAGCTACATCTAAAATAAGTGCCACACACAACAGACTACCACATATCGTGAGCACTGAAAACTGATTGTCCTGTTATTGAGAACTTTGCAAGTCACCACATTGCAGCAAAGGCATTAGTGAAATTTCAGTTACCTTGCAAAGTAAAAAGTATCCAGGAAGCTGTGACTGCAACACGTCTGATGCAAGAACAACGCCCACATCTACAGTTCATGTGGCCATTAGTACCATTATGACCAGTTCTGGGCTGCTCAGTTCAAGAAAGACAGAGAGCTGCTGGAGGGTATCTAGTGTAGAGCAACAAAGACAATAAAGGAAGTAGGAAGAGGAAAGGCTGAGGGAGCTTGGGTCTCTTGAGCTTGGAGAAGAGAAGGCTGAGGGGTGACTTCATGAATGTCTACAAATATGTGAGGGGTGGGTGTCAGGAGGATGGAGCCAGGCTCTTCTCAAGGGCATCTGGTGACAGGACAAGGGGCAATGTGTGCCAGCTGGAACAGAGGAAGTTCCATATCAATATCAGCAGGAACTTCCTCCCAGTGAGGGTAACAGAGCATTGGAACAGGCTGCCCAGGGAGTTTGTGGAGTCTCCTTCTGTGGAGACGTTCCAGACCCGCCTGGATGTGTTCCTGTGTGACTTGGTCTGGGTGATCCTTCTGCAGCAGGGGGATTGGACTGGATGATCTTTCAAGATCCCTTCCAATCCCGAATGATTCTATGAGTATTGATAATAAGAAAGATTTTAACAAAGTCTATCACTTACTGTTTATACTGTTCCACTTACCACATCCAGCAAGGACATACAATCAACTGAATTTTACAAAAAGCTATATGGAACCAACAAGCAAGCAATTTCTCGCAGTCTGTATTCCCACATGAACTCTTTTTATCAATATTTTTTTGATTGTATCTATCAAGAAAAAGAATAGTACTCATGTAACTTACTTTAACCTTGCACTGCAGGAAAGGGGACAGTACTGTTGAACTCCCTTGGTTCTTTTTGGCCACAAATCTCTCTGAATCAAAATCCCAGAAGACTCTCTGTTGAAAAATCACACCTAGGTCAGTGGCAAGTGATACCTGCAGAGCAGTTCTACAGATTTCCCCAGATGTAAAGCATTATTCAGGCAGAAGTCATTTTCCTGATGCAAAATATAACAATGTTTTTAGATTAAGAGGACATGCAGATGATCAAAGCAGAGCCAACCAGGAGCTGAACTTTCTTTTTTATGATTCCTGAGAAATTATTTTCCTATTTCAGCACATTTCTACTCCAGTCACAAGAAGCTGAGCTCCCCAACAAGTTGAGTACAACAATCTTACAGCATGCCTGAACTCCAGAAAGTTGGACCAGATGTAGGGAAATTAAATTGGAATGGCCTGGCTGAATATTCTTACTTCTAAAAAAGAGTATCATCTGCATATCCTCTTAATCCAAAAACGTTGTGGTATTTCACATCAGGAAAATGACTTCTGTCTGAATAATGCTTTACATCTGGGAAATCTGGAGAACTGCTCTACAAGGATCATTTGCCACTGATTCAGGCGGGATTTTTCAACAACGAAATCCTCACGTTTTCTAATACAACTGCGGTTGTATTAGAAAAAAGTGATCTTTTGTTCAAAATAATATTCCAAACCTGCAAAGGAGGTGGTAGCTCCCAAGATATTTTATGAGTCAAATAAACAACTCTGAATGTCTGTTGGGAACAGGTGGATGTACTGTAGATGTAGACCATAGAGCAATGTGCACTCCTAAATTCCACAGCAAATCCCAGAATCACCTAGAGTTCACTTCTTGCCCATCAACTCTGACAATCACAGATTTAACCTGAAAACAAAACCAAAAGATTTCTTTTAGTTTTTCCTGGGAAAACTTAAAAAGTGAAACCTGAGTGTGCAGAGACCCTGCAAAAATTGTGAATTCATGGTTAGTATCCATCAGCACAGAATAGACTCCATGGTTATGAAGACTTCAAAATCTGTCCATTGCTTCTCACAGAATGTAGCACTAGATGAAGCCAAATGCATCAGTGTTTCATGTTTTGTTTTCCTCTTCATCCCTTCCCTATACTTGCTTTACAGATTTCCCTACCAGCAGTTGGTTGGGTTAACTCAGAATTTCTCCCTGCTCTCTGTTACGAAAGAAGGCAGTCAAGGATGGTAAGACGCAGGGCAAGAAAGGATGACAAGAAGAGACAAATTTCTCAGAAGGCTTTGCTGCATGAGCATACAAAGATACAGCAATGAGTGTAAGCCAAGAAAGAGAGCTTAAAACTGCCCATCTCACTTGCAGAAGCCAAAGGTATTTGTTCTGACCCAGCGATACTGGTTGAAAAATTGGTGGAAAGAGGGCTGCTAGAGCGAGGAATGAGGAGCTCACTGTTTAAAAGACCTATCAGTCTCAGGGCTATTGAGCAGAGCAGAAAGAGAGTGAATGCTGGAATACACTAAAGCTACAGCCAAAGGAAATCAGCTGATTGCACAACTAACTTCAAGCTGTGCTGACAGCAGAATAACTCATGGATTTCACAGAATGTTTCAGGTTGGAAGGGACCTTGAAGATCATCTAAATCCAACCCCCCTGCCATCAGCAGGGAGACCCCCCCACTAGACCAGGGTGCTCAAGGTCCCAGCCACTCTGGCCTTGAACATGTCCAGGGAGGGGGCAGCCACAACCTCCCTGGGCAACATGTTCCAGGGTCTCAGCACTCTCATTGTGAAGAACTTCCTCCTGACTTCCAGTCTAAACCTCCTCTCTTCCAGCTTGCAACCATTCCCTTTGGCCCTACCACTCCAAGCCTTTGGAAACAGCCCCTCCCCAGCTTTCCTGTAGCCCCCTTCAGAGACTGGAAGGCTGCTAGAAGATCTCCCTGGAGTCTCCTCTTTTCCAGGCTGAACAGCCCCAAAGAAACTGTCTGACAGAAAAGAAACACCTGCATTACCCCTGGTTACATACTGAAACCAAAAACCTCTAGACTTTCAAGATCAGAGTCAAAGCATGCATTTCTGTGAGCAAGAGCAGATGACAGCTGAGGACCTCACCTAGTGTCCTTACAACACCATGTTCCTAACTGGAGTCAGTCAATGTGCTCATTCAACAGGAACACTTCCTGAAACCCTGTCTTCTGTCTTGGCAGTCCTTGAAAACCACTAAGAAACAGGACTGAGCAAATGGCCCTGTTTCTGTGCAGTATGCATTTCAGAACAGAAACTAAACATGGAGCAGGATACACAGGTGAATGAATGCCAGATCCACGATATGTTTTAGCAGTCAGCTTTACTTCAGCAGCAGAGAAAGAAATAGTGTCTCAGCTCTCAACTCTCTCATTTGATTTGGAGTGGGTGTCAAAAAAGGTCATACTGCAAAATATAAATAAATTGCTAATAGGGAGCAGATTTCCTTGGATTGTTCAAGTTCCTCAGGCTGATCTGGACAATAGGAAGGTTCTTCCTGCAAACACAAGTCTACCAGCTAACTTCTAATTCCCAATTTAAACCTGTGGGATAGTCTTAAGTCTCATTTATACACCTGGCATATATTCACACTGCTCTCTACACACATACACATACCCCCACCACGTATGGACTGTGCTCATTTTCTGCTAATCCAGTCTCCAAAATCACGGCAAAAGTCAGTCCCCGCATTTGATGAAGTATGTCTTCACAGAATGTTCAGACCCAGCATGCCAGATGTGATGGGTCGCGAAATTTTCTTTATAGAGCTTCAAAATATTAACTAGATACAAGCTGCAGTCTGGCTCACAGGTTATGCACCAAGCTGCTTTGTCAGGGGTCTCTGACCAGGCTAATTCTGCGCATAGTAATAATCACCTAATCAATCCATGTCTTTCTCAGTCCTAATAGAGCACCTGCACATGCAAACATGAATCTTCCTCCTGACATTCTCCACAAATATAAATAACAAGTTTAGAGCACACACCAGACAAGTCTCAGTGACCTCATGACAGGGCAAACAGAGGTCATGCAACAATCTGATTTTCAGCACCCACTATTTCCACTCTTCCCCTCTCTATTTTCAAGCCTGTTAAGTTGGTATGGCTTTTGGGTCTCACAGGAAGCCTATTCCAAAGCAACAACTGGTACCTAAGCAGGGTAACATAAGCGAGGTTTCCATTAGCAAGTACTGCAGCACAACAGGAACAGATCTCAAGAACAAAACAGTTCTGAGGCCATAAAGTCCATATTTTATAGTGGGGGGAGTAACTATGGTAGCTACAATCCAATCGACTGGATATACCTTGGTCATTGGAGTGCATCATTCAGTTTCATCTGGAACGAAGCTACTTTGTGTTTCAAGATAGCCCTGCAATGCTAAGGAAAACATGGTAGAATAATCAGGAGATGTGGTTAAAAATCACTGAAGTACCAGTGGAGCCCAAACCATTTCACTCTTCACTAATATCTGGTCTGTCAATGGCCATGGCCATGCAAGAACACTTCCACGTTCATAAGGAGTACTTGTATCCCAGCTAACTTTGTATCTCAGACATCTCTTCACCATTTAAGACCAAGAAAGGCTTTCTAGTCTGTGACAGAAAGCCTAAGAGGACAATCTCTTGTCATGAATTAGGCATGTTGATATCCCAGAGGATCTAGGGACAGATGCATAATTAATAATATTTTTTTAATTCTAAATTCAACAATGCAGTGCTACAGGCTTGGGACGAATGGCTGTAGACAGCTGCCTCAAACAAAGAGATCTAGGAGTATTGAGTTACAGCTGGCTAAATATGAGCAAACAGTGTGCTCAGGTGGCCAAGAACACCAACGGCAACCTGGGTTGTATCAGAAATGGTTTAGGCAGCAGGATTAAGGAGGTGATTATCTCCCTGTACTTAGTACTGGTGAGGCCACATCTTGAGTGCTGTGTTTGGACTGGGGCACAGTGATACAAGAAAAAACACTGAGGTGCTATAGTGGATCCAAAGAAAGGCAACAAAGCTGGTGAAGGATCTAGAGAACTAGCCTTATAAATGTCGTGTACGTATGGTGCTGAGGGCCCTGGTTTAGCAGTGGATTTGGCAGAGTTACATGAGTAGTTGGACAACACAATCTTAAAGGTCTTCTCCAACTGAAATGACTATATATAACTGAGGAAGCAATGGGTTCATTGGTCACTGCTTGGTAGGGCTGAGCCACAGCTATGACTGGAAATGGCACAAGGTACTAGGCTCACTGATGGACTCATTGGTCTCATTCATTACACCACCATAGCTGTCACTGCTCAACAACGTATGCTTAGGGAAACTACCTATGAAACACAGTCTTAAGCTTGCTAAGATCCATCCAGTTGTCTGCCTTCCTGAGCCTGCCACTGGATTTGGGTTCAGCTTGCCAATGGATTTAACATTCATGAGCTTGTCTGATCTGTCTTTTTATATATTTTATACTTCTAGACGTCATGTTCGCTAAACAAAGGCAATGCTGAACAAGTGACCTCATTCCACAACTGCTGCCTTTGCCTTGGTCATATCTGCAGCTCTCCCAGCACAGGAAAAAAAACCCCTTTGGCCATTTCCCTTAAGCTCACAAAACTGCAGCCAAGGGCAGCCCAGCACACACCACAGCAGGTCTCCCTGCTGAACAGGCAAGAAAATGTGAGACATGATGAGATGAGAAGGAGGTACTCTCCCAAATCTTCTGAATTCTACATTTTGCATCAGTGATGCCTTAGGGAGTGGCACTTAGGAGGAGCTTCAACTCTGGAACACAAGGCAGTAAATTTCACCAGTATCAATATAAAAAGTGAAAGAGCCTTTTTTCCCCACTAGCTGATAAAAGGAAAGCAAACTACCTCTACTCACTGTTGGGATGCTGAGGTACAGCCTCAGGACAGTAAGACCTTGCCTTGATGCAGACTCTGCGTCTTGACACAGCTACTCTAAGTCAATCCTTCACTTCTTCCCCCAAAGACTACCCCAGACCAGTCACACCATCCTCCTCAGCTGCTGACACCCTCACTGTTCTGGAAATGGGGAACAGCTATCCTGTTATAGCAAACCCTATAAAGTCAGTAAATCCCAGAAACGTAAGTCACACACTTAGGAGTATATTTCTCCTCTTAAGGCTGGAACTGCCCAACAACATAGGGATTCTCTTTACATAATCATTTCCTAGCAAAGAAAAGGCAAAGCCAATGTAAAGCAGGGGCACAGCACCAATAAAGCTGAGAAAGACTGAAAACAACCAACTTCGAAGTTCAAAAAAACCTCTGAAATGACATTTTCTCCAGCTCGGACTTTGCCAAAGTCCAGCATTTGGTTGCTACAGGGACTGAGGTTCAGACTCCCTCTAAGCAAATCACAGGCTGCAACCAGAGAAATACTCAGTATCTGCCTGTTTACACCTTGTGTTTTAGGGGTACTGAACAAGGTCACTATTTACTACCTGAGAAAAGACAGGAGAGAAAGATATTAACACAAGGTAGAGCTGGAAAAAGAAAAAAAAAGGAAAAACTTCTATTTTCCATTAAAAACGTGTGGTGGCTAACAGCAAGAGCACATTTCTGTGAGCCAGAGAAAGAATCCTTCAATAAAGTACACAAACATTTCTCTTACTAAATCATTATTTGAAACACACGGAGACCATGAAGGGTTAGAAAGCACTTCTGGTGACTCTACTCTGCTTTTTTAGAAGAGTAAACTTCTTTTCCAAGATCTTTGTATTCACAGGCAGAAACTTCATATGCAAACTTCTGCTACTTCCACTCTTGTGTTAACGCAATTTAAAAGTTCAATCATTACTACAGGGCTGGCTTTGTCCCAACTGATGTATCGACTGGCAGGCTAAGATCACAGGCGTATGTGTTAACGTGCAAAAAAAATACAAAGAGAATGCTATGCGGGACCCGATTCCCCTGCTGTCAAGGTCAGTGCAGTCTGTGAGCATCACCGGAGTGAGCCATTCAAATCTCCAGGAATCTAGATTAAAGATGGTATAAGCTTTAGAGGATGTGGAGTATAGATCATAGAATCATTAGGGATCGGAAGGGACCTTGAAAGATCAGCTTGTTCTTCAGCAGGAAGTTTGTTGCCTAAGATGCTGTCCTAGTAACTAATGCACAGCACAGCATCATCAGATAAGCCAGACTGGAGAGATGAAATGCTATGTGGATAACAGACTACCAGACAACAGGGAAACTAGAGATTGTCTTTTCCTTGAAGGCATTCAACTACATTAAGGATCTCTGGAGGTGCTAACTCCTAGTTCTCAACTTCTTGGCTAATTAATTTTTCCCTATTCTAAAACCTTCATTTTAATTAGTTCCCAAGTTGAACTACTATGAAGAGGTTTTATTTTCGTTCTCTTTTTATTGTATGTAAAAAAACCACTGGCTTCAAAACTCATTAAAAATAATGAGTGATTGTGATATTGTTTAAATATATGCAAATGACACAGGAAAAAGAAGTTCCTGGGGTTTGTCATGGTTTAGTTGTTTGGATTGTCTGGATGTGATGCTTGGGAAATGGTTTAGCGGTGGGTTGTTAGAGATATTTAGCAGAGTTAGGTCAAGGTTGGACTCCATCATCTTGAAGGCCTTTTCCAACCTGAGCAAGTCTCTGAAAACCGCAACAGGAAAGCATCATATATTTAAATATCATAATATTCCAAGCAATGAAGTCTTGATGTCAGTAATGTTTAAAGAGAAACTGAAGTCCTTCAGTCAGGTGACAGGTAGTTAGAACAGTTACCACAAAAGGCTTTTTATAGTCACCCTCATTACAGCTTGGAATTTTTCACCCCATAAGCTGCAGTACAAACAGGAATGTGCAATACAGTCAGTGCTGCAGCAAAACTTGAAAACAGCATTACTGTCCATGGATTCCTCAAAGTTGCATAACTGTTTGAGCCTCCAATTAGGATGTTTGGAGTCTTAAATAAGTGCATTTTGACCTAGAGGTTTACTTCTGTAACACAGGCATGTGTCAACAAGACGTAGTAATTACTGTGGATTAAAACTGAAGCCCATTAAATGCTACACTACATTCTTGCAGTGGTTTCTTAAATTACTGATACCTTTCATAAAAGCTTTGCAATAAGTATGTGACATCACAAACAGAAGGTTAAAGAAGACAGACCGAAATTTCTATCTTTTCCATTAATATCTCCTAAATAGTTACTTTCATTTCATTCCTTTAACCACGAGTCCAACTGGTATTTTTCTAGGCTGCACTGAATGTTTTGATCATCAAGAAAGAGAGCATTCTTAATTAAAATGTATCTCATGTGTTAATCACCAAGAAATAGAGCATTCTTAATTAAAACATATCTCATGTAAAGCAACCCATCAACTTGAACACAGGTTTAACCCAATACAGATTCAGCCTCAAGTTCAATGCTGCCAGTGGCACAAAAGAAAGCAAAAAAACAACACCTTTGATTCTGGAGTTTAGTGATGCTGTTCTAATGTATCACAAATACGAGTTATTATTACGTCTCTGTAATGCTCAGCTTTGCTGCTGGTCTCTAAAGAAAAGCATTTTAGGACATCTCTTACCAAAATATTTAGGTTATCATTTGATTCAACTCTACTTCAAGTGAACAGTTTTGCAACCAGCATACAATTAGCATTCATTTTGCATGCATAAGTTGACCCATTTACACAATGCGGTAAATCCGTGCCTTGGGGCCTTTTTCTGCACAGTCTATTTTACTTCCACCATACAGTTCCTTTTATTTTGTCAATACCGTGAGCAAGGTTACAGCCATCCCGTCAAATTTCTTTCATTTATAATTAGAAAGACTACCACTCCACGTTGAACTTCACAGAAAACTTCGTGAAAACTTGAGGTGTATTTTAATATCATAAAGTTCTATAACTTTTGCAACTGTTTTCATACAAAAGCAGTAATCTAAAAGAAAATAAGCAATAGCTATAGCATTTTCTTCTATAAACTTAAGATTTCTGTAATCCTACAAAACCATAATAAATGACAGTATCACATCGTATTTGCTAAAAAATTATAAATAAATATAATAAACCAAGCCTACAGAATACAATCAGATGGAATAAGACCACTTAAGAGGCAGCTGTGTAGGCATTCCATCTGCTTGCTTTCGCCACCAGAGATCCACATAACATAAAATATTTCCCTCTAATCTCTGAGGAGAGTTTCAGCTTCATGTTCTGTGGCTTCAGAGATCACTTATCCACCCTCAATCTGGGGCTGCTGAAAATGAGCCTTACCCAAGCAGAAACTGTGTCAAGGTCACCTGCCATTTAAGTCCAAATAGACTTCTCTCTGAGTGACAAGCACTTCCATTGTATACAATGGTGTTTCTTCCACACGCTGGTAGAACCAATAAAATACATCATCAGTGTAGATTTGGGGTTAGTGTTCCAACTGACTTACCCAAATGCCTATTTCAATTTACGTATCTAATGCTATTGCTATTATGGACAGTACAGTATATAGCAGGTCTAACAAGTCACTACCATCCACTATAGATCCCTATTATTTCTCCAAATGCAGTTGACACTCTCTCTTGGGCAGGGATTTGTTTTCCAGCTCTCAATGGTAAAATGCTTCTGTTCTTTCAAGTGAAGAGTAACGCATCTTTCCACCTGTGTTTACACAAGAAGCAGTCTTGTAACAACAACACTGATAGACTCAAATGTTTTTCCTGCTCTGAATCATGAAGCAGGTGAAGAATGTGGCCATGCTAGGGACACATTTTACTACTCCCATTGAATATGGCCTAATATGACTGAGTTATACCACTGCAAATTGAAAGTCCACCTGCTCAGCAGAACTTTTCCAGTAAAGTCAATCAAATTATTCAGTTCCAGCTGTACCGACAGATTCATACGCAATAACTGTAATAAGCACTTGATATTCCAAAAAGTACCCTTCAGCTTGGCATTTTGGGGTCTAAAAATACTTAAGTCTTCCCACATGTTGGGAGCTACTGTCATGTATCAGAAAGATTAAGAAAGAGAGACCAAAAAAGTGAATCTGAAAGAGTTATGGGGACAGAAAAAGAAGTCGGGACCAGCCCTGATGAATCATGAACACACTTCCAGATTCTCTGTGATCTATTCCCCTCCAACAGCTGCAAATTCCCTAGCAAAGGTTGTGTCTCCTTTACCTTTAATGGAAGGCTGAGTTAGAAGATACTGGTTTACTTTAGGTGGCCCTTAATGGATTAGCATGAACACTTTAATCTCTGTGCTCTAGTTCTTCATGTAAAAAAGAATGACACAGAAGGATAGTCCAATACCTTTACTTAGACAACTCTGGAAACAATTCCGTTCAATACAGTTAACAAGGAGAACTCCATGGTGCAGCAAGGCTCCCACATCTTCTATAGAGACACACAGCCCTTCACGCACTGGTCTGGAAGTGCTGTTCTGTCTCTGTTAGTACACACAGTTCTCAAATACGATTAAGTGTGTTTTACAAATGAAGCAACAACCACCAAAACTCACGCTCAGGGGTAGAGATGGTCACTTATAAGCAGTGAAAGGGATTTTCTAGTGCTGCCTAGGACAATATAAACACTTTTTGTATGCAATTTAACATGCTTACCCAGTATCTTCATTGATGTGCCGGGGTTGGTTTTGTGAAATGCAGACACTGATGTTGCCGTCAATTGTTCTTGTTCCTTTTCACATTGCTCTTCTTCACTTGAATTCAATGGAGGGAAAAAACCCTTAGAGATTAATATCTGTAAAATTTAAGCTGTGAATCCTACAAATGGATCTCTGGACCTTGTTAACATCTTCTCCTGACAATTTTCTCTACAATCTGTTTTGGCAACTTAAGAGACCATTTTACGTTTGAATAAGTAAACATGCTGAACAAATGTGCCAATAGCTTCCAAATGCAGAGCCAGGGCTCAATGCCTGTTAGGGACACTTCCTAATTTCACATGTGCACAGAACCAATGTCATTTGGTTCCCCTTTTAGTCGCTACACGAAGACATATTTTCACAACATCTGAATTACTACCCAGTTCCTTATCATTTCTTTTTCCAGGAAACAGGCTTATAGCTCTTTGAAATTGTGGGTAAAATCCTGTCCTCCAATGCTTCCCCTGAAGCTGTATAAATTTAACTGGAGGTAGAATGTGACACTCAATACCTAAAAAAAACAAAACAAACACGTACCACATTTCATTAGAGACAAAGAATACATAGCCTTCCTCATTCAAATCCATATATGTTGCTTTTGAGATGTTACAAGCTTTTCACCCTCAACCCACATCAACAAACTTCACTTTAACTTCTTAACTTTGATGAGGAGGTTCAACTCCCAGTACATGGAGGAAGACATCCCCCATTGCCCAAGGGGTGACTCAGTGACCTTCTCTATACTACTTCTCCTGTCCTTCCTAAAGNATTTTCTGATTTTACCTTATGGTATAGTTTTCATTTCATGTACAATCCAAAACTACCCAGAAAAAGTCACATACATACAAATGAACTGTATGACACCATTTTGACAGCTCTCAAAGGGAAGACAGGCACAGATGTCCTCTGCTTGCCCCACATGACTGAAGTTCATAACAGCATGAGTGTGGAAGTGAGAGGTGCTTACATGGGTAGCCACTGTGAAAGCTACCATGCACCTTCCAGCCATATAATCAAGCCAACAACCTCTACTATGCAAGCACAGGCTTTTAGCATAATGAAATCGTTCACTCCATCAGTTTGCTTGGACAATTGTTTTGCCTTATGCGTCACAGATATTTACCAGGAAAACATTTACAAACGAGCAGTGCATTTCACACAGGATAAAACATTCTTTGGGCATATATCTAGACATGCAAGTGCAGTGGCTGTAAGATGCAGCTCCCTGCTGCAAACTGCTGAAAGTATTTCATTTCCCCAAAGAAAATACCATATTGAGCTCCCATTTTTTCATTTAGCCATGAGTCAGGAGAGATCAATAAACAGGATTTGCTATCTACTTTAATTATTCTGTTCCTGTGGCCACTTTAATTTTTTCATTGAGAAATGAGTTTACAGTTAACTTATTGGCAAAATCACCAGTGAAAATCTGTGAGGGGGTTGGGTGGGGCTTTGTTCATTTTGAGAATATCTGTATTCATACTGGACTCCTTCTCAAAATTCAGGATGGGCTAAAAACAATGCAAGGACTTTTAACAAACTCAAAACATTTCTTCAGCCATTCTTTTGTATGCAGTAACTACAAATTCAGTGATAAAAGTTTTACATTTGAGTTTACTGAAAGGTACTGATAAGCTCCTGTAACACTTAAACATATATACTTCTTATGATATAAACATTTTCACACATACTGATTCCTAAAATCTATTTACATTTCTAGATACCTGCTCAACCATGCCAGTATGTGTGGTTCATGCCTTTCAAACTAACTCTGCGCTAAGGAACTACACAACATTAGTCTGGGGCAGCTCATCTGAACGTCCCAGAAAAGTTTTGCAAATCTTTCTAACAAGTACACTGTACATCTGCAGAATTAGACTTCAGTACTAAAAAATGAGACACTGGGTAGTTCAGTGTCTCTCTTTTCTGCATAAGAATTTCATCCTTCTCTGGTCCTGATACATCCATTGAGATATAAAATAAATTCCACAAGTTTGGTCTAAGTCTTCAGAGGAAGGATTGCTGATGGCAGAATAGCAACTGAAATCCAATCCCCTCTGTCAAGCCATTCTCCTCCCACTCCCCTCCACTAACTTGTTTCATCACAAGGTTTATACTGATGGCGTAAAAGACCCTTTATGAAGTCACAGTACTGTGGCAATATTCATGTATGCTGCAAAAGCTAATATTGACACAAAAAGGCACTATTTTATAAAGATGAATGTTAAGCAACATCTATTACCATTAGCTTTATTATTTATCTTCATTGAGAATAGCTATGGACTTAACTATGCTCACTTACCCCTTCAATGAAGTTGTTACAATTTTATTTCAAACAGGCTCTGTGAGAAGTTTCTAAAATTTCAAGTTGAAATCAAAACAGAACTGAAAATTAAATATATATGTTAGTATTTTGCCATTTTGCTATACAAGACAAGTTGAAGTATTTTAGAATTATTAAAGTGCTTACCTTTCAGTGTCTTGAAACCTTAATCAGATCCTTACTCCATGGTGTATTTTTATCTGATAAATACAGAAACTACTCTGTGTTCAATGCATTTGTGTAATGCAGGAGTTTTCAAATCAGAATCAAGTTGTGGCCTATGCAGAATTACCTTTCTAGGATATAATGCTATAAATCACGTTATTATTTTACTGTAAGCATAAATGAAATGCAACTTCTTTTATCACGCTTGGTTTAAAATCCCATTTTACCCATCAAGACTACTTTTTTCTAATAGATTCCATGAGCTGAATCCTTTATCAGCCACATGCATCAAGAAAAGAAAACAACTCTATACAGTAAAGAATGAAATCAATCTGTAATTTTAAGACTGTACAGTCAGGAATGAAGAGAGAGGAGTGGTACATCCAAACAATGAGAGAAAAAGATAAACACTTTTCACATTTAAAAATATATCCCTAGGTCTGAAAAGACAGGTAAATACCTTTGGTTCAGGAGCCAGACTGTATCATAAATTGTGCAACAAGGTCTGCTAGAAGAGAAACCACCTTGTTCAATCAAAACTACTTGTCTGTTTTTATTCTCCTTCTCCCCACAACAGAAAACTGAATATGCTTTGCACAAGACACAGAAAGAGTATGTGAGTAAGCTCTGGCATACCACTCCACAGCCTGCTGAGGGTTACTGGGCTCGGGAGATCTATTTCTTAATATGTCAATATCCAAAACTTAGTACCATAGTCCTGATGCAGGGTGCTCCTCTCAACCTCTCCTAACAGAGCTAACCCGTGCAAGGGATTAAGCGTTCATCAGAGCATTGCTCATTTCATCTCCTTGACACATTCCAGAACTACTCCACACAAAAGAATCACTCTTGCTCGAAAAAGCTATGTAGGTCATAAGATCTAATTTAAGTTCCTGGCCTGAATGAAAAATACAGCTGATTAAAGCCAGGGGCTCACTGAGGTTTGCCAGATCCCAACTGGAAGTCTTAATAGCCATGGTTTTTGCCATTCTAAAGAATGTAACTTTATCACAAACTAGAAATGTCAGTTAGCCCCAACATTAACATATCATGTTCTTGTCTTATCTACGCACAGCAACAGTTCTTAAATTAACTGTCCTTCACGCTGGCCAAGGCTGCAGGAAATAAGCCCAAATTTATAACCTCCAATTTTTTCAAATTGTTCATCTCTGGACATCACCTAGCGAATGCTTAAGCACAAATCGTACACCTCCACTGCTGTGATCAATTCGTACTTTTGAATGGTTCTTTTTTTGCCAGTAACATCTCCATGTGAAAAAAGGAACTAAACGTCATTGTTTTTTTCTGATCGTACCTATACCAGGTACCTCTGACATCATGCTGTTATTTTCTTACTACATGGAATTAGTAAAAAAACCCAACATAAACTATCGAGACAAATTCTCAGAGCAGAACAATCAGGAGGGAAGCCAAGACAAGGCAATGGTATCGATTCCATATCATTTCTAGCTCTCTCTACTTCTTAACTATTTTGTACATAATGTAACTTGCTCTACATAGCCTCTAGTATTCCATCAGGCAGTGAGTTGAATATGCTGCAAGGGTATAAAACATAAATACATCATTTACTTAGTTGCACTTTTAAAAATCCAACTCCTGCATTCAATCTCTAAGCTAATGAAACACATGGTGAAGCTTTGCTACTCGCCATTCCTCTCTCATCTTGCAGAATATTGCCTTGTATCTGTTTGCTTTTAAAACTCAACATCAAAATCTTATTTGCTTCTAGAAAACTCCATCTTACCAGTTACACTAATTTTGACAGCCCCTGCTAAAGAAAAAAAGACAAAACTTCATAGCTTATGTATTTTATATCGTTTACATGTAAACAAACCAAACAAAAGTGTTCTTACTTGCTGGCAGGACAAATAATTTTAGTATAGAAAATACTTTGAGCATACTTGCTGAAATCTGGAGAGGTGAACACACGTTGCCAATGTGCTGTACAAGTCCACAGCATAAAGTTACACACACTTCAGAATCTGACACACACAAATCAGTCACCAAGATCAGATTCTTCACTCTCACAGACTTGGATCAGAAACACCAACAAACACACCCTTTCTTAGACACACTACTTCCCCATCTACCATCACTTTAGTTGGCAGTCACATACATTACTGATTTGTTCCTGAGTCCTTTTCAGTCTTTGTAACTCGGGTGTATCGGTCACAATACTGAACCCTCTTCCTTTGCTTTCTTCAAAGTCTCTTTTGTATTTTACCTACAGAATAGAAAATACAGAACAGGGTTGTTTTCATTTTCCACAATGTGCCCTTAGCAATGCAGTAGTTCTTTTTCACTGTAAATAAAGCAGTTGTTAAAGGCTTTCAGCCCTTAAAGGAAAAGTCTGTCTTCATCCCTGAACAGAGATACACAGCAACTGGACAAAATTTTCCAGTGCCCAAGCAAATCCCTCCTCCAGGCTGCTGTGGGCTCACCTCTCCCTCAACAGTCACTTCCTTCTCCAAGCAGCAACAACAGAACTACAGATGCCAACAAAGCATTAAGCAAGCACTTCTTTTCACACTGAAAAATAGCTACAACAAAATCTGGAAGTCTTCTTCACAATGAGTCTACCAGTCTCTTCCCTGGTTGAAAGATATATTATACATTAAAAAAAGCACTGCATATAAAGACGACTGTGAAGTCAAACATTTTTAAGTTAGGGAATAGCTGACTTACAAACAAACTTAGGTACCATCTTCATTTGTCCCTCTTGCACATACACATTACAATATTTTCTTCAACCAGGAACTCATATATTACCGTTTGACAAGGCCCCACTTTATTTTGTGCACAGCAGATGTGGTTTCATATGTAGTTATATCCTTTACCAGACTGGACTATTCACATCTGACCATCAAGGTAGTGATATTAGGCTCCTCAGGAGCTTTTTTTGTAGCTCTCATCAGAGTCATCAATCAAGCTTCATAATGTACCTTGGAGAGTAGGAATGGCATTATCCACTCTACTGGGGCAATCTGCAAGCTGAGGTGGAAAAGCTTAATTTCCAAACACATACAGGGGGCTCAGGGTGTTTGCTCTTAGATCCCAAACACTTGAATATGTTCTAACCGTAAACTAAAGTTACAAATACCCAGCACATCTGCAAATCAGTCTTGGGGAATCCCAATTCTGAAATAAAGAAGTTCAAATCTTCAAAATCTTAAGTCACTGTTGAGCAATAGACAAAACCATAGAGACAGAGCTGGTACCCGTGTCTCCATGGATGGATTCAGCTACTTGACCCATATCAACTTCCTTTTACTTCCTGCATGTTACACTTTATTCACTACACACATCCAAATGTTGCATCACATGTGAGAGCAGTAGTACAAAAAGCAGTACTCTACCCAGCGGGTAACCAGAAAACATCGAGCTTATACACCAAACTTGTAGCTCAAGTTTGACTTAGGCTTATCTCATCAGCAAGCACTTAATGTTATGAGAGTGATATACAGGAAAAACCACCAACAGCAGTGAAGTTTTATAAGCCCACAGAATACTGTTTGTGCCACCCATCCAAATCCTTGAGAGGTATTTTCATAACTTCTGCTTTTTCTTTAAAAATAGCCTTTCAGTATATACAGTTAGCAGGGGTCGCTCAGGGGCCCACAATGCAGATCCTTGAAACACTGCAACGAGCTACCATTTTAGTTTGTTCTACCTTTAGAACTAGCTTAAATTCATATACAACTGACTGCAGATTTCACACGTGTATATTCTTTCCATGCCACCTGGAGACTAAGAAAACTGCTCCCACGCAGGATTTTGAGGACAACACGGGCTGGTCCTACGTCCTTGTGTTCACCTCCACCAGGTTCATCCCTCTTTGACCATCACTATTAGATATTACTTGGTCTCTCTCTAAGCTTCTACATTAGTATAGCCCATCCCTTCCTGCCTTCTTGCTAAACTCCTTTACCCAAGACACTTCAAACACTTCTCAGATAGGATTTTGCTGTTGCCTAGTATCTACTTTCCACCAAATGGCTCTCTGTCCTCCCACTGCGACATTCAAAGGCTTCCTTGAATACAGGACTGCCTGACACTACGAGATAGATCTTATGAGTATACGCAGACTTTCTTTATTTGAAGTTACGTAAAACTGCCAAATGTGGACAGGCTTCCACAACCAAGGACACGTGCCTAACACAATACTCTTCCACCTCAGCAACTTAAATTCCTCAAGGAGTTCAACTTCCTCAAGTTTCAATTAAGCCCTAAACACTAAAACAGCAGAGCTGTTCAACAAGGAAAAAAATAAAGCAAGGCATCAACATTCTCAAATAAGGGAATAAAAATTTGTCCTAGCCTCAGCCTTGGAAATAGCTGAGTATTTTGCATTAAAATTCCAAACTTTTCCTGAGGCAGACAGCTGACACAGAAATCTTCAGCCTTACTGCTTCAAGTTTACTAAGTGAACACATCAAATGATGAGAAATTGGCTCAGCCCTGCCTATAAGGGAGATTACCTATTGTTATAAAGAGTCTTTCCTGTTATTAGTTGCAAATGTACCAGCCATTAACTTCAAATGACCTTTAATCATCTTACAAAGAGACAGAAAAAGAAGAGAGGAAGGGAAGGAGACAATTTTAACTTCACTTTATTTTAACCCTTCAGTTAGATAAAAAAGGCTCCTACTCCATTATTACAGGAGTAAGATTAACTACCATCATTAGTGCAACTACCCCAACATAACTGTCTTAATTGTTTAAAATATTAGTGGGTAATATTGGATTTAGTCATCTAACTTCAAAATGCAGATTTAAGTTATCAAAATCACCAAAAAATGTAACGTTTCACAAAGACCACAGCTTGGTGAAACACAGCCCAACAAAACCACTAGTTACTATAGAACAAAGATGCTGTAAGTCATTCAGAACTTGGATCCAAACAAAATCCTACACACAGTATCATAAACATTTATGAATGAAGAAAGGAAACAATGGCTGACTGATGTGAAATTTTAGATCTTTAAAATTCGAGGTTTTCAATCAAGAAAACTTCTATTTGCTAAAAATCAGGGACTGAAATGCAATGTAATGAATTTACAGTAGGAAAGAATGTTCTGTATAGAAGCTGTAAATATCACTATAGTGAATGACTTAACTGTCTATTGGGTCTGGTTAAGAGGTCACACAACCAGGACAGCTGTGTCGTAGATTCAGAGAGTCAAAGAATGGTTTAATTTGGAAGAGACCTTGAATATCTAGTTCCAACCCCACTGCCATAAGCAGGGACACCCTCCACTAGACCAGGCTGCTTGAGGTCCCATCCAGTCTGGCCTTGAACATTTCCAGGGAGGGGGTAGCCACAACCTCCCCGGGCAACCTGTTAGAGTGTCTCAGCACCCTCACTTTGAAGAACTTCCTGACAATGAGTCAGTCAAACTGACCAAAGGGATATTTCATACCATAAAACGTCATACTCTGTGATACAAGCTATGGGGGAAGGGGGCATTTGTTATTAAAGCATTTGTCTTCTGAAGCGACTGCTATGTGCGCTGGGGCCCAACCTCCCAGGAGGTAGGAAGAATACATTTTTTTTCTTTTCCTTTGCTTCTGCCCTGCTGAGGAGAAGTGACAGCACAACTTGGAGTGCCACCTGGAAAGAAGCCAGCCAGGTCAACCCATGACAAACTGGAGCTCTTGAAAGTCAGTTTTGAAATGCAAATGTCTATGAACCCTAATGACCAAATCATAGCTGTGGCAATTCCCTACTAAGATGCTTTTTAGCAACTCATCACCAAAATCCCAGCCCATGGTTCATAATGTTTCCCTCTTGTCTCCAAAATTCAGTGCTGTCTCACAAAAGTAGAGAGCCCTCAGTGTTGACTGCCCTGAAAAATTGATCCTTTGAGAAATAATGTGTGGCATAAACATTAGAAATAAAACAGTAATAAATCACCATAAATGAAAAAGTTTTTAAGTAAAAGGACTAAGTGATTGAACAGATTTTTAACGAATCAGTCTTCTCAGATTCATGACACCAGCAGGACAACTTTGAGAGGCCCACAAACAGCCTGTACAAGTGCACTCAAAAGGAAGCACCAAGCAGCCAAGGACAGTGGCTCCATCTTACTCATTGCATAAAATCTTACACTGGAGAAAACGCTGCTCGTTTTTCTTGTAGGTGTACTTGGCAGCAAAGCCACCTAGTAAGAAAACAAGATTAATTTTTCCTGGGAAATATATGCTGGAAATATATATGGAGCCCTAAAAGACTGATTATTCTCTTGGGGATTTTGGCACCTAGCCTTAGTCCAGATGCTTTTGCAATAATTCTGTTTTGCATTAGTTCATGTATCAGTTGAACAGGAGTTCAAAACCACCAAAGACTAAAAGAATCAGAGCAAGAATTCCACACAGTGGATCCTCACGTTCTTATGATCATGGAGAAGTTCTTAATAATGCCAATCTCAAACACACTCTTCATTCCATCTCTGCCTCGAAAAGTTCCTCAGCCACTGCAAAGCAAATATTAAATAGCCAAAAGCTAAGATAATGTCAGACAGCTTCTTGCATAGTCCCTCCTCCACTTCTCTGTCCAGACTAGGTCACTGTGCAATTAAGCTGTTTCCAGAGTATTTTTCCTTACTCTGACACACCATATAGCCCCACAGACTGTGGCATCATCATGTCTGATGCGCAGCACTAAAGGATTAAGCAGAATAGAATGAGAGGACAGAACCCTACACATCACATTTGCCCTGAGAGGAAGGCACTACAGTCTTTACCACACCCTGAGTATTAATGAATTCATTTCAGTATGTTGTGGTTGAGGCCAACCCAGAGCCATCTGCTCCTTCTGTGACCAGCACACACAACTACTTTCCAAAGGTCACCATCTGCTAATACACTGGATTTCACAGACTGGCAAGAAATCCTCAGCACAGGTCCTAGAGGCATATCTTGGCAAAGATACCTCTGTTTGGATCTGCTTCTTCCATAGAGCGCCTATGTCTACTGACTTTGCCTTGATTTACCTTGCCTTATAAAAATTTCTTGGCAAGACAGCAAATTTACTTTGTAAGTCAGGTTTTTATGAACATGACTAAAAAATATTTAAAGGTAAATTGAATGGAAAGAACAATTCCAGACTAAACTCAATAAGACTACTTTTTAGAGATCCTTTGTAAGAGAGATTAGTCAACTAACATTATCCTATCCCACAAAGCTAGGTTTCAGTCTTCCCAGCAAAACCCATTTAGAGCTGCCCATAGCTCTAAATCCCATTCATTTCCTGTTCATATTAGAGGTCGATTCCAAGACCCAACAACAGTCAGTACCCAATCTGCCCAGGCACTGCTCCTCCTATGGGCAGTAAAACATGATCATTCCACTGTCACCCAATTAGAACTATCCTTCTCAATAAATGTAATCAGCCATCTGGAATGCAGGAACTGGGACTGGCCCACAGGGCAGACTAAACTGTCCTCAAGATTTTATATGAATGGAAGCTATAGGTTGGGCATTCCTCAGGGAAGTAAAGGAGTTATGGACTCCTAAAAGGCCACTGAATAATGCATTCTACTGGAACAAGGGACTGAAGAGGTAAATATTTCATCCCTTTATTTTTATTCTTCTTAGACAGCTAAAGGAATGTGTGTTAAAACCAAAAAAAATTAACTGTGGGGAGTAAAATAAAACAAAACCAAAATCTGGATACAACTTTTTGCTCTCACAGTCTTGAGAATACATGCAGTTACAGTGTAGAAAATTTCTTTTTAATATAAAAAGAAAAACAATCTCACAATTTATGGCTCTGATGTAATAGTTGGTATCGTTTCTTCCTTCAGCAAGTTTCTCTTTCAGAGAAGTTTTAAACCTGAAAAGCACTCCAGCATGATGAAAAAACTTTTCCAACTATACAGACACCAAGAAGTGCCACCACTAGCATTAAATATACTGTCTTTCTAAGCACATCATGTAAACATTGGGCAAGTCTGTCTGTGCTCCTCTGTGAAGTATGCCTGAGCAAGTCTCCAACCATCTGCAAATCTCTGCACTGTAATTCCCTGCGGACGTTCAGTTTTGCCAGGGAACTGTTTCTAACAATAAAAAATCCTGGAATCTCCATCAGAACCATTATAATGTTGGAGGGATGCATATTAAAATCTATAAATAGTATCTCTGCAGATAATGCTGCTGTAATGTGGTCTGTTTATACTGAGGATGGTGAGAGTGGCTCACAGAAAAAAACACAGGCAAAAGCATTCCAGAGCCTGGGATGCGCAGAGACAGGAAATTGGAGGCAGTGAGAGACCAACAATTTCAGAATGAGAAAAAGATGGAGTCCTCCATTTAAAGCATGTGAACAGGAGTAAAATTAAGAGTTGAAGAGAGGGAAATCTGAGACTCTTTCAACAGGCATACATCCATTCAAGTCACCTAGGCTCTGCTCAATCAGAAGTTACTTCCACTGAAACTATGCAGGTGGTTCTGCCCAAGAAATTAATTTTATGCTACCAAGTATGCTGCTCAAGTGCATGGTACCTTGGTTTTGTGCTGGGCAAAGTGGAAGTCAGTCACATCCTTATCTTTCAAAATACAGCAGTAATGTCCTCTGAAGTCTGTACACGCAGAGAATGCTACAAAAAGAACAAACTAGTGACAGATCGAACTGCTTTCCCACCACTTCCACCAGTAATTATCCATTCACGCTGTGAAACAAATTTAAAGTCAACATCTTCGAAGCAAATTTTGTGCAAAGCTGCAGCTGAGATAAATGGCATCAGATCTTCTGTCCACTCCCTATCACGTGGTATATTCTGTGTTTGAAGTAATTTATCTTCAAAGAACACAAGTCTGAGGAGGTGAAGGATTCCTCACTCTGTCACACCAGAACACATTTACCATATCTCATTTGCAGGTGGAAAATGAAAGATGGAGATAGATAGATAGATAGATAGATAGATAGATAGATAGATAGATAGATAGATAGATAGATAGATATAATCTAAATGCAATGTGACAAATTACCACCACATTTAACAATAATGTCCTCAAAAACGAAACTAGTGACAGCAAATTTCTTCAGACAATGCAGTAATTATCAAACCTAATGAAGTTAAGGAAAAAAAACCCAAACAAATAACCCTAAATGCCACATGTATAGATTCACTAAATTGTGGAATATGGTTTTAACTCTAGATCTGAACTACATGTACAGTCACTGTTTTGCTGTTTTCCTGTCTTCTCCATTGGAAAGGACAATACTCAGGCAACCTTCAGGAAAGTGGTGATCTCATGAGCTATGTACTCTGAAGGAAGTACACAGTAAATCACAAGCACATGTGAGTTTGCTCTGCCTACTCTCCATGGTGGACAGCAAATGCATAACTGCTGCTTGGCTACAGCATCAAGCCTGAGCTGGGAAGTCCTGTGGAGAGGCAGGATATGTTAGCTTGGGCTCAGCGCCATGCAAAGCATGGTCATACAGCCTGTAGTTGGCTCATAGTACTAGCAGAGCTGAGTGGCATCTGCCTACTAGGTACCAAAAAGATACAACCTACTACAGAAAAGACAAGCAGCAATAACATCAGTTCTGCTGAAGGGTAAAAAAGACACCCCAAATATTCTCCTGCCTGTAAAATCCCACCAAATAAAAAACCCCAAATCCTACCCAATAAGTCGTCCAAATTACCCAAGGGCCATATTGGTCCAAAGAATCAAGCCGAACACTGAACAAAAACATACATCATGGGATGTAAGAGAGACTTACCTCAGAAAAATATAATGCAAGAGAAGGGTGCAAGTTGTAGTCACAGATTACAAAAGGTAACCAAAACAAACACTAACTGGCAGCAGAAGCCAGCACTTGAAATTCAGGAAGCAGAATCTGCAAAGCTTTCATGAACAACTTCCAAAAAATCAGGGAACGTTCACTGCTGTATCAAAAGAAAGGGGCTGCAACAAGTCCAATCGAGAGCCACAAGAACACAGCCCAGCATAAACCACAGAGAAAAAGGATCTGAAATAACAAGACTTGAGCAACACAGGCACACAGGCACAAGGTAACGGGACACAGCACAATGAGAGGCTCTGGCCTCCACTTAGCGAACTTGGGGTTTCTCACATCTGTCACTCCAGTGACATGTAACAGGTACTTTATACACCACTCATACGTATAAACTATCCTCACGTCATTATCGTACACATCCTCCTGTCTACTTTCTTGGTAAGGACATATCATCTTACTTCATGGAGTTAATGGGTCATTTGCCTTTACGTGCTCTCATGGAAGCTCCTTACAGCACTTTACTCTGCATTTATTGGTTATTTAGTGGAAATGGATCTATCAAGTGGAAGTCTGAAGCACAACCCTGGTTGCAAAATCCTTGCCTGCTGTATATGCCCTTTTCTGTAACAATTACAGATTTCTCATGCAACCAGTTCCTCTGTCTCTGTACAATCAAGGACAGGGAGAGGCACTACCTATCTTTTCCCTTTAACAATAAACAGATTCTGAAATCCCTAACATTTTTCTTCCCACCAAGATATCTTTCTTCCACTCAATAAAGAAGATAAAACCATAAGCTACTGAAGGCACCAGAAATGTACCCTAGTGCTTTAGAAAGGAACATCCATTCTAAAAGTTGGAAATATAAAGTGAAATAGTAGGAAAGTCCATAAAACCCACTTTCAGTTAATGCCTGCAGCTCTGCACTTACAGATTAGTTTTAGTTAAACTCTAGCTAGGATGTGACAGTAAATCCCATTTTTTTGAGATTGTAAATTCTCCCTTTTGTTCTCTACCATAAAGCAGGAAAGAAAGGAGGGTAAATGTAAAATTACACATTTAAGAAAGGCAGGTCTACACCAGAAAATACATAGCAGAGAGTTCAGCCAAGTATGTTTAAATTTTCTTTATTTTCAACTGTGAATGTCAAATATTCCCAAGAGCTTCCAGCTGCAGTAGGGAAAAACACAAGAAACACTGGTTTGTCCCAGCTAACGCTCCAAAAACTATCAAGACAGGTGTTTGTGAAGAGGACTGAATGACTGCAAATGTTAATCCTTGGAGTAGACTGTGGGCCTCCTTCTGTAAAAGCCAATCCAATATTTACATCACCAGCCCATCAAACAAGAAAGTCATTACAATTTCAAAATTACAGCTACATCAGGAGATGCCAAAGGCTACCAGTAAAATCAGTGATGCATCCTGGTTTTGACTGTCTTTTCTTCTTCCACTCTGGCATCTGAATCACTGGAGTATGCAATTCCCAATACTTAAAAACTGTTTACCTCTACTCCTAGAACATGTTTACACAGGCGAACTGCCTGATCCATAAGGATACAGACTCAACACTGAAGCGTCCCTGGCTCAAGCTCACACTTCCCAATACACCATTTCAGAACTGGACCCCAGATCTACCACAACTCTCAGGGAAAGGCACAGGTTATCCTAGACTCCTGAAGCTACAAGACCTTATAAAGAAACCCTTAGCCACATGGCTGAAAGGAAAACACTACAGTGAGAACATGATACTTTAAAGATGGTTTTGCAGTGCTAATTGTAACAGGGAAATTAGATTATTCCATTTATCAGTTGTGAAAATAAATTGGGCAATAAGCATAAGTTGATCTCATTGATCCAACTCCCACCAAAAACATTTGCTGCTCAGACTCTCACTTTTGCAGCCTCAAAATGAGATCAGATAATTCAATCATCCTCCAAATCTGGCCTTAAATTTTAGGATTTTCTTTGAAAGCCTCAACTAAAGCTTTAGGGATCAGCTTGTTCCAGTTAATTAGAAAGCTCTGAGTAATTTAAATTTATCCTTAGGGATCAGAAGGGACCTCAAAAGATCATCTAGACCAATTAACCCTGTCACAGCAGGATCACCAAGTTGCACAGGACCACATGCAGGTGGGTCTTGCACGTCTCCAGAGAAGGAGGCTCCACAACTCCCCCAGGCAGCCTGGTCCAATGCACCCTCACTGGGAAGAAGTTNCCCTCCAGCAGCCGTGTGTCATGCAGTCGCTATCTATGGAACTCCTCTGCTGCTGCTAACTGGCCAGTAGGGTCATTAGAGGGAAAAAAAACAAAAAAAAAGGCAGCTCTTTCTGATACAGACACCAATAACCAACCTCTTCTCTGGAGACGTTCCAGACCCGCCTGGATCTGTTCCTGTGCAACTTGGTCTAGGTGGTCCTGCTGTGGCAGGGGGATTGAACTAGATGGTCTTTCCTGGTCCTTTCTGATCCTTAATGATTCTATGAAAATGGCAGCTAAGGCCTTGGGAAACAGGCTCTAACCAGAGTTCCAATGCTGCTCACCAAGCTGTCCACAAACCTCCTGGCACTCTGCGTTTTCATGAGCTGCTTTAAAATAAATTTTTGACCAGTTTCCTAAATCTTCAGAACTCTAGAGGTGCAAATGGATGCCACTATCGAGTTTGGTGTGGGATCAGTTTCCAGACACACAAACGATCAGCTGTACACAGCACAGTGATTTTTAAGCTGAGAGCTGAATTTTTTTCCAAACTGTGCCTGTAGAACTGTATGTAAAACCAAACCAAAAGAGCAGTTATTTATGATGTGTAAAGGAATGAGAAGGGCAAGGTACCCTTTAAATATATCCATTATTCATTCCTACTGAATACACATGACTTCTGCTTCAAGCAGAGAGGGATATGTTGTGAGGGATGCCCTTCTAATAAAAACAAGGCAGGAATGTGAGTACCAGAAGGCTCCCTGCAGGCTAAGAAGTGATAGTTGGCTGGGCCAGGATCAGAGCAAAACGTGAGATGCAGCAGAAGGCCCTGCTTACACATGGAAAAGCGAGCAGAAAGTTCACAAATTAGAGAAATTATTCTCGAAATTACCTGAAAACTTAAAGAACCTACACTGTTTGGGAAAAGGAAGACCCGAATCCCAAAGGAGCAGACAGGGACTGTAGTTTGCATTTCATATAAGAGATGCTGGCTAATAACAATGAGAAAGAGGGGAGGGAGGGAAGAGAATGAGGAGAACAGTTACAAATCACCACATCTGTAAAAGCTGTTCCCCTCGTTAAATGGCGCTAGTGTAGAGAAGGTGGGGATTTAAAGAAGAATCTTTGTAATTTAAATGTTACCCCTGTGCTGCTTTTTCAAAACTTACTTAGAAATGCGTAATAAATCCAAGTACTCCTTTAGTTACCAGCATTAAAGACCACAGGCTTTGGGTTTGGGTTGCTGGTTTTTTCCCCCTTTACTGACCAGGGAAACCTAGGAAAGAGGTCTTTGCCTTTTTTTAAAAGTGAAGTGACAATCCTTAAATGCGTAAGCATCCTACCTTCTGACTGCTTCCAGCGTTTGAAAACATCTACACAGATGAGCTTTAACATTACTGTAAAGTGTCAGAAGCTTCAATACTGTTTATTTTTCTTTCTTACCCCTAATAAGCAGGTAGTTTTCGCTCCCAAGGCAACCTAATATTTTTATTTTAGAGGAGGGAGAGCAGAGGCAAGGATAGACAGTGATGACACAAACAAATGGCACGTGTGGTTTGTAAGGAAGTAAGACTGGCAGGTGATGTTAAAAAAAACCTCTGAAGAGTGGCTAATTTTCTTAGGTATTAAACAGATTGCGTAGTTTTTAAAGATTTATTTATGTAGAAGAGAGAATGGTCAGCCTGCACTGAGGCAGCATGCTCTGCCCTTTTTTATATCCCAGGAAACATCAGATTCCGCAGGTAAGATGCGATTGGGATTTGGATCTGATCTATTCAATTCACCTATGCAGGGAAATATATTTCATAGAAGGCAAATAATGGCTTTTATGAGTAATACAGACAGTCTGCACAAATCAAATAGGCTGGAAAGAAAGACGCATTTAAATGCACTGAAATGTTCATTAATTGCAGAGCATTTCATCCAAATCCCACAGGACTCTCATGTGCTGGCGTAATAGGAAAAGGCACAACTTCTGGCAGTTGCACAACGTGCCTTCCAACACACTTATATGAATTACAGAGACTAGGTACAAACTTTCCCAATGACGATTGTCCTTTTCCATCACAATTTTTTAATATTTGCTGCTGCTGGGAAATGCAGTTACTCACAGCAGTTTGATCCTCGGGTCTCCTGTCAACTCCAACGCACGCTCACATCTTTTGAGAAATGATAAGTATTGCTAAATTAGTTCTAATATAATAAGGAAAAAAGTCTGAAGACAAAAACTACCTCCTCATAACAGACAAGCCCCAGAAAGTAACATCCCTGTCACACTTTGACAGATGTAACTCTGGGCAGGCAGCTTACGGTCAGTATTTCCACTAAGACACCGGGTTTAATTTCCTTGTCTGTCACAAAGCGTAAACGTGCATTCTAAGTGCTGCCTGCTGCAAAGATATGAAGTATTTTAGGCATGAACATTCTTCAAAAGGATGATGAATTTTTAAAGGAGGCCACTTCAACATCTTTTGTCAGAGCCCCGCTGCTAAACTATCTGCACACTCTAACAGGACTCTGCCCAGCCTACAGAAATCAGCTGAAACATGGACATCTGCAACTAGAGTCACAGTGTTTGAAGGGAAGCCTTCCACAGATGGCTTGTAGCCATTTAGGCAGACTACGATAGCAGTAAGGCAATCACTAGTAGAGTGACAGTGAAGTTTAACACCGGTAAGCGAAGGTTGATTTCTTCTTCTGACACATGAATAACATGCTAGAAAGAGGTAATAATGCAAGAAGAGAGTGAGCAAAGGAATAAAGCCACCATATGCTCAGCATAAGACCAAGGGCTCCAAGAAGAAAATTCAGTGTTGCCATAACCACTGTCAAAGCACACCACAGGAACAAAGAAAACAGCAGATACAGGTACACTGTACGTGCAGCATTAGAGGCAACTACCTGTTACACAAGTGAATACCAAACTTATTATTTCCTTATCTGTTTACACTGTTTTCCTGGCTCCTACAGACAGAGAATACGTTCTTTCCAGGTAGACACTGCTTTTGTGTGTGTGTTGAATTTATACACCTCCTAGCACAGAAACACTAGATAATGCAGTAGTTTATGTAGGTGCTGAGAACTGACAATGTGACAGCCTTTTTCTAGGCTACAACTCAACCCAGGCGCTAAGGCAGACACCTGCAGTCACAGAGACACAGTGCCCAGGGGTTCACATCAGCGTCATTCAAGGTATTTGGAGGTCTACAAACCAGCTGGATCCAGGAAACTGGCTCCAAGAGCATAAAGAGGAAAGAGAGGGGCAGAAAAGGACCAGCAGCAGCAAAGTGAGGAGCTACACTCCATTCCCTGACCCAGACCTGAGCCAATATGGTGTGTTAACACTGCTTGTCTCAAAATAGTATCAATACTGACACAGGCACTGCCTATACCAGACTTTGGGAATGTGTGAGAAGCACGCATTCCAACAGCTCGTCTGTCACTATGCACATGCTACAGCCCTTACCAGCACACGGCACCAGCATGGGAAGAAGAGTGTACATGCAGTCTGTACTGGAAACAAATGATTTTTGGTTAGCTCAGTCTGACTCCTGCTGCTCAGAACAAACTGTGCACTGCATGTGCACTGCTGTATCTTCAGTCTGCAGTTGTGTCAGCCCCAACTTACACTGTCACATCCCTGACAAAAGCTTTAGTTCAGATTTGGCCCTCAAATCAACAAGGCATCAGATGCAAGCCAAAGGCTGCTGCATCCCAAACATCCTGTCTTTCAAGGTGCTTTTATCACTTGTTTGGTACACGCTAGCAATCGGCCAAGGGACAAGGAGAAACTCATGGAGGATTCCTGGCAGGTTCATCCTTCTGGATTTTGTTTGCAAGGAGAGCTCCTCAACCTGCCCTTGCAGCCCTGGTGGCTGCAGGGGTGGTGAAGCAAGCACTGTTCGGGGTTGGGCTTTCACCTGCAGCCTGAGAGGAAGCTCGGTGGAGCAAGATCTACAGAGAACGCACTGCCCAAGAGCTGGCAGCATAGAGCTGCCAAATGAGAGATGAGTGAGACAACGAAAGGGCACAGACAGAGAGAAGAATGGTGGGGAAGAGGATAAACTTAAGAGTGTTTGGGATATTTGGCTGGCTGTACGCATGCCTTCTTGGGATCCTCAAAAAATCCTGGACCCGTCTGAGTGATTTTCTCAAGAAAAACGGAGGGGAAAATATATTTGGCATTGCAAGAATACCAGGTGGCTTCAGTGTTTGGCAACCATCTGGTCTCAGTTTTCTCTTTGTTAATAGTAGCAGCATCAAATGAGACAGATATAGGAGATGTTCACTATTAAAATATACACAATTAGACAAATAAAAGCTACCATGAAGCAAAAGGAATCCAGCAAATGGACAGCTCTGTTAAATGCATGGCTGCTTATTAAAAAAAATAATTAAAACACAGGGCCATCCTGAATTATAACTAAATAGCTGTTCATTTAACTCCTGTACTATTACACATGAATTATGACTTTTTTGCTAATGGTTTATCATTGTCCTCCCTTCCAGCTCCTCCACATACTGTATTGTAAAAGAGCCACAGAAACAGCCAGAAATACTCAGATTACAAAGAATGCAACTCAACATAGAAGATAAAAACTAGAGGAAGGAGGGAAACGGCAGTAGGGCCAGAGGTGTAGGTGAGCACAAAGGACCAAAGACCCACATTATTGATCTGTCATTTAAAATTACATTAAAAAGAAACCGTATTTGAATTTCATATGGCATGTTTTTGTCAAAGATAGTAGTAACTGTACAAAGCATTTAAGACTTCTCTGAAGTCTCATTGCTTCAAGATGGTTATTACCATCTTAAACCGAGATCAGTTATTACTTCAAAATATGAAGCGTATGCAGAGAGGATTTCTCAGAAGCAGGGAGAACAAAGACAATCTGCAGGTTCATTTGCCTCCATCAAAAACCTCTTGTTTGCACATATGTGGTAGGCAATTATGAGACATGCTGCTTTTGCACATTACTAATCTACACCCACAACATACCTAATTACAATCTTGCAGTCAGACTTTAAAGATGTTGGTGCAAAGTCTTTGCTATTTTTTTTATTTATTTGAAGGATTAAAAAACAGCCAAGTAGAAACAAAAAACTAACTATACGCAAGGAAATCTAACTTGAAAACTGAAGCAGAGAAGCAGTTGAGCAACAAGAGCCCCTTACGGCCTCTGCCACTTGACTTCATGGTGTTACTCCAGCTGTCAGAGAAAACAATAGATGAAAACACAGCAGTAAGATTGAATAATCTAAAAAAAATGCAACTATGTCCCATAAATGCCAACATGTATAATGTAACCATTGCCACCAAAGAATAGCATCCATTTATCATGGTATATGTGTGAAAACTTGCCACCACAGTCATATTGTGCGCTAAGAAGATTAAACGTGACTCTGATGTGAGATAACTCTTGAGTAATAGCTTTAATATTTTTTTCTTTCTTTTGATTAAAGTCCTCTTTTCACCAGCACTGTACTGGGCAAACTTGTTTTGCCCACTTCTACCTGCCAACTAAACTTCAAGCACTTTATCCTCTGAAATTATTAATTACTGGTAAATGCCAACTGAGGTGGCTGTTAGTTCAAGCTAATGAGAGGAGTCCTGATGAGCAAAAATCAAAAGACACACCAGGCACAGAGTGAGAAAGAACTTCTGATAAACATCAAGAATCCTAAGAAATCCCATGGCATTCAAGGGGAATTCAGTTTAAGGGCTCTGCACTGGCATTCTTTTCCAAATGCACAATGCAGTGTTAATAGGGTCCTGGTGCTTTGGTGCTCCCATCTACTGATGTCATGACAAAAATAACTAGACTGTGGAAACACTGGTTAACAGAGCTTCAAAAATCATGTCTCTTCTCAGCCATCCACTGTTTTGCAAATATCTTCAAGTTATACAAGTCTGCAGTAGCTCTATCATCTGTGCAGCCAAGACTGTTAGCAAACACCTGAGAACTTTAATTCAAAGTCCTCGACTACATGGTATTTATAAGAAGTTTTAGTTGGTAAGATGCAAATAATCAATACATAGCAAAGAAGGATTCTTTCACTAGAACTCTGTCTGCATGGTTAATCTAGAATCTTTTGCTTCTGCTCTCTTTAATGTAATAACTTTTAAGAGACTGTGTAAAACAATCCAAATATTCACAAAGTGTTTTCAAAGCGAGTTCACACCATTCTCTCAGAGCTACTCAAGCTTGTTATTATTCTAAATGCTGAGAACAATACAAAAACGTTTGTACTACTGAAAACATACTTTAGCAGAATGCAGAGTATCACTACTGTGTTTTGGCTAAGGAAAGCCATCCTCAGCTAGCTGAAAACGTTTCTTGTTTAAGTGTCAGTGGATATTTATATCACAGTTCATCATAATCACCTACCTTCTCTTTAAAAGTAAAATGTCTGAATTTCATTTTTCTTAAACTTATCTATAAATCAGCAGAAAGCTTGCAATTTTGACTAAGAAGTAAGGAAATTGGTTCAGCAAATACGGTAAGTGTTCATAATTTCTATCATTAAGTGTAATACATATAGTAGTGACTGTCCACATAAACCATTGCAGATGTCACAGACCAGGCTGAATAAGCAGCCTGGTAGCACAGAATTTTTCTGTACCATTTCCCAAATTTAAACCTTTAATTTAGAAACAAACAAATTCAAGAAAACTCTACCAGCTGGTAGAAGGAAAACATATCATGTTCTGTTTTTATTGGAAATGGGTAGGTGTTGATCAAGCATCTTGTACTTCAGAGCTCTCTATGTCCTTGCCTACTAATTAAATTCAGACACTGACCAGTGACACATTTCAGTTTGACCTCAGCCACCTAATGCTCAGGAAAGAATGTACAGGGAAAAAGGTCAAACAAATTCCAGTTTACTTTTAACTACAGTCTGAAATCCTCTGTGAACTCCACACCAAGTTTTGCTCCTTTACACGTACAAAAAAAACTTCAGCAGAGCCCAGAGAAACATCTTTCCCATGAACCGTTTTATGATTCCTTCAGCTTACACTAAAGCAATTCCATGACTGCAGTAATTACATACATATCTCACAACCAAGAAAAGACTCGGTAAGCAAAACAGGACACTATTCTTTCTCCTCAAGAAAAATGCAAAACTTGCCTAAGTGTAATATATATTATCTACTCCAAAGCGATATATAGCCCTTCAAGTTAGCACTGATTTTATTATGAGTTCCGTAACTAAATCCACATAAATCTGGAGTTTAGGTCAACCCATTCCGTTTACCAGAGTGCGATGGAAGTGCCAGGTGCAAGTCTAGCTGATTCAGCTGGAATTTCTGCCAGGAATTCAAGGGAGTGTGCACGGCTACAGATGCTCAGCCACATTTTGAATGAATGCAGTGTATACTTTTCACGTGCTTAAGTCACTCTGCCAGCCAGTGCAACGTAGACAGCGCCACAATCCCAAACTCAGGCTTCCTGCTTCAAAGCAAATACTGCCAGATGTGCTATCTCGATCCATACGGGGATGCTCAGGGACTGTAGATGACATTAAGGCTTCTCAGGCTCCAGCTGAGCCATTACTCACACCATCAACTCACCCATCTTTCCTCCTTAGCATGGAAAGAGCAGCAGGTAGAGGCTAAGTTTGTTCCTGAATCCCGTTTTGCAATATATTCTGAAATAGTATGTATTGGTTCATTTTCCTTCGCTGAAAACAATACAGTGCCATGTAAAACTCACAATGATGAATGATATATTTTTTTAGAGTTTACTCAATGTGCACAGTTGGAAATGGGTAAGTCCTAAGTGCATACGTCAGAATTGCACATATCATGTTCAATCTGCCCTTATTCATGTGTCAGAGAACACTGTTTAGACCATTAATTAAGGATGAATGTAAGACACACACCACCCAGAACCCAATGTTGTACCACTACAGAGGCTTGAAAACCCTCCATAATAAACCATAAACACTAGTGACCACCCATTACACACACGCATTACATAACTGAAACACAAGTTAGATTATCTCCGTTGTAGAAATGTCTCCAGCCCCTATCACACTGGCATACAAATACCAAATAATAATTAGCAAGAATGTAGAACTTGTTCTTGGAAAGGCTTGTTTGCCACAACCCTCAAAGCCCATTTTTGAGAGCTTTACATGTTTTCAGGCTTTTTTTCTTAATGTTTTCTTTCCACTGTGCTCTGCTCCTTTTTCTTCTCTTTTTCATCTCCCTCCCCCACCCCCCAA
>VZRI01000586.1:176978-270993 GCA_013397515.1 Upupa epops
CGGTCATAATCAATCCTTCCCAAGCTGGATTCCACTGCATCTTGACATAACAATCAATTACTTTCCACAAGCAAAGGTTTCCAGAAAAAAAGGAGTCCAACATAAAGCTTTCCTTAGTTGTTTTACAAAAGCAAACATGAACTTTTGAACAATTTTTAGGGATGAAATGAGTATGAGTTTGACAGATAACTATATGTCAACTAACTACATGCAAACATCTTTCTAGAAGAGATCAGAGAAAAAAGTTAAGAGATCAAAAAGCATGGTAAGGGGTAAATGTGAAACATGAAGGACCGATTATTAATAGAAGACTAGAAACTAAAGAAAACTAACTGAAAAAAATTAACCGAGTGGCAAGTCAAAAAATTTTAATAGGAAATATATAACAGATGGACTGAGTTCAGGTCCTTCACAGCATCAGCCTCATTTACAAGTACCTTTTTCCTTGTCTAATTTGTCATTTAAGCTTTTCAACTTGATTTGCCCCCACTCTCCAAACTGTAGAAGAAAGGCAGGAGCAATATTAAGAAGATTATACACAGCTCACAGATTCACCTCTTCTTATGACGATAAAAGTACTGATATGTAGTTTTCCTGGCAAAAGCAACTATCCATTTAGAGCCTGATACCAGCTGGGTGAATCTGAACTCATAAACTGAGAGTGTTTATAATGCTGAACTGGAAGACATTATTGGTTTCTCGTTTCTTCCTACATATCGGCAAAAGCCATCGTTCTGTTATTTCATAACTGCAAGACATTTTCTCCCACATTTATTTTGTTATAGCCTGAAACACAGGAGGTCAGTACTGCACTATCTTAAGTTTTCTATCAGCTGCCACAGAAATGAAAGTTTTCTTATTTTCAAACATATGGTCTGATATATTTCCCAGGGGAAAGTCAGGCAACAGTTAACCTCTTCCTTGTTCTTTATTTCTATTTTATGACTAAAACAATATTTTTTAAAATAAGAAGTTTCTCTAATCAGTATGATTTTTTTTCTTTTAGTCCGTTCTGAAACATTTCATCTGTAAGCCTTACCGACTTTAAGAGTCCCTGTACAATTATCGAGCTGCATCAACTCAGATGCTACAATCCATTCTTTTGATCAAGGACAGAATCTCATCTATTGTCCTGCTTCAGTTTATGTTTTAAACTGACAAGACAAATGTTTACAGCACATATTGCTTATGCAAACACTGATTGTCATCTGATCATTTTGCCACAATTCTTGCTATTAGTTTCTCCTATAGACCCATGTAAAGCCCCACTTTTACATACGTGCTGCAATAAACGCTCATCAGATTTCAAAGGACAAAATGAAAACAAGGGAATTTTTTCACATGACACTCTCAGTGAACCCCAGTGAAACCCTCCTCCCACTCCTAACAGTATTTGTCTGAGGGGTTTTAGTTGCTGTCACAATTTGTGCTCCTGGAACAGTGCTAAGCAACTGCAATATAAAAAACAACATAGATCTATCTGTCTCTATATATATCTATCTCTCTCAATAACAGGAAAGTATTTTATTGCCTTTTTAAAAAATGTAAAAATACACCTTTGTAAAGCATAATTTGAGCAATCTCTCTTCAAACTAAAAATAACTACAAAACATTTACATAGAGAGTAACGGGAAAACATACACATACAATGTAAGTCCTGGGAGAGCTTGCATCCTACTTAAGCTTTAAAATTAGGCTATTTTACAAGACAGAAAAAACAAGGAATTTCACTGCTGTTTAAATACCAATATATTTCATCACCAAATAACCTTGTCTCTGAGGAATACCTGCTAAATACAAGAACTGCTTGACTAAAAGCATCTGAACAGTATTACGAACAGCACTTTCTTTGGTAGACACTGCTTCTTGGATATTATTATTAGTACAGTGCATCAGACATAAGACAATCATTTTCATTTTAAAGACAACAGAATTAACCCATGAGAAACTAAGCACTGTAGTTACCAGAGAAGTGAGGAGCAGGCCTTAAGGTCTGTGCATATGTTGACATATATTAAGTGCACTGTTTACTGAATTATAGTTCCTTTCCAGTCACAGGAGTTTCATTTGTTTCCAAATGGTCTGGATTCTATACAGTGGTACCTTACCTTATTACAATTCAGCTGCATTGAGAAAATTCATTTAAAAGGAAAAAAAAATATCTCCAAAACAACACTTTTCCTTTTTATAAAAAAACACAACAGAGATGGTTAGAGATATCCAAATCCAACCTTCTGGTAAAAGCATGGCCCTAGATCAGGTTATCATGGGCCCTGTCAAAATCTTGACTTCTTCCAGCAGGAGACATTTCATTACTTCTCTGGACAGCTGGGTTTTTCTACAGTAAACCATTCACATAGTGAAAGTATTTTTTCTGACACCCAAGGCAGTCTTTCCTCTGAAGCAACTATTCCCATTGCCTCTTCTCCTACCAGCATGCAACCTTCTAAAGAGAGAACCTTCATTTCACCTGTAGCTCTCTTTTTAGTTATTGTAAGACTGTAATTGTATTTCCCCTTACTCTTTTCTTCTTCAGGCTGAGAAAACTCATTTCCTTCAGTCCTACTTCAGATTCAAAAGTTCTTCTGCTCTTGTTACCATCTTTGTGGTTGTGCTACAGTCTGGCTAAGACGTAGTTGATTTTCTTCCTAACATTCTGTATATTGCTTTGGTTTAGATTTATGAACAAAACAATACAAAACACTTTAATGTTTGAGCTGTTGCTGGACAGCATTTGCACAGGATCAAGGTCTCGTTTCTCATTCTGCACCCACAGTGAACAGATTAAGGATGCACACAGGTTGGGAAGGAACACAACTAGGCAGTGAGGGCAGAGTATTTGTTTTAAGACATCACCTATCCCAAGCAGACCTGATTTTATTTTTAAAAAATAAATTCAAAATTGCACCAGTTTTTAGGTCCTGGTTATAGTACTGTTTTTTACTTCTAATTAACCAAATTCAGGGGCCAACTTGTGTCAAAATGATGGAATGAGACTATTAAAACAGAATTCTTAACAAAATTGTTTGGATATTTACTTTTTTAAGGCAGAATGTGCTCTTCAAAATGCTATTACATGACTTGGAAGATGAGGCCTCAAAAACGACTTCATTATTTGAGTCACTAGGATTAATTTCACTATGCAGGTGTTTTATTTGTAATTAAAATAAATATGGCTTAGAAACTTGGAGAAACCCACTCTGGCTTAGTAGCCAAGATATAAATGAATAGGGATAAAAGAAAAACTGATCTGGTTTCATTTTTCATACATTTAGGTCACCAAACAACATTTTTATTCCAGTTGCAGTTCTTCAACTGCCAAACTGGACTGCTGGTAGAATACAAGCAAATAAGCACAACCTTTATTAGTTTTCCACTTTATTTTTTCCCAAGCTTACATTATATAAAATAAGTAGCTTACAGCATTGCTTACAGCACATGGGCCATGCAGCTTCCAGGCAGCTTCCTGAAACTGGGCATCTCAACAGAAAAGTAGGTGAAGTCTAAGCTGAAAAGCTATCTAAATAGCCATAGTCTTGCCATGAGCTCATAAACTGCACATCTGACTGCTTTACAGGCAGCATTTCATCTTTCACAGGCATCCAGTCTCATATCAGTTTGGTTACTGTGACTGGAGACGTTGCAATGAAAGAAATTCAGATATCACCTTCAGCTGGGTGGAGAAAGGCCTTGAAAAATGAATGGCTTTTAAGTAGTGTCACTATGAGGCTACAGCTGCAAAGGAAACATTTTGGCCTTGGAGATAAATTTAAGTCATTTCAGAAGTCAAAGTTTCCCAAAGACAGGCAGAGGGTGAGAACACAGGCAAGAAGAAACACTCCTCTTTCCAAATGTTGTGGGTTTATTTTCAAAAGAAATAGAAAACGATGAAAAGATGGTGACTGAAAGCACAAGTCTAATAAACTTTCCTGCAATGTGTCCCAAATCATTTCTCACTCCTCACATCAGGTGAAAAAACATAAGGATAAGTTGTAGTTGAACATGAAGAGGATTGCCATTATTTGGTGTTCAAAGGAAGGAAACAGGGATGGTACAGCAAAGATAAAAAAGCATCAAAATAGTCTTTTGTCTCTTAATGAGTAGGTCGGCAAGTGACAGCTAACTTTTTGGCAAGAACCAAGAGTTATTACCCATATGCTCACCAGGGCATCAGGATTTTACTGGAACCTGAACAGTGATCATAGCAAAAGCAGCCAGGAGAGCTAGTATATAGGATGCAGCACGAAGGCACCCTGGTTTTCTAGGGGCTACCCAATCAAGTCCAAGGGAAAACTGGGTGCTTGGGCAACATGGGGTTAGTTCTAGCACAGTAAATGAGATCGGAGAGGAAGCCTTCTGATAGAAAGGTTAGGACTGAGCTTGTAATGCAGCCACATACAGCAACTGTCACCAAAACTGCTTTCATAGGGGAAAATATAATAGGAATTTTGAAAACACAGTCGTTAGTGATCTTACACTCGCGCTGGATTTTCAGAAGGGTTACTTTTTTCCAGCTTCTTGGTCCCTTGCAAAAGGTCAAAAGGATTAAAGATGCTGTGCTGGTTCCAGCAGCCACGGGGACAATTATGACAACTGTAGCTGCTTCCAAAGAGGAAAAACTTAACTTATATTGAAACATAGGGAGATCTCTAAAGGTCTCACTGAACTCCACCAGGAAACAGGCAAATGGTATTCAAGAAGCATTATGTTACTTCAGCTATCACAGTTTACAAAGAGGGATGCTGTCCCCAGTTTCTAACACATTAACTTCCCAGGCACATACAGGTAAATTACTGGCAGCGTTCTAATTCCGTGGCATTACTGGGTAAGGTTCAGCACTCGTTACTCTTTAGTTGGTAAAAAGCACTTGTTTTCATTTGAACTCATTCATAAAACTCAGTAATCATCAATAGCTTCTTCCCAACATTAGTGCAAATTAGCAAGGCTCCACTTAATTTTCTTTAATTACTGGAAAGGATGATCATGTACATTGAGAGGTAATTAGGTAACTGCATATTAACCTTTTTTGTGTATGTGAAAATTTCTGATCATTCAACCAGACACTGACTCGGGCATTTCCTTTTGAGATAGATGTTCCAAATGAACCCCATTAGCTCCCCAAAGCTGAACAGCAACAACTGGAAATCAGTGTAGGCAACACTCAAAGAAAAATGGGCTCAAACAGGAGCTGCTATTCCCTTCTGAATTGGACTGCCTCATACTAATTGAGAACAACTTCACTGGGCTGACAGAGCCTGTAGTTCCAACATGATAAAAATGATGTTTACAGTCCCCAGGGGTACTGAATAGAAGTCTGCCTTCATACATAGGAAACATATTAGCAATTGCAGTCATGAAAAACAGCTGCCTGATCACCCCCCACTCAGACAAAAAATACCGGAATGGGGCTGTTAGTTCACAAAAGGTAAGAACAGACACACAGTCAAACAGAAAATACGCACAAATGACCAGCACTACACTGAGCGGCACACAAGTAGGCAGTGCTATGGTAACAGAAATCAGATTTAATTGGAAGTGAGGTAAGAAAAAACTAGGACAATAACCTCTGTTTCTCAATAGTATACATGCCTACCATAATTGAAAAATACACAAAACAAACACCCTTAAGACATAATATGCTTCAGTCATTTATTTCCAAATCAGGGTCAGGACAGTTGCTATTATTTGTTTCATTTCTGCTGCAAAGAACATTCCTGCCTCGGAAGAAAAACCCAGTTAACTAAAGGAAGGTAGGATTGATACAAACCAATTTGAAGTCACATGTGTCTTTATCTGGTTTTTCAAATGCAATATCCAACAGGAAATACATTTCCCCAAGCTTTCTTTGCCTAGGTGAAATATCTGTCTTTTCCCTCAGACAGACAACATCTCCTCATTATTGCTGTATCTCATTACCAAGGTAGTAACATGAGCCACCATTTCCATAGCAAACATGAATCAGCCCAGTAAGCGTGATCCAGTCATCAACTCAGAACAGAAACAGATTTTGCAGATTAATATTTTACTCTTCTCATACAAGTTATCAGGGAATTGTCTATTTGTTTGCAAAGCAACGTTGATACATCTCCAATTTAACCAGAATGAGACATTTGCCAACTTTTTGCCCCTTAAAAGTATCACTCCAGTGTAAAGCCACCTTCAATTTAGTTTTTTCCCTTGCAGCATTAGCATTTACCCCTAACTGGAACAACAAAAACTACTTACTGCTCCTTTGGTTGTTTTTCTGAGAAACTTGTGTTAACATTGCCATGCAACTGTACAAAAGCCCTACTAGTAAAACAAACATCTTCTAATGCAGAGATGTTTCTGCACAATATTTTGATTTGGGCAATGTAACTGATTCCAAGTTAAAGCACTCACAGCCAATTTATTTGCAGACCAAACGTCTGCAATCTTTGCGCACAACCTCATAGAGATCTCCCCAGATACTGAAGCACTGCTGTTTAACTGTCTTTGCCATACAAACTACTCAGCTGAGTAAATTCACTTAGCTGAGGACCCCATGCTACAGCAGCAACTGCACTGCATCCAGTTCCCAAGCAGCCAGACAGGACTGCATCACACAGAGGAAATTCCTGCTGTGACTTTACACTGTCTGCTCATTTCAGCAAAAGAATATTTTCCTTTGATTCTGGTAAAATTCCAATTCCCATCATCAGTGATGCATCCAAAGTTTTTAAGCAGAGGGAAATGAATGAAAAATTAAAAGCATGTTATTTTTAAGTAAACTTTATTCCTTTAGCATATGGTAGAAACAAATCTGATTGTTACTGAAACACTCTATTCTAGCCAAAGACATTCACTGTTTCAACTGCATCGGAGGCCAGATTTATAGATACTAAAATAACTCACTGGATAACATCTTTCAGGTTTAAGCGATTTATGTAGTCAAAGAAACATTTGCTAAGAATGAGCTAAATGATCTTATTTATTGAACACTGCAATTATTAAAAGTGGGGAAAATTAACTTTCATTCAAAACGCTTAACTGATTCCTACAAGGTCTATTCGCCAGACTATTATTTTCATTACTAGTGCTTTGTCTCAAAACAAAGTTTTGCATGACAATGCACATGGTGACCTCAAAATTAAATGAACACATTTATTAAAGAAATGTAATTTCCACATTGAAAACACTGCAGATCCTACTGACAGCAAAAGCCACCATTCTCTGGTATCAAAAACTAGTTTTAACTAAATTGAGAGATAAATTGTTGAGATAAAAGTCATTTTGCACAATTTAAGGGCCTGGTTTATTGTGTTTAAGAAGTAGCTCTTAGGACTGATGCCCTAAGGTTTATTCACTGGAAGGGAAAATGTCTGAAGTATGTATTTTTCTCCATTTCTATCAGATATAAGAGAAGGGAGAGAAGGTAGCTAGAGGCTGACAGTATAGAGAGCGAGAAGAAAATAGAAGAGATTTGAGTGAAGATTCTCTACAAATAATATCTAGTAAAATTTGAAAAAGAAGAAGCATGAGAAAGGATACCTAAAATGTCATCAATATTTTATGCATCAATTTAAATTCTTAATATTTTTTCACTTGAAAAATTTTGTTGTTTACTTTTAAAAAATTAAATACTCAAACTCAGAGAGCATTTTGAGTTTTCACTCTTTAATTTCTGATCCAACATTTTGAGGAAAAAATCCATTCAAAACTAATTTTTTCATTTGTCGTACCATATCAAAAAATTGTTCATTCACAAATCAGCCTTTCAACCAGTCAGACAAACCAGGAATAAGTGTAAATTCAATGATGAGTTGCTAGTTTCCTCAATGTATCTGAATATATATGGAGACACGTCTCTGTATTAGCTGACATCATCCTGATTATCCTGGTAGTCACATTTACAATGAAGACTTTTTACTTAGGTAATAGTGAGCTACCTAACCGTAGATTTGACACTTCAAGTGTGTAAGAGCAGAAAAAAATCCATTCCAAGTCATAGTCAGAAAATAAAACCCCCTCATTTCTCAGAAGAGTACCAAAATAAAATATAATTAGTACCACCACTAGAATTGCTCACTAACAAGTCAAAACCATCATATTACTCTATTCTTAGTACATGAATCTAGAGGTTCTTCTTTCATCAGGGATATAAAAGCCCAGTGGCTCCAGAGAGCTCAGTAAGAGAATTAATGAACAAGTCCCCATCATACACAAGCTCTTCACGAGTAAAACACTATCTTATTGAAAGTAGAGAGAAGCAATGATTCAGAAACACTTAAAAGCTCCAGGAATTGATGCTTATGTCAAATCGTTAGTCGTTTAACAAAGTCTAATGAAAAATTAAACAGAAGAAGCCTGTTAGGAACTTGTACGAACATCCATCCATTGACTCACCAGAAGCAGGTGGGACTTCCCTCAGAAAAAGGGAGTGTCCAGATTACATATTCCAGCACATCCTATGCTTCCATTTAAGATAAATATCTGCAATACCTATGGTCACTAAGCAGCTTTTTCCCCATCCTTTCTGAACTGAAGAAAGCAGAAGAGAGAAAACATTAACCAAGAATTTTTGGTGAAAACCTTTGCCATGTTTCCAGAAACGGGAATATTCTATAGGATGCTATAAAAGAAGATAATCAGCATAACTTTCCACAAGTTACTGGTTCAGGCTAGCAAATGTGCTTTTCACTAGACTTCTGTCTATTTTGCTGACTTTTGACTACAGTCCCCAGCAAAACCAAATTTGATCAGATTATCATGTCATTCAATATTAAAATGCTGCCTACTGCGTAACAAGACATTAGATTGACCCTATTTTTGAAGTCTTTATCTGAGACAGCCACATGACACCTCTTTCATAATTCATGGACAGCAATAGGCATTTTTAGGGGCACTGTGACACAAACTATTTTAGATGTTCTGATCCATCCTGGTCACATTACATACCAGATGGCAGAAGAATACTGCCCTATGACTTTGGTAGCTACAAAACCAGAATACATTGTCCAAGTTTTCACCTACTAAAAATCCACCAGGGTGTGTATTTGTAACTATGACTCCTCCAGAACACAGAGGTGACAAAGCTGCAGTCTGCACAGACAGCTCTCATCACAGCTGCGTCCTCTGCTTAGCACAGCTCTCCATGTACTGAAAGCTTCCCTGGCATCTCGCTCTACCTGAACTGAGACTCTGCCTTGAGCACAGTATTTTACCATTGGTCACCCCTTTTTGGCTGCTCTCCTCCACTTATCCAGTCAGTGGATGCTGACCGGCTGAGCTCTGTCTGCCATCCCTGGTGCTGTGCCTTGCTGACAGCCCTGCAGGGCAGCAGTTCCCTTTTTTGTTGATAACACTCCTTTCAAAATATTCTAATTACAGCATATGCAATTCACTTATTACAAGAACCTGGCAGGTCAGACTACAAAGAAGAAAAGCAAAAGCTGGGCTTAAGGGTGTGAAATGGGATGAAAGGATGGAATTTAACTGAAAAAAAAAAAGAATTTAAAAGGATGGAAAAGGAAAGGTAGCTTTTGTTGTAGTAGCTGATAGAGATGTCAGTAGCAGTATCACAAAACTGCAGTGTTCATTTTATATCTGGACATGAGCCAACAACGTGCACTCACAGTTCAGAAGACCAATCTTATCCTGTACCACATCAGAAGCATGGCCAGCAGGTCAAGGCAGAAGATTCTCTCCCTCTGCTCTGCTGAGAGCCAATGTGCAGTACAGAGACCAGCTCTGTGGTCCTCAGCACAAAAAAGACATGGACCTGTTGGACAAGGTCCAGAGAAGGCCACAAAAATTAGAGGGATGGAACACCTGTGTTAAGAAGAAAGGCTGAGAGAGGTGGGACTGTTCAGCCTGGAGAAACCCCCCAGAAGCTCCTATTACAGCCTTTCAATACTTACAGGGAGCCTAGAGGAAAGACAATCTTTTAGACAGGGCCTGTTGCAAGAGGACAAGCAGTTTTGAACAAAAATAGGGTAGATATAGACTAGGTACACAGAAGAAATTTCCTATAATGAGGTTGGTGAAACAGGTTGCCCAGATAGGTGATAGAGACCTCATCTGTGCAAACATTCAAGATCAGGTTGGATGGAGCTCTGATCCATCTGTTGTAGCTGAAGATGTCTCTTCTCACTACAGGGGTGTTGGCTAGATGGTCTTTGAAAGTCTTTTCCAACCCAAACCAAGATTCTACTCCATAAGAAGTGACCATAGGCTCAGGCTGCTGGCAAAGCCCAGAAGGCATAGTATTAACTATGTGAGGGTATACAGACCAACACTCTAGCAGTAAACTGCTCATCAAGTCAAACACACCATTGTTTGATTTTTTTTTTTTACTCTACTCTTAAACAGTGATCAAAACATTTTCTCTTGATGGAAATAAGCCATGTATCTCACTCTTTTATTTCACAGTGGCACTGTACCATGTGCTTGACCTGCCTCTGCAATACATGCTCACATTCCAGCCTTATCACCCAGGCACTGAAGCACCACATCCTCACCACACTTATCTCCCCCACTCCCTTCTTGACAAGGCTAACAAACTTAGATCATTATTCTCTCCTTTTTTCCACATTTAAGTATCCATCAACAACTAATGCATCGATTATAATATTACACTATTAAAATGTTATCTTGTGATGAAATGCTTCGATATTTATGTTTTGATATTTCAGTGGAACCTTCATTCACGTTTGAATCTTTTCTAAAGTTTTAAAGCTATTTATTTAGACCTCCTAAAAATTTTACAATGAAAAGTTTATGCTTCGTTTTACCTAGTAAACTTATTTTCTTCCAAGTGAAATTCAACTAGTGTTAATTCACAATAGAATCACAGGATCATTAGGGATCGGAAGGGACCTTGAAAGATCATCTAGTCCAATTCCCCTGCCACAGCAGGATCGCCTAGACCAAGTCTGATTAAATATTGATACATTACCTTTAAATATATCCATACAGAAATGTTTACATTTTAAATAAAACTGAAGTTTAATATAGATACAAAACATTTCTATTTTGGTCATTGATATCAAATTAATATTTTTAATTTGGGTTTCTGATTTGATAATTTCATGACAAAGAACAGGAGAGGCAGCAGGGAACAGCCTTCTTTAATTTTCTTCTAATTTATTTTTTCCATTTTTATTTTTTTTCTAATTAAAATAGCATGTGTTTTTTTCCCTTGTAAATTTACAGTCTAGTAAGCTACTGGAAAAAAAACCAAAACAATACCATGCTCCAGACAGATTTTAACATTAAAACTTTGCCAAAAATAAAAGCATTTCTACTTTCTCCAGAAATACCTTCAAAGCTCTAACATTTGGAACCATGAAAGCATTTAGTATTTTCTTCCATTCACTTTGTTTTGGGCAAGGTTAAACATTATACTAATCCTACTCTTTTTCCTTTCTCTTTCTTTCCTGACCCTTTCACTTGAAAGCCCATCAACATAATCTCCTGCAAGCATAGCACTACCTGACAAACTATCACCCCGAATAGACCTCAATCCATCCTGCAAGGCAGCAGTTACAAGAAATCATTGAACTCTGAATGGTCCCTGCACCATCTGAGAATAAATCAGGAAGACAATATATTTCTTGGATCTAAAACAGCCACCATCAATAAGTAACCTAAGCATCAGGAAAATGACCAACTAAAATGCTGACGAACACTCATGGCCTTTTATTGGGGTCAAGGGGTAGGGCTGCCCAGGAACCCTCCAGCCTTTCTTCTTCTTCCAGATACCCTGAAAGGCCTAATACCATCCAATTTCTGATTCATGTGCTGTTTTGGCCTTGCACTACCAGTCAACCCTGGGCCAGTTTCTCCTCCTTCTCACAGTCACACTCAGCATATTACAAGTGCTCTTTGCACCACAAACAGACAAACTACCAACAGAAATTATAAGAACTGCAAAACAAAGACAAAAAGAAAACACAGACAGACAGAAACATCCACAAAGCATCAAAGAAAAGAAACTTTCTCTGGCTGGAGCAGACAAAGCCCTTTTCTGCAGCTATGCAAAATCTATACATTTTGTGGGGAACAGAGGGGATGAGAGAGATTTTGTTTATTCAGGCTTTGATTTCTCCACGAAGACTAAAACTCTCATTTTCCTTTTTCATTTGCTTGAAGTTTCTATTTTGTATGACTTCCAATTAAGAGAATGTGACAACCTCACTGGGCTTGGATTTCTCCTATTAAGCCATTCTAATATTAATTTTGTAAAGGCCACCTCCCAAACAAATGCTGACCAAAACAGATTTAATAATGGATTTAAAGGGTGCTACTCAGTTGCCAGTGTACACAATGGGGAGAGACATTTGCACAAAGCCAAGACAAGTGTTTGGATAGATTTTTACTGTTGCACTCAAAAAGAAAGCCAAAAAGGTAAAGAACTCTAGCTACTCTGAACTGTTGTATAGAAATCTTAAACAGTTTAAAATACTTTAGGAGATACAAGTCACCCCTAAACAAAATGCATACTTACAAAGGCCCCTCAAAAGCAGATGTCACAGTTAATCGCACAGAAGACTTCTGTAGGTAAATCAATATTTTCCCTTTTTTCAGTATAGATCTAAAGAGTGCATCTGTTCTATGAAAAATCTAACTGCATCAAAAATAAATAAATATAATCATGCTCCTAAGAAATTCTGTTCTCCAATTCTATGCTCCCATCACAATAGAAATATGCATTGTTTATTACATTCCAGCAAAAATTATTTAACTATGGCATAAAATAATTTCCAGAGATATGTTAGAAGATTGCCAAGAGAGTAAGATACCAGTTAAATTCAAATATATGTTCAAACTTTGTTTCCTTTCTGCTTTCAAAGGGAACCACAGATATCATCAAATCAAGACAGCACGGATCAATGATCACTCTAAAAAAATCTCTTAAACTAGAAAACCTGACAGGTTGAGCTTGTATCATCAGCAGGAGAAGAAACCCCTAATGACTCAAGTGTAAAAGTGAATCAACCTTGTGGCATAAAATTTTACAAAGGGATCAGGACCAAATCAAAAACATTTTCAAAGAGCCAGTACAATTAGGAGAAATGGTCATTTATCATAGTCTTTCAACATGGTAATGTAAGGCCACAAGAATAAGGACAAGAAAAAATGAAGAGAAAAATTAACCTTGTCTCTAGGAACTCTCAGTCCAGAACCTCTGAAGTTTGTTAAGAAATTGCCCTAGATGAACACAAAAATTGGTTTCATCCTAACAAGATGGATGGCTAGCTTCATTCCTTGGTAAGAAACAGGTCAGTACTTCTGAAAAGATATGAGATTAAAATGATGAACCAAATGGAAGCCATTAATTGCCACAATGCGCGGTGCCAAAAGGGTTAATCCAATGCTTTGATGGACAAAGAATCCATTATTACCATCTCACACAGGAAAAGGTTGAGCTTTCACTTTGGGTGAAAGAATATTAACAAAAATACTCACATGCCACTTACAAATGATTATGCCAGCCACCACAATTTGCAGGGGAAAAGAAAGATAATTTATTCCTGCCATTACACATGAGGAAATTAGGGGAAAGAAGAACAACTTGCTGAAGGAAGACCCTAGCAACACCAACATCTGAACCAAGTTCTCCTAATTCAGAGCATTGACTAAAAACACATTTTTTTTTCCCCATTCCAGGGTAAGTAAGTAAAGGCATGCTCCTTAACTGTGCTTCCTTTTACTACGGACATAAACAGTACTCTGCATAGTATGTCCATAAGCCCATCACCCATCAGGTCAGGTCTCCTCTTGCTGATCACACTAAGTATGTTTTTGCAAAAAAATTGGCAGTGCCAGCCACAGGAAGCAAAGCTACATGGACCCATTTAATCAGATGTGACAGTCTCAAAGATGCAGGCCTGAAGCCCAGAAAATAAAGATAATTAAGTGATCTTATTTTCTTGTTTTGACAGACATCCTTGGTACAAATACCCTCCTAAAGGAGAAAGGGCAAGGAAGAAACTCAGAACTGGCACCTCAATAACCCATGCTGCTGAGTATGTTTTCCATCTCTGCAGTAGTGCCATCCGCAAGGCAAGACAAAACACAGCTCAGTGTCTGCTCCAGTTGAGGAAGCACTCCTGAAAGGAGCATGGACATACCTTTCACCAGTTTTGCTCCCTTTGACCTGAACAGCCATCCCACTGAACCAGGACACTGACCCTGCATCAAGGTTCACAGACACTCAGTTTTATGCTTATGAGTGCCACTCTGACACTATGCACTATGCCAAACACTGTCTGGTACATCTAAAACACGATTACCGGGGAGGGGGTAAAAATATATATATATATAAAAACAATATATATATTTATAATATATTATAAATATATATAAATATAAATATATATATATAAATATATAAATGTATNTTCCTGTCCCTCCTGTACTTCGCAGTACAAATGTATGTAAGCATCTTATGAGAAGCCCCTGGATGCCTCACTTCCTATGACTACTATTGTGTTCTTGTTCTCCATATTAAATTCTCTACAACTGAGCATATTAATGCTTCACAGAATCATCTGATTTACAAGGAACCTCAATGTGCCCTCCAAAGCAGGACTGCCTAAAGTACATTGCGCAGGACTTGATAAGTCCAGTCCAGTCAGGACTTTAATATCTCCAGAGAAGGGAGTCTCCACAACCTCTCTGGGCAGCCTGTTCCAGGGCTTTGTGACTCGCTGTATAAATAAGGTTTTCCTTATTTCTAAATGAAACTCCTATGTTCAAGCTTGTGCTCAGTGCTCTGTCTTGTCACTGGGCACAACTGAAAACAGTCTGGCACCACCCTCCCTACAGATATTTATCAGCATGCATCAGGTCTCCGCTCACACTTCTCAAGGCTAAACAGTCCGGCTCTCTCAATCTTTTCTCATAGGAGATACTCCAGGCCCCAAATCATCTTTGCTGCCCTCTCCTGGATTCTCTCCAGTAGTTCCCTCTCTCTTCAACCGGGGAGCCCAGAAATGACACAGTACTCCAGATGTAGCCTCACTAAGAGCAGAGGAGGAGGATGAACTCTGTAGAATTACTGGCCACACAATGCGTAATGCACTTCAGAACAGCACTCGCCTTCCTGGCACAAGGGCACCCTGTCAGCTCATAGTCAGCTTACTGTCTACCAGGACTCCAAGATCTTTGTCAAGGCTACTCTCTTAACAGATCTACACTTAACCAACACTGTTGCAAGAGGGTTTTCCTCCCTAGATGCAGGACCCTACACTTGGCCTCGTTGAACCTCATTAAATTCCTCTTTGCACAGCTCTCCAGCCTGTTTGGGTCACGCTGGATGGCAGCACAGCTCACTGGTGTGTCAGCCACTCCTCTTACCTTTGTATTATGAGCAAATTTGCTTAGGATACGGTCTGTCCCCTCCATCCTGGTCATTGATTAATGTGTTGAGCAAGATCAGACCCAGTATCAGCACCAAACCCATGGGAACACCACTGGTCACAGGTCTCCAGCTCAACCTTACGTCATCGATAACGGCCCTCTGTGCTCTGTCACACAACCAACTCCTGAACCACATCGCCGTCTACTCATTCAACCCTGACTGCATTAATTTCCTATATAAGGATGTTATGGAAGATGGTGTCAAAGGCCTTGCTGAAGTCAATGTAGACAACATCCACTGCTTTCCTCTCATCTACCAGCCAGATAAGACATCATAAAAAGCTACCAGAATACTCAAGTATGATTTCCCCTTACGAATCCATGCTGACTACCACCAATAACTTTCTCCTCTTCCAGATGGTTAAATGTGGCATCCAAAGTAATTTGTTCCACCATCTTTCCAGGAATGGAGGTGAGACTAACCAGTGTCTGCAGTTTCCCAGGTCATCCTTCCTGCCCTTCTTGAAGGCTGGAGAGACACTGGCCTTCCTCCAGTCCTCAGGCATCTCTCCTGTTCTCCATGACCTTTAAAAGATGACAGAAATTGGCCTAGAAATAATATCTGCCAGTTCTCTCAGCACTCCTAAGTGCACCCCTTTTCAGGGCCCATGGATTTATGGATGTCCAGCTTAGTTAAGAGCTCTCTACTCTGGTCCTCTTCTACTGCAGGTGCCTTCTCTACAGACTTTGTCTCTTATCTCCAGGGGTTGGGCTTCATAAAAGCTGGGACTTCAGCAGCAAAGACCTAAGCAAATACAGCGTTCAATAACTTTGCCTTCTCTTTGTGGGTTTATGCTTCATGTGAGTTTAAATGCTATGCAGTAACACAGCAAATGCATATCTAACAAGAATCACAGCATCCTATTTCCTGCAATAGAACTTCACAGACCAGCCATTGAAAAAATCTAGTTCCAAAAACACACAGCAGAAAGAAGCTTAACAGAATCAGAAGATAAACTTCACATATCATGAAAAACAACACACTTGTTAGTATGGCCCAACCTCAGTGAATGTTCCCCATTCCTTCCCCACCCAGAAAAAGGATTTTTATAAAAGATTGTAATATAAGTGATTAACTGCACAATAATTTGTTAAAGTCATAGAAATTCTGACGCTTACTCTTCTAAATAGCTACAGCCATTTCAATACTACTGTTGAAACAGTTAACAATTCCACAAGCCAACTTACTAATACCAGTTATGAATTCTCTGCTCTCCTTTATCCCCTTTTTATTACTTTTTATTATTTGTACAAGTAAAGGTGGAGTGAATCGCTTTTGATTTTATTGATTGCAAGATTAAGGACATCTTACTTGCTGTACATTGATTCAATGTCACTAAAAACGTCTATAAAATGGGTTTGTTCAATAAGTACTCTGTTTAACACTCATGTCTACTCTGCCCTCCTCCAATCACAAGCATCACCTATATTTCATGTAACTGTATTATCCCTTCATCTTTTACAGTTAAACATTATGTGCATCTGAAATCGAAATAGGAAAGAAATTTACACAATTCTTGTTTCTCATCAGCAAATGCTAGAAAAATGGTTCTCTTTACACATATTGTGCATCCTACATCTGAACCTTGGCACCGGGTGAGGTGATTTTTCTCCTGTGACTGTGCATTTTACAAACTTGATAATTTTTTGGCCAGCAGGAAGAGTTTGCACTGCTTACTCCCGAGTCTCTGCAAATGCTGTTATACATGCTTCAGCGTAGTTTAGTTGTGGGTTTTTTCTGCTAAATTGCATCAGGTTTTCAAATTACTAAAGTTATTAACAACAGGTCAAACACTAATGCAGAAACATGCTGGCATTTCTGTATCAGCAATCAACGGCAAAAAGCTGAGAAGTTAGATAGGTGCACAATTTCCACAGATGCTCACATGTCCAGATGTTAGTCTGAAAATTGCCAAGAATTAATCTTTGCTTTGCCACGTGCTCCTTCCATCACTACCTGCAGACTGTTTCTCAGAATAATGAAGAAACAGTACCATAAGGATAGTCTGAAGCAGATGTTTTGCTCAGGCACTAATATCCACAATTGCGCCCTTACGTATAAATGCACACATGTAATAGCACAGGTTCATTGCAAAGGAAGGGAGTGGACTGCTCTGCTTTTATCTACACAGCTTAACCTTTTTTCAAGGCACAATCTCACCAAAAACAGAAATAGGGGAAAGAACAGTCAGTACTATAAGAAATAACTTATTTCTATAAACAAATAAAATTTAAAAAAAAACAAAAACATCCCAAACCTTTAATGCAGGTAACTTCATTACACTGACCAGTACATTGACCACTGGGAGCGAGTGGAAACTCCATGTAACTCTACAGGCCAATCCAGTTAGATCAAAAAAGAAGTTTAAAACAATGTAGGATACACAGCCAGTACCAGTGTCAGACTCTGATTAGCAACAAGTGGAATGGCTCAAACATAACAAGCAGGGAGGGCAGGAAAAGCCCTGCACCTGGCAAAGAGATAAGCACTCTGCAGTGGGACCAGGGCATGAGACTGGGGCTGCCATTCTAGCCACAAAACTATGCTTACGCAGTGAGAACATGATGAGTTGTCATCTTTCAAGGACTCACTAACCAGTGTTTTGCCTAAGACCCTGACAATAAAGTCCCCCATATTGTTGGGGTGAGGAAAAACACCCTTGGCAACATGGAAAGGAAGGATTTGAATGGTACAAGGCAGCCACAAGCCCCACCTCAGCCTGCAGCCATGCTGAGAAACCAACAGAAGGACAGCCAGAGATACTGAAAATCTGTGAAACTGGAGAAGCAAAAGAGGGACCTATCACCACCACCATCCTCCATCCATGAAGCCAACTATGCCAAGAAACTGACTACAAGCTGATTCCTGCAGAGCCCAAGAGCAAGGAGGGGAGGCTGGAACCTGCCAGACACCACTGAAGCCTGGAGTGGTGGTCTAACCTCTTGTCTGCCTTCAGTCTCTCCCTTTCTCCTTTCCTCTACCATCTAAGTTAGGCATCTAGTAACCTTAGTGATTTCTGTACTGAGTTTGGTATCAGGCAACTTTAGTAAACTTGATTTCTGTGTAGACCTATAGTGTAAATCTCCTTAATTAACTCAGGTGAATCCACAAACCTGAGTCACTCCCTTCCCTGATAAATTACTAAGTGACAACCAGGAATAAAATTCAAGACTCAAGCCTTAACAACTTAAATGCTTCTTGTTTTCCATTTCAAAAATTAGTTCATAATCCTATCTTACATCCCAGCAGAAGACTTGGATTTCCACCTATGAAACCAAAGAATTTCAAGATGCTACAAATCTGTCAGTAACACAAAACTCAGACAACGTATTCCACAGAGAAACTTCCTCTCTGCTTTCCAATCTGTTTACCAACTATCACAGTACTGCTGGTGTCTGTGCTTCGGTTCTGCTGTCTCCTGACCACAGGGTTACAACTTGTTTAACTCCACAAGCTGGTCCAGCCTCTGTAACTGAGAAGTAAACAACAGGAAAGAAGAGGAAGTATTCCTGTACTCCCCAAGTCTTACAGCCTGTATAGTAAGGGGGGAAACCACAAACAGCATAGATATATGGCAGCACAGTAAGAGGAGTCAAACCAGTGCAGACAGGATGCAGACAGAATCATTCACATACTCAGGAAGAGTCAGAAGAGGTGACAACTGTCATCCAAGAACACTGAAATCTCTTCTGCCTCCTACACTCTAGTCAAGTTTTGTATTATTCACATCAAGGATAGTTTTTATGCCTTCGATTTATGCAGATAAACAAGTAATTTAGTCTTCTGAGAGGAAAAAAATGAACAAACCGCAAGCAGAAAAAAGTCCCATTTACTAGATGATCATGATTTACAAAATGTTGTACAAGAGAACGAGGGAGAACTTCCTACAGGCAGCCTGGGCTTATTTTAATGCACAAACCAAATCTACCCAAATTACTACCAGGACTTCTCACTGACATGTAATAGCAAGACAACTGAGAAGCCTGTACTCTCACACCTCTCTTCACACATGCATGGTGGATTGGGTTCAGACTCTTGGACACCCGGAAAGAGGAGCAGATAAATAATCACTGCCTGATGGCTATCTGGAAAAATCCCAAATTCTATTCCAGGGTCCTCTGGCACAACTTAGAAAATCACTGATAAAGCTATAACCAGGCCTGTCTGCTTGCTACCCCATATTTCTTCCTCCTTCACTCTGCTAAAGGGGAATATTTTTATGTTTGCCTCTAGCTCTAAGGACTGTTTTCTCCATGACTTCTCCAACGAGCTCACTTAGGATACTCCAGGAAATCTATTAAAATGTCTGCTTTAGTAATCCATCCAGCATTTCTTTCCCCTATAGCATTCTCTGTGGCAGTTCATTCCTATGACTTCATAAAAGCAGAGCAAATAAACTGAAAAAGCTTTTTAACAACTCCAGAAAAGCAGTTAATAAAAAGAATCTGCCTATAAGTTTGCTACCACATAATAATGGAACACAGAGGCAAAGAGAAGGCAATAAAAAAAAGAAAGAAATAGTCAAGAGGGACCGAGGAAGGACAGGCCAGAGATGAATCACACAGATTCAGAATCTGACAACAGCAGAGGCTGGAGGGCAACTCAAGAGATTATCTAGTGCACAAACCTACTCAAAGCTGAGTCAGCTACAGCAGATTGCTAGGACTGTACCCAGGCCTCTTCTGAAAATCCGTAAGGATGGACACTCCTTCTCTCCAGGCAGCATACGGCAATGTTCGGTCACCCTCACACTGGGAAATTTTCCCTACATGTATTTTCTGTGAAGTTTTCTGTATTTCAGTTTCTCTGTCTTACACTTTCACAGGCAATATCTGTCTCCTATGCAACTCAACCACAGAAAAGGTATCACTTTTACTTTTTTTTTTTAAATACAATGGTAGGGGTTGGAAGGGACCTCTGAAAATCAGCTAGTCCTATACCCTTGCCAGAGCAGGTACTCCTAAAACTGATTACACAGGAACATGTCCAGGTGGGTTTTTAATGTCTCCAGAGTCAGAAACTCACAACCTCTCTGGACAGCCTCTCCTCATAAGGATGATGCTCCAGCCCTCTCATTATCTTAGAGGCACTGTGCTGAACACTATTCCACTGGACTGGGGAGCCCATAATTGGACACAGGATTCCAGATGCAGCCTAACCAAGACAGAGTAGATGGAAAAAGAATCCCCCTCAACTTACTGGTAATGGTCTTCTTAATGCACCTCAGGGTTGCCATATGCCTTCTTGGCCACAGAGGCACATTGCTGGCTCATGGTCAGCCTGTGGTCCATTAACCTCCCCAGGTCCTTTTCCCCAGAGCAGCTCTCAAGCAAGTTTTTTCAAAAGCTGCCTGCTCCCATGCAGGTCTCCTGCTTCCCTTGCCTGATTTATTGCTTTTAGGGATGCATCAAGCCTGAACTTGGTGGACGCAGTGCTTGAAAACCAACTAGCTCTCAACCCTCATACCTTCTGGAGTCCTAGCCTATAGGGTTACTTGAAGCAGTTTCATAGAAAGATCAAAGTTAGCCCTTCTAATGTTCATGGTTGTAATCTTGCTCATTACTCTTGTGCCAGGTTAGGAACATCCCAAAAATGGAAAGGCAGCCAGGTCTCGAGCGGTCTTGGATAGAATCTATAAGACAACATAAAACAGCCTGAGGGAAACCAAAGGGTTTATTGAATCTCTCTCTCCAAGCACAAAAAGCAGAAAAAGCCTAAGCAGGTGACACAAACAAAACCAGATACTCTGTCACAAAGCCATTATACACATTCTGAGAAAAAGAAATGGACAAAGCATTCCTTAGCAATCTTTGGCTTCAGGCTAGGTTCCCTGGGGAAAGGGACACACAGAGCACAGTACGGGAGCAGCAATAAGGGAAGACCACCCCTAGAACACTATGAACCCCAATTTCCCAACATGCTGCCAAAAGTTTAAGTCTTCAGCTTGTCTTGCACAAACAGTTCTGCCAAGCTGGAACAGCAAATGCCCTTCCAGGCTCCATATTCCCACTAACTCAAGCAGTCCCTATGTTTCATTCAGTGGCAAACTGTGACAACAACTTCTTTTCCTGCTGTTCCATAAATCAGGATGTCAGTGGCCATGTGATGAGCACACAATGGCAGGTGCAGCAGTAAACCAGCATGGAACCTCTCCCTCCTTCAGGGTCTCAGGCTTTCAGGGCTGTTTTCTCTCTCTGTTAGCTCACCACTGCAGTATCTCCAGGCTTGCGACAATCAGTAAAACTGCTCTGTTCAACACGGGGAGGTATCAGCATTAGTGGTTTCTCTCTGTGCCTGCTTGCTCCAGCACCTCTCCAGTGGTAGACAGAGAACAGGTCCTGCCACTACACCCAGATCCCACACCTCTGCACCTGACCACAGGCAGGCAGCCGTGTCTTTGCGGCATCCCAGCCCCAGTGAGTAGCAGGGGCTGCAGCGCCTCCCGGCCAAGATCCATCCGCCCTGGCTCCAGGAGAGGGAAAGACAAAAACTGCTCACTTCCGAGCAGCGTCTTTTATTAGGGTGCAGGGCAAACAGGAATGCCTATACACGCGCACACGCACACACATCCACCACCAAACCAGTCACAAAGTCTCAACCTCCCCTCAAAGTCACAACTCCCCCTCAAAATCAGGCACACTGGAGTCCTGGCATCCTTTGTTCATCCAAATGGGCCATTTATCTGACAACAGCTCCTGCATCTCTAGGTGGCAAAGAAGCCATCTGGGGTGACGAAGGTCTTTCTGCCTCCCCTACAGTCTAAAACAAAACATGTACTATTTGGGGAATAAAAGGAACTAAAGAGACGATACCAAAACCTTCTTTTTCCTAACCTAGAACTCTGTATTTACTACTCTTGATTCTAAACTCTCATGATCATTGAAGCCCAGGCTGCCCCTGACCTTTAACATCCTCTACCAGGATGTGCTTGAGCTTGACTTTGTTTGTCAGCACAAGTTCTCGAACATCTCGGCTTGTTGGCTCCCTGTACACTGGAGAAACCTCCTGAACTCGACAGGCCTGGCTGTGTAGATTTCCCAGCAGGTATCAGAGTAGTTGAAGTCCACCATAAGAATCAAGGCTTGTGACTGGGAGGCTACTTTCTGCTACCTGTAAAAGGCTTCAGCAACTTCCCCATCCTGATCAGGTGGCCTGTACTAAATACCCACAACAGTGTCTCTCCAGGTTAACCTGCCCACACAACTCTCAGCCTGGTCTTCATCCCCTCTTCGGCAAAGTTTGATACATTCCAGAAAGCTTAAGCAGCTCCGATGAATACTGAAAGGTAGCAATAATGTGACTCCATGCAGTCATGTTTGTTTGCATGTGAAAGGTTTTTCCTGAACCACACACACACTTCTCTCTGCTGCACAGCACTGAAATACAGAGAGAACCAAACAATGTCAAATTCAGTATCATGTATTCGTGTCAGTTAGGAGTCATGTAACTTTCTCTGAAAAGATAGGGCCTTCTGTTTTCTGCTACAGGTTTTAATTACATCAGTTGTCAATGATAAGTATCAATTCTTAATGAACGACTGCAAATAAATCCAGACTAAAACCACAATAGTAAAGAAACCCTACAACTTTCACAAAATAAAAAGCAATCAAGTATCACCACAGCCCAATTTCCAGTCCAATCCAATAACAGGAAAGTGATACTGGGGGACAAGGCAGGGAAAGGGTGGTATTCTCCATATATAAATGAATTAATATGAACAAGAATTGTATGCTGCAGGCTACTGAGTTAACAATAAGCAAACATCACGTTTGGGTCACTTAAGTCTTCATTACCTTTTTTTTTATTCTCCTTTCCATACTTTAACATATTTATTAACCCACAGAAGATCTTACTGATAGCATATTTATCTTAACTTGCTTACAGACTGCTCTGTGCATGAGTTCACAGAGACTCATAACAGATTTGTACACTCATCTTTCAATCAGATCAGTGCTGAAAAGTATTCAAGACTTCCTAATGTTTGCTAATTACACAGCTCTTTTACAATTAAGTTTGATGTAAGCTAAAAATTACTTTGTCTAATGCAAATGAACACTCTGGGTTGAGCTAAACATTTCAGACATTAAAAACTACTTAGGTACTTTGTATACTGCTGGAAGTGAAGGATTCCAGTTATATCAGTGGACTTAGAGTAGTACAGCAACTAGCATGAGATCAGAACCCAACCCTTGATTTCAGTATTACACCAACCCACAAATACTTTATTGTGGTGTTATGCCAACCCACAAAAATTAGACCACTACTATGTATCGGTACAAAGAAACACTAGCTGCTTAGAAAAATTATAGAGAAGTGGATTGACAGTCTAATATTAATAAGCATAAAACTTACTGATTTACCTGACTTTGCAATTCACTTTGTTGCTTCAAGCGAAGATTTTCTGGTGTATCGGCAACTGTAGTGAAGGACTGCTTTGGGTAATGTCTAGAAGAAGAAGCACAAAGCCAAATAGTAAATATTTACACATTCTAGAAAGTCAAATGCATCCCAACACTCTTTCCTACACTGCACAGAATTCTTTCGTAATTTACTGGATTGGTGTTAGCAGAATTGATTCTAAACATAGTCATGCCCTGCAGAAACAACATGAACAGGTTCCTGCAATGAGTCTAAATCCCATCCATTCATCTTGGTCACTGACTGCAGAAACTGACTGGTGAAAACATATTTTCAATAGAATGAAAAAATTACGTTTAACTGCCTTCTCTTGTCTCAGTCAGATGCTGAATAAAGACCAAATTAAAGCCACCTAAAATAGAAATGTTATATGGAAAGTAACATCAACAAGTACAGCTGGATTACTATGATGCCTTAAACCTACTACTGCAGAAACCAGAAGGATCAAGGCAGGTACATTCCAGGTACAGAAAGGTCAAACAATTCAATGGCAAACCGCAAAAAGAAAGAAACAATTAAACAGGCTATCTCAAAGTAAGTGTATTTTTATGAGACAGCAATACAATCAGGAAACTGATTCTTACTAATTAAACTTCAGTTTCAAACTAAAATATTTACTTCAACATCACATCAGACCCTTCCATTTTCAAGTTACAGCTTCCAAAGCCTGACAGCCTTTAACATTTCATAGGTACAAGATGACAGACACAGTACTTCAGGAACAGTAACATTTACAGTCCAGTTGCTACAGAAGGACTAACCAGTAAGTGCCCGAAGACTGAGGGTATGCAGTATTAAACGTTTCCATGTTCAAACTTGTGTCCTTAAATATTTCAGTTGCTATAGCTCTTTGTAAAACGTCTGTGCTTTGTAAAGACTATAATTTCATTCAGAACTGTATTTTGTTAAGTTTTATTTTCTGGTGACAAGTGTTATTCCCATAAAGTGTATGGTTTCAGTAAAAAGGTGCATTTTTATACCAAAAAAAGGGGGCACTCATACAAAATTAAGAAAAATTTCAATTTTTCGTTAAAAGATGAACATTTCCTATTCAGAAATGCAAAGTAATACATGGTGAAAAACGGAAATGTGGCTTGGATTTCACACAGTCCACTCTGTGCTATGAGCCTGATTCACCCCATCAAACAACACTGCATACACACAGCCTCTTGATGCTGCTGTGAAACATCCCCTTATTTATGGTGTTACTACACAGGGAAAACAGAGGGGAAAATATGGGAACAACCTGAGAATTTCAGGTTCCTGAGGTAAAATAACTACACAGAAAGAGCAAAGATGAAACATCTCAAAGAAGAGAGGGTTTTCCTGACAGCAGCATAAGAGCCATCACAGGGTGGATACCACCAGCTGGAGGAGTAATGGCTCCTACAGTGAAATACGTTCCTATGAAATACATGCTAGTAACTCATCTAGGATAGCTCATATCACTGAAAACTAAGATCTAAGGCATGACATCTTTTAGACAAGTCTTTTGTAGTTATAGCCAAGTCCTCCCAAGTTCACCTAGCTTAGGTCACAGAAATGGCTGGGAGTGTTGCAGATGTCTAGAGAGGCTGCTGCTTGTCTTTGTCCCTTTTCAAAGCTCCCCTGCCACTGGCTGCAGACAACACCTAGCAGCCGAATAGCTTAGACACAGCACCAGCAATGCACAGGAAGAAAAAACTAGGCTTTCCATAGAGACATCAACTGGAATCAGCTCTTGCATGAAGCAGATCGCATCAGCACAAGGTAATGCCTGAGGACAGGCAGATAACTTCCAGAATAGCTTCTTTTTCTCTTTATTTCACCTCTTCTATCTCACCCTTCCTTCTACTAAACAGGGATACAAAGAAAAATGCCAGACTGGCCAGAAGAGTCATAAGCCTGGTTTGGAAAGCAGTGAAGAACAGATGGGGAAGGCAACAAGTCACCTCACAGCCAGGACTTGCTGATACCCAAAGATGATTGTAGCAATAATGCTTACATTAAAGAATAGCAGCTTTTCAGATAGCAGGCATAATATATCCACAAAGAACTTGGTAGATGACAGAACTGTGGTCCCTAAAATGAATTGCAACACATGCAATTCAAAAGTTATTCTATACACAAATCGATTTCCAAAAGCATTCCCATAAACTTCCACAGCACTGACTTTGACTGCGGTTACAAATCATAACCCTGGTTCTATGATCACAGCAATCATGTGTACTCATCCTTTTTGACACGGACTGCTGAGTGGGAACCAGCTCAGATGGGTTTTGGGGTCTAGTGTCATTGTAAAACATGTGGATATCAATGAGACAGGTGTCACTGTCACAGCCCCTGGAGACCCTGTTAGCAACAGCAGCAGGCAGACACATCTTTGCAAACCTAGTCTCTCAAATTAATCCCCCTCTCTATACTGAAGCACAGGAAGACAAACCCTTTCACTATCATACACTAGTTTCTATTTCTAATGATCTGCAAAGTAAGCCGTTTCTTCCAAAACTAGTGTTCAGAAGTTCTCAGGTGTTTCAGCAGTCAGAGCGAACTGCTGAAGAATGAATGTATCTAAGATCATTACTTACTTTAGAAGCAGTAGCTCCATGCTTCAAGCAAAAAAAAAAATAAAAGATGTATTCAGCCTTGAACAAGCAGTGATTTATTATGCCTGAAATGACTAAACTGATTACATCAATAAAAAGTATTTACACTTAACCCTGGAAGTAAAAAATACACATGGTAAGTGAAAAATCCTGTTGAAATTTAAATTGACCTTTAAAGTGATCATATTAACCATTTATCATAACGTATCACTGTGATTAGAAAAAATCATTTAGCAAAATTAAATTAGCAGGGCATTCTACTATGGGTTGTCATTCTAACTGCAACTGATTTATGAAACCACCCTCACAGTACATCAAACCAGGAAGACATGGTTTTAGATACATCCCTTCTAATTTGTGGAAGTTCTTGCCTCAGGTACATTAAATAGATGAGTGTTAAATTCCATCTTCAGCATTCACATTTGTTTTAAGCTTATTGACAGTGTGCCTTCAGGATCATTGAAAAGATCAGTATTTAAGATACCAAATTATCTGAAAACTATTAAAGAGGCATTGTACCGCTGGATATTTTTGACTGAAATAGGAAGCTGACGTACAAGTGTTAAATGATGAAATCTGTTTTCTACTGATCAGTTTAAGGCTACACCTCACTCTATTACCATGTTCTGAATAAGGAGAAACAACAGGATGGCAACGTGGATTCAAAAGACTGAAAGTGCTATAATGGTCTCTTGTAATCCATAACTCGGTTTCCCTTAGTCCAAAATGATGTCTCAAAAAAAGCAGGGAATTGGATAAAGAGGTTGATGTCAAGTCAGCTATTTGATACCAAATGTCCACACGGATTTTTTGTTTAAGTCTTTAGTTAGCAGTCTAAGTCTACTTAGCGACATGTCTTATAACACTAATGCTATTAGAAGTAATCCTGTACCCAGATCTATACAGGAAGCTCCAGAAGGGATCAGGATACACAGCATGGCTTTGATTCCATAGGTTACTGTATTGCCTGCTTAAGCTGCATGGCTTAATTAATAAATCAGGCCACAACTCTGGCTCCTTATGAGGAAACTCCTTTTATTTTGGTATTTGGAAACGGCATCAGCAAAACAGCCAAAAGTTTAGGAAAAAAACCTGAGACTTTCCCAGCTTTCCCAATGATTAAACATGTATGTTTTCCCAAACACTTTTTTAGTCGTAAGGTTCTCATCAGTTTTTCCATGCTTTCACACCAACAAAATGGATACAGAAAATGATCTGAAAGGTAACGGGATGAAGATTCAGCTTTCTCTTTTGAACAAGGTCACATTTAAAACCTGAGATAAACTCAAGCAATTAATTTGATCACACCTCATCCTGACTTATCCACCATTTACGACAGAATCATAGAACCATTAGGGATCAGAAGGGACCTCGAAAGATCATCTAGTCCAACCCCCCTGCCACAGCAGGATCACCTAGACCAAGTCACACAGGAAGACATCCAAGCAGGTCTTGAATATCTGGCTAACAGATTTCTGTGTGCATATTTTCTAATGATGACAGTTCACACTTCCAGAATTATAAGCCTTGTCAGAATTACTGTTTTCTGCTGAGTTTTCTCTCCCTTCTACTACCAACACAGTAAATTGCTCACAGCAGAAAATTCATGATAAAAATTTTTAACCTGAGAACAGACACAGAATACACAAATCAAAACTATTTTGCTAAGCATAGGGTCAGCTCTGTCATATCTTTTCATACCAGTTACAATCACTGGCTATCACATCAGGCTGTATCTGTCCTCTCCTGACTTGTCTTTGCAATAACTGTTCTTCTAACTAAAGGCTAAAAAATATTAAAAATACAATGATTTTTCAGTTGCACTAATAAATAGGGGGAAACCCACTGAAAAACAAAAGTGGTTTTGTTTTTCACCTCAGGTACAGCATACACCTAAATTTTAGGTATGCATTAAACAGTGGTTAATGACTTAGCAGTTTGAATGCAACACAAGCTCACAACTGATTAATAGGGTACGGAGGCTCCATCTCAGCCCTGCAAGGTTCCGATTTGTTAATTATTATCTGAGTTTACACCCACAAATAGCACAAAAACACAGAGGACTAACTCAGCAGACCTCCAATTAATTCTCATATAATGCACAAGATGGAACAATTTACCCAGGAAAAAGGTGACAAGGTATTAAGCTGTGCTTAGCCAGGGAGTGTTTAATCTGGCAGTTTACTACCAGGCTTGAAAAGTCACAAGAGTGCTTTGTTTACCTTGAAACAGTGCCATTCACAGAAAGATATGCAAGATGCACAACGGCCGGGTAAGCACCAGCAGGAGGGAAATATTACCCACAGCTGACTTTTTGCTTTGAAATTCTTTGCTTGGTTGCACCTTCTGCTGTGAAGCCCTGGAAAGGCGTTCTCTGGTTCTCTGCTTTGTTTCGAACTCTCTGTGCAAGATCACCTATTTGCATACAATTATAAAGGCTTTTGAAGGAGGAATAATGTAATTAGTGGGTAAGATGTAAGGCAGTGGAGTTTCCTTTTTAGAGAAGTACTTGGGCAATGAACTGCACAAGGAAGATTCCACAATTCTCTCTTCACAAATGACTCAAGATGTCATTGGCTTTGGCTACTCGTGTCTACCCAACTGCACGAAAACCAGGTGCTCTGGCAGTAACAAGTTTGCTTTGAAAAACATTTTTCCCATCTTTGTCTTCTGTTGTTCAAGGGATTTACCTTCTCAAATATTTAATTTATGCATCTGAAGTTTTTATTTGAAGTAAAAGATAAAGTTACTCCCACATGCTAGCTAAATACGAATTAAGAGAGAATTCCCCTAGAAAGATGAGTTTGTATTGGTTTGAAGTATATTTAGCAAACAGTAAAATCCATGGACCAAAAAGTTACAAACAACTACTTGTTAGGATAAGCCACAGCATCCTCACTTCTGCAGCAAGTGAACAGCCACGTATGCCACCATCATACAACAGGACAAATGCTGCATATTGTGCTATCAAACTTGCACTTCATATCTGTCTATTTGTATCTGAGACTCCCTTCCTTCTAAAGCTAAGGTTAGTGACCACATTAAATATTCCAATGGTATCTAGCCCAAACACTCAGCTAAGTGCCTCAGTGTCCTCTGCTAGAGGTTGACAAAATGAGCCCTTTAGTGACAAAACAGCAAGGCAGAAAATTGTGTTTCCTTTTTAGAGAAAACACATGTAAGAATGAATTAGCCAATGCTAATGTTGAATTGGTCTACCAAGTAATCTAATAATCACTTGCAGAAGGGGCAAGAAGCCCTAAGTAGAAGATCTGGAACAGTAGCTTTAGAACTTGTAAAGCAAATTTGTTTAGGAAAAAGCTAATTCTTAGCAATTTTCCATGTTTTCACAGCCCATACACAAAAGCATTAATACACCTTGAGTGGCCAGTCCTGACTTTTAAGAAAAAAACATTAAATTACTTTGTACATAGAATAACAAGATAGCCAAGAAACCTACTCCAAACACATTTTCAAATATTGGTCAGCAGATAAGCAGGTTGCTGGAGTTTGCAGTGCTCCCATACCGAGTTCTTAATTTCAACCAATTTCCCTGAAAACCAGTCTGATCAGGGCTGGTAAAGACAGACGGACAAGTGCCACCAAACCATCATCAGCACTGTATCTTCTGCAGGCACATGCTCAACTGCCAAGGACTGCTGTATTCTTGTTTCCTACTGGACATTGTTTTTCAGAATAAACACATCCTGTATCTATTGAGTGACACGTTTTCCTATTTCTTACACTTTTCTTATAACTCCTTTTTGCAATTTTATGAGAAGAGATAACATTAGCAACATTTTTTTTTTGTAACAAGAGGAGTGAGTCTTGCTTCTTGAGAAAGTCATGTCTAAAGCTTTGACAAATACAGAAGGGACAAAGTTTATATTTAAGAGGCCCATCATATAGTAGAAAGAATTGTTATAAATACACATCTCAGCCAAGAGGCATCAGGATTTAGCAAAAAGATCAAAAAGAGTAAAAACACAAACACCATGGATGTTCAAATATAGAACTGCCAGAATTTCCAGTGGAGCCAGGCACTGATCCTTTCAATAATTCACCTAGTTTTCAGCTATGGATTGTCAATACTTGGGGGAAAGAAAATGAATCAGTAACACCCTGAGAACTACAGAGTAGCCCAGAGCAGTGCAGGAAGCCATCAGCAGCACACTAATTGGTACTGACAACAGATCAAAAACTGAGCACCACTGCTGGAGGAGGATCCACAAAAGAGACACAGAATGCTCGGGAAGACTTGGAAGTTGAAGACAGCTGTGGCAAAATAATAAATAAAAATCTGACTACAACAGCAAAATCTGTCAAAGAGCACAGGAAATCCATCAAGAAGGAAGACACACATGCATCTTATTCCACATGCTAGACTGCTCCCAGGATACCACTCAGTGAGTGTTCAGAGAGCTCTCCTGAGTTTATGCATTGCCTAGACAGCCCCATAAATGTTTAAGAAAACTGCTTTTCACTAAGCACTGGAAATCAGTAAACATTGCACAGGTCTAAATCCTTGGTTCACCCAGTTCAGCATAGTCTTGACATGCTTTATATAGATATACATGAATACACGTATTTCTCAAAACTCTACGTGCCGGTTTTTTCAAGTTCTATGTTTGACTGGAGTGTAATTCACACACACAACATAGCAAAAGTTTTCTGACGTATTTCCTAAATTTGCCTATGAATTATTCTACCCACAGTGGATCAATAACTCCAGCAGCATAATCTTAATTTCTACTTGTAATATCATAAATGTGCTCTTGAACATCTCCAGAGGAAGACACTCCACAAACTCCAGGGCAGCCTGTTCCAACGCTCCATCACCCTCACCGTGAAGAAGTTCCTGCTGATATTGATATGGAACCTCCTGTTCCAGCTTGATTTATGCGTTTTCTGTGAAGAGTGGGGTTGGGCTCGTAGAGGAGGTTTGGAGTTTCCGTTTTCAGGCACAGACAGTAAACATCACAACCCATCTGGTGTTGGTGTTTGTGCAGCCCTATGTTACTGCAATTCCTAACAATCTTTCTCTGATGAGACATCTATCCAGTGCAGTAAGATTCTTTAAACTTCTGTCAATCTCTAAACTTCTGTAGCAGAAATTAAACCTAGTTTGTGAATATCCAAGAGTCTTGTCATTGCTGCCTAGAATTGAGTCCCACTCAACTGAAGAACACATAGAAAATGCTCCCCTGAATTATTTTTTCTAATAGATGTTATTAATGATATGAAAGTTCTCTGCAACACACCAATACGGGGCATTCAAGATAAATTAAAGCACTGTACTCAAGAAACACTCCAATTTCAGCTGTTCATTTTGTCATGCTGGGGGAATTTTTTCCTGTAACTGCATCTTAGGAACACATACTTAAGATCAGATCAGGCAGCTTCAATATCTCCTAGGGAATGAAATCAAAAGTATTCTGTGGTATAAAAAGATACTGGTGGGGAGGGGAGGGGGATAAAAAAGGGGAAAAATTAAAATTCAGGGCATACTGAATTAAATCTGGCTTTGTCAAAGTTATTAAAAACCTACAGATTGTGCATTACTCGCCAGTGAAAGAATAAATGTTCTATTTTGATGGGAAGTTGGATATATTATGAAGAGTAGTTACAGGGAATAGTGTCAGCAAAGCAGTTTTTCTGCTCCAATATGAAATAAAATGAAACAACAAAGCATAGGTACTGTTGCTGTTGAGGATGTAAAGTCTATGTATTTCACACTTCCCATGCAAGTACTTCCATGTCTTAAGCTGTTTTTAACCTTCTTTTCCCAAGTCTTATAAATGTCTTTTAGTATCTTCTCACATCATTTAAGGTTCTTTTATAAACAATGTTGATACTTGGAGCTCAAACTACAAGGCCTTCTGGCTCAGACACGGTGTGTAGGCTTCTGGTTCCCTATCAGTTACAGAAGATTGATGAGGTCCCACCCTGAAAATACAGCTTGTTTGTGAGTCTAAAAGCATGGGGGCTAAAGCTTTGGCAAAAGATAAGTTTCTTCAGGTTGCCAAGTTATGAGCTATGGATTCAGGCACCTAGACTTTAAGGCTACGTCTGTCCTAGTAAGTTAGAAAACATCTAGCAACACTCTGGTAGAGAGGCAAACGGGCATGGAAAAGCCCACATCAATCCTGTTTAACTACCCACTGTCCAAAACAGGGTCCTCACATCCAAGCTGTCTGTGAAAAGCAGAAGTTTGACCATGGACAGAGTGTTTTGCACCAATTTAAGCACCTTAACAGTACAGCCAACCAAGTTTCAAACTCATACTTAATCTGCTAGTGTAAATGAAATAAAGACGTCTGAGCTAGAATTCTTGTACCACTGGGTCCCCAGTCTCTCTGTCCTCCAGGAAGAAACTTCAACAACAACTCTTGCTCTAATATTTTAACAGTCTAAGTTCTTCTGTGTTGCTTTTCTACATCTTCTTGCCTGTTTTTAAATCACAAAAATCACTGAAGAGTTGAGGCTAGAAGGGACCTCTGAAAACTGTCAAAGCAGTCAATGAGATTAGGTTGCTTTGAGACTGTAACCTGTCCTCTTCTGACTATCTCCAAGTATGGACACTACACAACTGCCAAGGGAAACACATGCCAGTTTTCAACGACTTTCACATTAGAGCAGCACTATCAGTTCACCTTCATGGTCTTTTGTTTCATTCCAGTATGTCGCATTACTCTACTCAAGATGTGTCCCATCAGGGCTTAGCAAAAGGGAAAGACCACTTCCCTTGCTGGCAACATAGGAGGCTGACGGGTTGTTTCTCTACAGAGGTAGCACACCACATTTCCCTTTGCTGTGTTTCATCAGGATTGAATAATACTAGGGCAAATATCACAAGGCTAGTGGAACAGGTTTGTCCAGGAAAATTACGGAAGCGCCATCCCTGAAATGTTTAAGGCTAGGTCAGATCGGGCTCTGAGCAACGTGATCTAGTGAAAGGTGTCCCTACCCACGCAGGGAGGTTGGAACTCTATGATCATTAAGGTCCCTTCCAATTTCTATTATTCTGTGATCTCCTGGGCAACACCAGTAATGAACGGCCACTGATCACAACCCTTCAAGCCCAGCAATTGAGCCAGTTTTCAGCCCAACTCAATGTCCCTTTACATAGCTTCTATTTCATCCCTTGCTTTATGATGTTACGGAAGTTTGCCAAAAGCCATAATAAAGTTGAGATAATCATGCACGCACAGCAACAAATTTGGATTAGAAGTCACTATACAATCTTGCTTACAGAATTAAACCCATTACCATTTAAATACTTTACATCAAGATTTCTAAATTGATCCTTTTTTCTTTTTTCCCTAGGGGCTAGCTTTTCCAAGAACCAGGGAAGGTAATGCTTTGTTTTTTCACTCTGACTCCTATGGGAATGTTAGACAAATTCCCATTCTGTCTTAAAGTTAAGAATAAGCCAGTAATTCCCTTCTATGTAATTCCTATTTCATTGTCCATTGAGATATTTTAAACACCCCAAACAATCCCAAACTCCATTTAACGAACAGAATGACGACTCACTGTCACAATTTCCATCTGCTTGTACAAACAGTTACAGTTTAATTTCATGATAATGTTACAATGCACTTAAGAGCTAAAAGAGTAGACTACTTACTTGCATAAACAACAGATAAAATAGCAGAGATTACAGTAACAATGATGTGCTTTTCAGAGACAGCTATAGATACATACCCTCCTATTCACAACTCACAGACCTTCTGAGTTGCTGCCACTTTTGTTCTCTGATGCTAGGATAAAAATTGAGTATGGAGTTAAAAATTCAACCTTTCTTTCAGTGGTTTAAAGAAGAGAGAAAAAGACAACATTAATATTTAAACACTTACATTTTGTTATCGTTGCTAGTTTCTTGTTTCTACTGTGCCTCAGTGGTGAATTTCCCCCACTGAGAACTCTCATGCCCAAATCATGTAGCTTTTTCTCCCCAAAGCAATTGCCGAGCAAGATAAATGAGGAATACAAACCTACAAACGCTCATAATCAAAGTTAAAACAGACATGGGATGAAGGTGAAATCTTTTCTGTGGCCAGCACTGCAGCTGGCCAGGAAACACAACCAAAAATCTCCCAGTATCTTTGCCTTCTTGTCCTCCTCTTCTGTTATTGGCCTCTTCTCAAATCCCTACCCTTTAAATTCTGTTTATTGCTTCTTGGCTGAAAGCGTTGAGAAGGAAGCAACAAATGAACAAGGACTCTGACATGCCAGTAAAAGGTTCTGTTTCCAACAGTAATCCTTGCAAAAAGGGCCAGCAGTACAACTAAGCATGTGTACAATTCTCTCTATGTGGTGTGGCATACAATGATAGCCCTGCATATGTCCCACCATAGGTTACTCCACCATCAGTCTGACAACAGATGGAGGCAGAAAGAGACATACCACTGAGGCATACTGAGCGCTACTAGAGAAGGCTCAACCATCTGCCTCCCACTACTTACGTGACAATGCAAACTGCAGTTTAAAACACCCTTGTTTTGTTATATAGCCTTAGCCCTCCACTCACACCCTGCGTGGGGTAACACAGCTTCTCCTCATACAGGAGGACACCTGGGGCTGTATTAACAGGAACACAGCTAGAAGATAGAGGGAAGCAATTATTCCCCTCTGCCCAGCACTCATTAGATGTCTACAATAATGCATCCAACTCTGGGCTTCCAACACCAGGAAAATCAATAAGCTGGAGTGATTTCAACAAGGACTACTGAGATGGTCAAATGGCTAAAGCATTTGCCTTGTGAGAACAAGCTATGGGAACAGAATTTGTTCAGCATGGGGAAGAAATGGTTTTGAAGGGACCTAAAAGCAGCATTCTAACCTTTGCAAAGACTTGGAGAACTCCTGCAAGAAGCGTCAATAAGAGGGAGCCTGGTTCTTCACAGCTGTGCCTTGTGGAAACAATACACAATGTGCATAAATGAAGAGAGGTTCAGACTAGATACAAGAAGAAATTCTTCCACCATGGGGAACCAAAGAGGTTAGACAGGCTCCATCCCTGTGTGTTTTCAAGACTTGACTGGTCTCAGCTAACTCTGCTTCAAGCAGGATGCCTTAAGGTCCCTTCAGACTGAATTACCATTATGATCCTATGATAACTTACATTATTGTGAGGAAGAGGCAGAGGCAAAGGAAGAGGAGAGAAAAGAAATGAAAAGAAAAGAAAAGAGACTGACTTACCACCCTCTACAACTACCAGAAAGGAGTTTATGGAGAAATGCGTGCCCATCTCTCCTCGCAAGTAACATGTGACAGGACAAGTGGGAATTGATTAAAGTTGGAAGAAAGTATTCAGTGAAAGGGTCATCAAGTATTGGAATAGGCTGCCCAAGGAGGCTGTCTAAAAAACATTCAGGGATGGTAATTTAAGTCATGTAAATGTGGAGCTTAAGGACACATTTTAGCAGTGGGACTGGTAGAGTTAGGTTAATGATTGGACTGAATGGTCTTAAAGGTCCTTTCTAACTTATACAATTCTATCATACTGTGATACAATTCACATTTGTAAGGCCCTGGACATATATATTTGAACATGGATGGCTCTTATATTTCATATAGTGGAACCCATGCCTACCAGAACTTTAGATCCTCTGGAAAATCTGATTCTTACATCCCTCTTGAATTAAGTGGAGAAAAGTATCTGTTGGAACTGTGCCCCAGTATAATGGAAAAGAAAATTTCTATCAGAACAGGAAATGTACTAAGCCCATGCTCTCATCAAGGTCTTCCCCATGTTTCATGAAAGACGGGTATGCAACATATCAGGCTAAGCACAAAGAATGGGGTTATACAAGTTAAGAAGCAGCAACACACCAGCTGTCCTGAGATTCTATTTGTGAGGTGCACAGTGAGAATTTACCCATGTATATATGAAGCACATGTAATTACCATGTGCTTTAGCTCTCCCAGGTAAAGCATAACAAAACAGATTTGGTGAAATGCACAGCAAGTTTCATAAACATGCTACTGAGTACTTGTGCAATCGTGTGCCCCCAGTGCACAGAGATGGACTGGTAAAAACTGGGACTGAGCACAGTCAGGGCACAACAGGAAAAAATCTGCTCCTCACAGAGTAATGGCCATTCTTCCTGTTTTCCCAGACTACAGTAACTCAGATTTCTCACTTATTCCTATTACTGTGACACTGTGACACTGTGACTTATCTTATCCTACCCCTGTTTGTATTTTGTAGTGATGCAAGACAGCAAAGTATTATGATGTTATAAACATGCACACACTTACACAAAATAGTCCTCCGAGTTTTCCACCAGTCCAAAAAGGTTTGGGCCACACCTATCTTTGAAGGAAACAAGGGTAACTCAGGCTAAGAGGCAGCTGGTCATGATACTCACAAGCAGCAGGGGCTGTCACTGGAACAGAAGTGAACTACTGGGTCAGCAAATGAAAGTCCCTGCAATTCAGTCCCAAACAGCTCTAATAAACAACTTTGCTTGTAATGCAGTGTAGCTCCCAAGAGCTTTACATCCTGCTCACGTTGAGCTTCACTTACAGAAGGGAAGACCTGTTAAGACTTTCCACTGCAGACCCACTGCATACCGTGGACTTTGCCACAGGGCTAGGATTTTCCTCACCTTACAGATTACTACCTGAAAAAAGACCTTGTGATACCAACATCTGCCAGCCTAAACTGTAGGATACCTGCACAGCACCTTATTTATTCCCCGTGACACTTCCCCAAGCTGACTACAAAGGGCAAAACATTAGAAATAAGCAGTAATGCACAGAGTGAAATGGTGACCAGTTAATTAGCTAACTGAAAGACTTCTTCAGTTATAGTGTGTAGATAACAGACCTCTTATAATTGAAAGTGAAAATTTTCCTAACTGTATTTATTGACCTCTGCACTGAGACACAAAGAAGCAATGCAGCATGAATTAAGACAAAGCTCCACTTTCAAATATGAAACACATAGCTACACAGCCAGAACAGCAAATACAATTAACTTCTACCTATGACTTTTCTGTTTATTTTTCCAGCAAGTCTGAGAGCATGAACCCAGTTAATGGCTGTAACTCGTAGATGCACACTCTTGCCAAATGTGGCTTAATCTACATTAGCCTTAGCTACAAGTTTCAAGTAAAAGCACTTTTGTGTTTTCCATTTCCTTTCATCTGAGTTGATCAGTTCAATTTAAGCTTTGTCTGGTTTTAAAGACAGATTTCACATAGATTAAAAAATTAACCTTGCAATGAAAGGCAAAAGCATCTGAATTGAGAGCATGCAAGGAAATCCGGAAGAGTGACAAACACTGGTACTATGATAAAGCTCACAATTTGATAAAGTCTACAGTTTTATTTCAGAAAAAAAGAGAAGAGACTGTGGTAAAGAAGGGCCACAAAAATATAGTGTCTCATAAGTGAGGGAAGTGAAGGAGAGCAGGACATAATGTTTTCTTTCCTGACCATGCACTTGCACTATTAACTGACACAGTGAAATAGGTGGGAAATGGGTCAACAGTGCTAAAGTCCACATTGCTATCTCCATCCTAAAGAGGATAGAATGGTCTTTTAGAAGTAAGGACAAACACAAGCAAGTTTCTTACACTTTCTATCATTAAATCTGCCCTGAAACATCAAGAAAGCTGGATGTGACTGTATCTGTCACTAGGAAGGAGAATACATTTACAGATCAAAGAGCATCACTCCCTGATGGATGGTTCTCATTCATATCCCTCATAATTCTTCTTATACACATCACGAATCCATACTGCTAAAAGATATTTAAATCAAACAAAACCAGACCTGAGATGGTCCTATGCAACTGGAAAGTTCCCCACTGTCTCCTCAGGAATGCAGGAATGTAATTCTCCCCCCACTAATGGGCACTGATGAGGCCTCACCACAAGTACTGTGTGCAGGTCTGGTCCCCACATTTCAAGAAATATGTCCAGTACTGAGGTACTGGAGCGAGTCCAGAGGAGAGCAATGAGGTTGGTGAAGGAACTAGAGGGAAAGACTTCCAAAGAGAGGCTGAGAGCTGGGGTTGTTCAGTCTGAAGAAGAGAAGACTCAGGGGGGACCTTGTCACTCTATAACTACCTGAAGGAAAGTTACAGACAGGTGGGGATCAGGCTGTTCTCCCAGACAACTGGTGATAGGACAAGAGGGCATGACATGAAGGTGCACCAGGGGAAGTTTAGGTTAGATGTTAGAAAGCACTTCCTCATGGAAAGGGTAGTTAGACATTGGAATGGACTGCCCAGGGAGGTGGTGGTAGAGTCCCCATCCCTGGAGGTGGTTAAGAAAAGACTGGATGTGGCACTTAGTGTTGATACATATAGAGTCAGGTCTTTTCCAGCCTAAATAATTCTGTGTGATTCTGTGAAAACTGCTCTATCCAGATTTTTTCATTTTTTACTCTATGCAAGGTAACCATTCTCTGCTCTGCAAAGTATTCATTACCCTTTTCTTTACTTGTATTTTTTAATGACACTTGTGCAGAAGGACAGCAGCAAACTCCCCAAATCAATAGCAGAGCAAGGCAACAATACCAGCAACACAGTGTCACCACAGAACTCTGTAACAAAAAATAAAGTAGGAAAGAAACTCAGGAAGGCAGAAACAGCCAGGACAGGAAAATAAAGCATATATACATACATGCACACAGTTTAATAAATATGAAGTGACAAAGGAAAAAAAATGAAAAGGTCAAATTGGCAAGGGGAAAAAGGAGGCAGAAGCAACAAAAAGCCATGTTTTATTGTGGTTCTAGGAAAATGATTCAGCATTTTGTGGGTCTACCATTGAGAGTCTGATAAAGTTTAAAAATCTCTCAAGATATTGATTAGGTTAGAAATTACAACTACTGCAACTGCATAGCAGGTAAAATTACTCCCTCACAACTGCAATCAGAAAGATCTGCAGGGAGGAAAACATGGAAGAGGGCATCATCACAATCTTTAATAAACAACAGGCACTGAAGCAGTAGAGGGAACAATGTCAGTCAGCACAGTATTGTTGGCTGAGCACAAAAAGCAAAGAGAAAACTGTAATAAGAAAGACTGTCAAAAGCTAATCTGCAGACAAGCACATAATGAGAGTCAGAATATGGATTATTTACTAGTCATTCACTGGGTGGTAGCTATGCAGAAAGACAGTAAATTAATCTATACAGCTGTCTTTTTTTGGTGGTGCTTGGATTTGTGGGTTTTTTACTTTTAGATTTTGGGGAGAACCAATTATTTTCTTCAAGAGATGCAAAGTCAGTGGCAAACACAGACACGTTCTGCCCCCACAATAAATAGTAACTGTTGGTTTGTTGCTGAGCCAAATTGTGGGCTCTCTCCTCTCCAGAAGAGGCATCACATAATGGGTTCTTAGAATGATTGCTAACATTGAAAAGAAGCAACAATTTACATTGCTACAGTCTATAGCTAGCAGTGATATAAAGCCATGTTTTGCTGACAGATCTTCCATACTGGTATCTAAAACAACCACCCATAGCTGTGTATTTGAATAAGGGATGCATTAAAGCATATGCATTGCCTACTCTCTCTTCAGTGAGAGCTTAATGGGTTTTGCTGATGGGACCTCTGATAAAGTAATCCACTGAAAAGCTGTGCACAGTATCAAGGCCAGCCTGGAAGCTGGCATGCTACCTCCTGCTACACAAACCACAACAAAATGACCAACGGGGTCAAGATAGATGGAACAAACTTGAACCAGTTACACAAGCTCCTCAGCCCTGTGTTACTAAAATACCACCAGTGCAGGTTTTGGACCGTTTTCCCCTGCCATTGATCTGCAATACAGCCTAAAAAACACAGCAACGCTTCACCCAAAAAAATCACATGATTTCTGAAACTCCTTACCCATTTCACTATCGAATCTGGCAAAGGCATAACAACACACAAGCGCTGAGAAATTTCAGGCTCATTTCCAAGAATTGTCTAAAGTACATAATGATGTGGGAATTTACTTTGTTTTGTTCCTTTCTTTGTGACCCCAAACCAGAAATCTGAAACTGGTCAAGTTTCAACTGAACAGATGATCAATTTTCTGATAACAGTTTTACTTGGCCTACGTATCCCTCTTTCAAAAGATTTCAAGGCCAAAGTGTATCTCCTGAACAGTAACCTAAACATCATTAATGTTATAGTTAGTTACATCAGTGGACTACAACAGGAACAGATAGATTAGTTATAAGGTGACACAAATCAGACTTTCCTTCAGAAAGGTACTAACAGACTGCAATCAATTGGTCACAGTCAGGACTGAATTTAAATTAGCAATCTTATTTCAGTACTCACCTGGGCTACCTCTAAATATCAGTGGAGAAAGACAGGCACCCCCACATTGTGGTTCATCACATTCTCTAAGAAAGAAGCCGTATATACAAAACAAAAGCAAAACAAAAAAAGCTATGAAAGACAAGGTGAAGAAAAGCCACAACTAGTCACCTCTCCACAGGATCTCTTGGAAGGGAGTGACTCACACTAGCCAATTCAGCTTTGTAAGAACTTCCCAGCAGATAACCAGTAGTCCCTGAGAATCCTATTTAATGCTATAAACATGCAAGGACCATTTGGTTTCCTCTTCCACTGTCATCAAGCCCATTATTTGTCCTGCCCGCTCTCTTTGCACACACTTCTCACCCCTATGAAGCCTGGAACAGAGAGCACTGAAAACAGACGTATTAGGAGTCCTCTGGAAATTACTACTTTGAGGACAGAAACAGACAGTTAACGAGCTAATATTCACCACCACCACTGAGAGCAGAGCAAACTACTATACTGCTAAAAGAAACCTCAATTTACGCTCACACAGATTCTAAGCAACTAGTTGAAAACAAAGAAAAATGTACTTGAGGAAAAGCAGACCCAAACATCCTTTAGTATTCTCAGCATTTCCACATGTCTACAGATTAGTAAAGTATAGCAAGATGTAGAAATTGCCCCAACCTCAGCCTGAGAATCTTCTATTCCAAGGCATTAGTGATATTTATATTTCACATGTGAAAAATACAGTAAACAATAAAAAAGTCTCCAGTTCACTCAATAATTTTGTTCAAGTGTGACAGTAAACTTTAAATGAAATAGTTTTTTAATGTTTAATATCTATGCAAAGAATTTTTGTTAAGTGTACCTGCAGAAGAATTACACTCTAAGTGGCAAAATTACTGTTGTTATGAGGGTTCAAGTCATGGTTTTTAGTTCAGCAAACACTTCAGACTTCATGTGTAAACACCACCAATACTTGCAAGGCAGCACAACAACTGAAATTCTCTGCTCAGTTTTCTACATCAAGGAGAAAACACAAGCAAGGTACTTGCTGCAACAAAGTACTACTGACCTTCCTCAGTAACAGGCGAAGGAGTTCAAGTCAATAGCAATCTACAAGAAGCAGTCCTGGGAAGCTGAGTGGGATACTAATCACTCCTGACTCTCCTTCCTAAGCAATAATCATTTGATCTCACCACCTATGTTTGCTTTTTACCAAGGAATCCTGCTGCATAGTATCCTGGTTGCAAAGTAAACCTGAAGAATGGAACACAGCCTATGTTGCCTCATTTAGAAAAATCTATAGCACTTCCCATGTACAGGACAATTACAGTCTCAATCAGCATGAAAAGCATCAAAGCCTTTCTTGTATTAAAGAATTCATTTGTGAGGCACTTCTTTATTTTAACAATCTGTATTTATACAGACAATTTTAAGAAGTCAAAAGATTAATCAGTGGTTTATCTTTTTTCAAGCTTCTGGGAAACACTCTCCAAAGACTTATTTTTTTTATAGCAAATATAAGTGACTACAAAGTTATTCTTAAAAAAACCCAACAAATTAAAAAAAACAAATAAACCTTTCAAGACAATGACTGCTTCCTATACAAAGAATTCCAGAAGCTTTATCATGTGTTTCATCCAGTATCTTTCAGCTTTTCTAAGCATTTCAGTTAACTTGGATTTTGTTAATTTTTTTCCCCCAATACACCCTTTGTTCCTGTTGACTCCAAGTCTGGTAAAAATAGGAAAAGGGATCATGAAATTATAGCAATATATCTCACATTCCTAGAATCAGGTCACAGAATAGCCATGAAGTCTCAGATGCTGGGATATTTAAAAATCCTACCATGATTCCCTGCAATAGTGCAGCTCACAGAAACACAAAACTAACTGAAATTGGTCCACTTGCAGATTTATAGGACCTCCTTTATTACAAATATTTCACTCCAACAGAATTTTCATTTTAGCATAAGATTGTTTGACAATCACTACAGATTCAATTCCAGTTTTATGGCTGATCTCTAGAATTTTTTACCTGGTGTCCACAGACATGAATGCGTTATCACACCACACAGAGTTGCTATGGCTCCTTCTATTTTTCACAACCTCTACCAAAAACCAAAGAATCTGGCCTTGTCATTGAAGCTGTTTCAGCACTGGAAGCAACTGAGAGTGAAATTTTCTAATTTGTAAGTAGCTCTAACATGAGAATAGCTTAGAATAAGCTGACTTTGTCCCAAAGATTTTGCATCATAATGAGTGAGGATCAATCAAATCATCTTTGATTCCATCATCTTGCAATCACCTAGAGTATGCAATATCTGATTTTGCTTTTTTGAAACATTTCCTATGCTTTTGGGCATTTTTCCTCCTCATCCTCTAACAACATTACTGACGCTCCAATAAGGAGTTTCTCCCCAAGCAGCTTCCACTCTGTTGTGGTGATCCATCAGACTTCCATCTTTGGCCCTTTTTCCTCCTTCTCTCTTCACAATTTGCATTTGCAAGTAAATTTTCCATCTGCCCAAAACTTCCAGCTGTGACTTTGCAGCCAGGATCGATCCCCTCAGGCAGGGGGTCATCTAATCAGATTCACCTAATCAAACACAGACATCTGCAGTATATGTGTCTACATCTGAAGCCAGTAATCTAGACTCCATTAATAGTTAATAGCGAGGCACTTCTAGATACCTGATATAGATCGGAGGCGTCCTGACTTAGAAAAGATTATTCCTCTCCATTAATCACAAACAGATTTCAGCTAATACTGACACCTTCAATGTATAGTTTGAAGTTACCGTCCATGCGCTACTTGTCAAACACCCCTTTGGAAATAGCCTGCCATCATCTTTGTTAACTATTTTTCTGCTTCCACTATTGTCACACCTACCTACTGTTTCCTAGTCAATCTATTCATTAATGACTGGGGTGAGGGATTAGTGGGCACTGTCAGCAAGTTTGCTGATGGCACAAAGCTGGGTGGTGTCGCAAACACCACAGCAGACTGTGCTGCCACTCAGCCAGACCAGGATAGAATAGAGAGCTGGGCAGAGAGAAATTTCACAAGGGTCAGTGTAGAGTCTTGCATCTGGGCAAGAACAACCCTAGGGACCATAATACGTTGGGGACTGACCTGTTTCTCCTGGTAGGAGAAAGGGACCTCAAGGTCCTAGTGGCCAGCATGATGCTGCTGAGCCAGCAATGTGTTCTTGTGGCCAACAGCGCCAACAGCATCCTGGGGGGGATCAGAAGGGGGGTGGTTAGCACATCAACTCTACTCTGCACTAGTGAGACCACATCAGGAGGACTGTGTCCAATTCTGGGCCCCTCAGTTCAAGAGGGGGTTGGAACTACATGATCTCAGACTCCTGCCAACCTAAGCCATTCCATGATGTTCATTCTCTTCTTTCCCTTACTGTGTGTTACCCATTAGCATTTGCACGGTCTGAAACAAGGCGAGGAGGGAGGAAGTACACAAAAAAGGAAAAAAGGATCAAACAAATGGCTGCATTTTCCTTTTCATGTTAGGTTGGTTACCTGTAGTGCAGTAAAATATAAAATACAGATAAAAAAATTAAATCCTGCAAGAAAGATATATTATTTAATTTATTTTTTAGGATTTTTTTTGCTCTTTCTGGAGCACTATTTATTTTCAAAAGGATTATAGTGCAAATCTGACTTTGATAAGCAGTATAATAATTTGCTTCAACATAGAACTTCAGTATCAAGCTCAAGACATCACCTGGCTCATCCTTTGCTGCAGGACTGCAACATAACCACCCAAACTGTTTCTGACAAACAAATTCTAAAATCCTCCAGCCATAAAGACACCACCACCCCTAAAACAGATTGCAGTGCATAGCTGCTTATTTACATTATGTTACCACCTAAATTAAGTGGGCAGATTATCTCACTCCTCTTCCTTGTACAGCTGCAGTAAGGGTGTGATGAGAAGGCATTCCTTAAAAACTGTGAGGACTTAAAAGATGGAGCAGAAATTCCTCAGATTGTCCTCCTGTACCTGAGCGCTACATTCCTCACTGTGAGCCTTTCTCTGTTACACTCGGTGTCTAAGAGATGCTAGGGCAGGTGTTAGGCCACAGTGACTGGGTCCCTCAAGCTCCAGCTCCAGGAAAGTCACAGAGATGGCAATGAATAGGCCTAGCCACACTACCGGACAATTACGTGGGTGAGAGCAGGTTGCTTTCCTTGCCAAAGAATGATCAACACACTGCAAGTGGCTTGGTGGTATGAGAGTTTGCAGGCAACTAGAGAGTGAGGAGAGGAAAAGAGATTACTGTTTACAGTAAACTATGCTAAAATTCTGCTGCATGGGTTTTTCTGTTCTTCTGAAGTCAATATTAATGGATTAAATAGTGTTGGCATGTTCAAAAATGCTTGTTTTCTGCAAGATATATAGAATTCGATGCTAGAGTGCAATTTGATGCTAGTTTATGATGCACCAAATCATTACTACCTCTAAATGGAAGGATACCAAGAGCAAAACTTGGCCCAAGAATCATTACTGAAGAAGGCTCCAAGGATATCCTGCAATATAACACAATGTTCTATAATGCTATGTGTAATAAATGGATCATTAGATCCTGGCATTACTGTAACTCTTCCAAGCACTTCATGGTAACATTTACGTTTCTTTTACTGCTCTCATATTCAAAGTGCTGGATAAGCATTAACTCTTCTGAAAATCATCATCTATTAAATACAACCATAGAAGGAACCAGAAACTAGGCAGTGACTTTGAGAACTGGTGTGGTATCAGTCCCTTAGAAAAGCAAAAAGTAGAAATCACACAGTTCCAGAGACACCCAGCTAGGAACAGATATCAGAGGCAGGTTTTTTACAGCTTCCATAGCTTTAAAATTAATACACTTTTTATATAGCCCCGAAACACCAACTAGTATCCATAATGGACACAAGAGGTTCCTAGACTATTTTTTGCAGAAGCCCCTCTACTGCTGAGGGACCTGAATGAAATACAAGCCACAAGACAGGCACCATTTCCTTTAGTTCAGCTTTTCTGTCTTTGGCTGTCACACACATTCTCTCCTTCATGCACACTGGGTAAATAGTTTCTATTTTCATGCCGTCCTGTTTTGTATTGCAAGCACTGAGGTTACTGCAGAGGTTAAAAAAACCAACCATTAAAAGTTGTGTATTAATGTAGAAATGAACTGCTGGAAGAGTAAAGCACCAACCGAGAATCAAAAGGCTTAAGAGCAGTTGGCATCAACCAAAGCAGTTTAGAGTCCCAGCCAGGACCCCACCTGCATGACCCTCCCTTAAGTTAAGAGGTTATCTTAAAGCAGGTCATCCTCCAGGGTAATGTTTTAAACAGTTTCTACATAACTGTACATTGGCTCAAGCCTAGCAGAGAGCTTCTATCTCCAAAAAACTGAAGAGCTCCACCTTTGCCAACACTTTTCACAAATACTTTAAATGCTTTGTGGGGTGGGGGGTAGTTAATTTCCAGCCATTATTAAATTGGTCAGTTCCAGCCCTTTCTTAAATTTAACTGCCAATGCTAACTGCGTATCCTTTCTGTAATATGCCAAAATTAACTCTCACAACTCACAAAAAAACCCCAGCTATTTATCAAGATAAATGTCTATACATCTTTATCCTAGTTTGTAGCAGGTTTAAGTTACACATTATCAGTATTATTCTATCATATCTGCAGGGAACAAGTCACTTCATAGTTCAAATTAACTTCCCTCTTTCTTAAATCTGATTCACAAAATTAGATATATGAATGGGGTATGTACCACAATAACGACATTAATCAAGAATTTTGAGCTAAACAACCACTAAACCTAATAAGAGTAATTCAATATTTGGAAAGGTGATATATGCTACTATAATTGAGAGATGTCTGCCAAGTCCATCAACACTAATTCACCTCCGAAATGTAACACAGCAGAAAAATAATTTGGTGGCTCTCCCCAAATATTGATTACACATTGTGCAATAGCTAAATCTTCAGACAACTGATACAAGATAACAGCTTGTATCATTCAATATTTTATCCAAGACGCCATCCCATATTTAGATAAGGAATGTGTCACTTCTTTGAGGCTTCTTCCCCTCATTCTGCAGTTAAAATGCCTTTCCCCTAAGCATCCACCAGATATTTCATCACAAATTTCAATCACAACTTCTATTTCTCACTCACAAAAAAATTTGCTTTACATGCACACAAGACTATGTCAAAAGAGAAATACAAACACCCATACCACCATACTCTTCCCTGTAAAGTGCTGTTCAGTTAGGATGATTACTTCTAATATACCCAGAGAAGTGCTGTGGCGATGGCTAAAAAAAAATACTTCCTTGGACTAAATGTTTTGCATTCACCACAAACTTCTTCATAAAAAGTTTATTCTACTCTTTGTTAGTCCACTGATGCATGTATCCTCACCATGTCTCTTCAGTCATGTATCCACTTATCTTGCACTTACTGGACATAATAGCTGCTCGTAACAACACTGGCAAGCAGACGGATCCTGTTGATGCAACTTAACACAATGAAATACAGTACCTAGATCTCAACTTGGAAAAGTCTCACAACATTTCATAGTCTCTAGTCCTTTGCAATACACCACAGTTACTGAAACAACATTGGTCAGTAATTAAGCCACCTCACATTCCTAAACATAATTCTGTGAACAGCCTTGTCTCACTCCAGAACTTAAATGCCAAAACCAAAGCTAATGATTAACTTGGTGATTAATAAATACTTAACTGCATCAAGTTACAATGTACTTCAATGTCTTCTCTTTTCTGTAACAACTATATCGATAATATTTATTCTTCAGTTGAATAATGTTCACTAAGCACTTCATCAAACAAAGCCAACGACATTACTGCCCATTAATGTTTCACTTTGGTCTAAAGCCAAAACTAGTTTAAATACCTCACCATCTTTCACCCTGTTAAGTGATCACATTAATATGCATTTCCTCTCCCCCGCTGCAAAAAGTACCACATACGTACTCTGCACTGACCCTTGGCCCTACAAGTTACAAACCATGCTGCACTGCTCCCCCCAAAAAGGGAATAGATTAGCCAGAAAAACTCGCCTGAAATCTCTGAATTATGTCACACCGCATCTTATTACAGCCTGAATTTTACCAAGGCTTTCATCAGCAGTTAAGAACAACATGCAGATATTTAGAAGACAGTTTTTTTGTGAAAGAACACAAAAGGAAAAGCTGACAAGAGAGTTCAATAGAAAAGCAATGGTGAAAAGACAGAACAGCTAAAATTTTGCTTTGTGTAGATGGAACACTGGAAAACAATATTGCATGCAGATACACTGATATACCAGAAGCCAAGAACTCCTGACCTTGCTTTGATCTAGGTAAGCTTTTAGCCAGTTTTCCCTCTTCTCACTGGGTGCTTTTCTGGGAAACTCACAGAAGCTGTCAGTTAACTTGTTCTTCCTTCAAGAAACCAAGCAGAAGGCTTAACAGTTTCTGAGAAATGCCCAGACAGACACAAGCTCTGTACTCAGCATAACAAGGAAAGAAAACTGCCACCACATTTGTCTGGACAATGAGAGAACAATGGTACAACTAAGAAGTGGCAGTCTTCTTACCAGTGTGTCCTCACACGTAATGAGTGTGATACCTATTTGCAGTCTGGATTCACAGAATCATGGAATGCTTAGGTTGGAAAGAACCTTAAATATTATCTAATTCCTTGAAGATGATCTGGTGAACACCTTCCGTTAGACCTGATTGCCCAGAGCCCCATCCAACCTAGCCTTAAATACTTCAAAGGAAGGGATCTCCTCCACAACTTCTCTGAGTAACCTGTTTCAGCGCCTCACCACCCACAGTGAGGAAATACTAGCATCTACCCTCTAATGTTTTAAAGCCACTACCCCTAGTAAAAAAAGCCCCTCCTCAGCTTTTCTGTAGAATCTCTTTAGGTACTGGAAGGCTGCTACATCCCAGTTTCCCCAGAGCTGCCTTCTCTTCTCCAGATTGAAGAACTCCACTTCTCTCAGCCTGTCTTCACAGGAGGGGTTCCATCCCTCTGATCATCTTCATGGCCCTCCTTCTGGACCTGCTCAAACAGTCTTTCTTGTACTGGGGACTCAAGAGATGATGTCAAAATCAGCCCTTAAATTGAGTGGCCAAAAGCTTTGTAAAATAAGAAGTCTTCATGCCCAGCACTGCAGTTTATGTTTTGCTAAAACTCCACTGAGTTACGTTTACAGTTTTATTTCAGATTCTCTTTAATTCCTTAAATTTAGAAGCTGAATTTTTTGTGTGAAACATAAGCCTTGTTACAATTCACAATAAAATACTGAACAAAGTCGTGTGACGTTGGAGTTCTACAGCAAGGACCCAGACCCTCAGCATCTGTCACTGGCCAAGAAGGGCACTCTGCCTAAAATCCTGCCTGTCAGAGTCATTACAGCATTTTGCTTTACAGCAAAGCCCTTTACAGCATCTGACAGCATTCGGTTTCTTGCTTAAACACTTCTGGAGTGAAAAGTTCTCCCAAGTATGTCTTCATCCTGGCTTCAAATAACTCAAGGAGGAAATTAAAACTCACTGTACTTACAATGATGGCAATGTAAAAATATATAGAAATGTAACTTCCTAATTTAAAGATACCATTACTTTTTAAATTGCTGCTATATATAGCAACATTTTAGATATCTACTAATATTAGACATTTATTATTTAGTAATATAAATATTTATTGTGTATATTTGCTACATCTTTTTATTTATTCCAGCAGTTCAAAGAAAATACTGGGAAATTTCACCAAACAGTTGAGAACATAATTTTAATTCAAACGGTGTTTAAATATATCTGTACACATATCCTGCTGGTGGGATATATTTCATTATAGAACAGGCTTCAATGGAGATTATGGAAAGCTATTTCCATAATGGAGATTATGGAAAGCTATTTGCTGGGCTCAAAAAAAATTAAACCTAACAAACAATCTTTTGCTGTTTCTTTTTTGCATAACCCAAACATTCTCCCCTTTCATACCTGCATATTAATTTTTCCTCAGACAGCTAATACACTAACAGTTCTTTCCCTGGCAGTTACTCTGGAGGGGAAATAAATTTTCGTAGCTCTTTGACAAGACAGTTGATTGTTGTGACATGTTTACTTCCGAAATGAACTCCAAAAAAATGTCATATTATGCCTCACTCAAGTCTTAACTTGTTTAAAACCATGCCAACACGACAACCCGCACGCTTTCCGCAAACTGTTGTATTTCTCATGGCATTGCTGCATCTGCACAGTCAAAAATATTTTGCTTTTAAGTTGATAACATACCTTAGTTGTGTTTTGATTAATACATGCTGGATTACATGTCACCAAGAAGTTATGTTACAGTGACAAGATCGAGAGACGCGCTGTTCTGTATTTAAGATTACAAACTTTTACAACTGAAAAAATAAAATTTCTCAAGCCTACACAAAACACGCTTGAAGAAATAAGTCACTTATTTCAAGTAATTTCTCACAAGACAGAATTTTATATAGCTGAATTTACATTGATAAGGGGAAAATGTAAATCCCACTGTTGTACTGATTTTCTCAATCGTGCTTCGCTGTTTAAGAGAAGGCACCTTCTAGCATTCACGGAAGGAAGATTGCCCTACCTAGTGCGCATGCAGAAGCAACCAAAACCAGTGAGAGACAGACTATTTCCCATGATCTCACACCAGTCTTACTGAATGACATCTATCATTGATTAAAGAAAAAGAAACTTAAAATTAGCAACTGCAGAAATTAGCCTGACATGACTGGTTTTCCATTAGACAGCCTTAGAGAAAGAACTCCTCTCCCTCCGAAGGAAAAGCTCAGAAATTATTATCACTGTTACTTCTAAGATTTGCAAAGTTATCAACTGCATCTCACTACATCTCTTGTTATGAAAAGTGGAGGCCTGTCAATGATCCTTACAAAACCTATTTTTAGTATCCATAACACATCCTCAAAGCAAAGGGAGATCTGAATTATTTCACTGCTATTGTAAATAAAATGAATTATGTTTCCCCTCTGAACTGTCCGCATAAAATTCACAGATAAATAAATAAATAAGAGTTTGATTTTGCACAGTCAAGATAAGCAGCTGTGACTTTTTCCTCAAGAGAAGGGTACTTCGTTTCCTGCAACACAATCCAGGTCATCTGTCATTATAAGGGCATTAACTCACTGCCGCGGTAATTATTTTTGAAGACTTACTAATCCGAATGCAGTGTACTCTACTTGTAAACTCCAGAAAATACTTTACAATTTCCTTTTGTGACTGTTACTCTTTTTCAAGTTTCCTGTTCACTGAAAAGCAGATTACAGAGCTCCATTACACCTCTAGCCCTGGTTTTGAGTCATCTACCTAAACTTATTGTTGACACAATGACAGTTACCAACACTATCAAAGAATGCTAGAATCTCAGGATCCTGTAATACTTTAGTAATGAATCAAATGTTTTATGTCTTTCTGCTGCTCCTTTTTTTCCCCTGCAAAAGCCTTTCCCTTCTGCCTTCTCCCTCCAGCTTTCACATGCTTCATGAAGGGATGTCCCCTGGCTTCCCAGTAGAGCAGTTCTTCAGCCCCATGCACCTTCTGGTTCCACCCTTTCCTGCTGGAAAATCCCAGCCATTCAGAACAGGACAGAGAGCACTGCTGCTGCAAAAGCCATGAAATGCGGCTCTGCAGTCTACTTCAAGGAAACATTTAACTGTAAGCTGAGTGAAGCCGATTTCGATTTTGCTGTTGCTACTGCTTCCCATACTTCAACTCCTGGACTGTGCAATTCTATTTGCATCTCTGCAAGGGAACAGAAGACCAGATCAAGAGCTGTTAATTACTTCAGTCATGGCTTGGTCAGTAACACATACAGTTCCCAAATTCCTGCCATCACTATTTAATTCGTATGTCAGATGTTGAAGTGAGTCTAGATGAAAGATGGGTGACCTGTGGTACTCAACTAGACATCACCTGTGACTTTGTTTCCTAAAATTCCTAGCAGCATTATTATTCTTTTTTTTTACATTACTACAGAATCATGGAACCATCAGAGTTGGAAAGGACTTCAAGAGATGAATGCAGACACAGATAACTGCATAAGTCTACAACGTACGTTAACAGAATGCAAGAAAAATTACCAACTAGCGTGTTCTTTTCCACAATGAAGTAAAGCTCTCTACCACACTTAACTTTCCTAGTCCTCTGCAGGGTTAATTACCTTGGGCAGATCTTCGTGCTAGCACAGCAGTATTGCTTTTAGTACTTGAACAAGCTTGTTTAAAGCCTCTTGAGTGCATCCCTGCATAGAACTGCACTGTGCCTCAGGGACATATCCTGAGAGCTGCATTCTTATAAGCAGCTTGAACTTGTGCACCAGTTCCTTAAATGAGAGCTGGATGCCTATATTCACCCTCTAGGCACTTACAACACACCTACTCTCAGCTCTGTTTCATCCAAAATAATAATGATAATAATGGTTCTCGCTTCAGTAAGATTCAAAATCCTTAAAGAGCAGATGAAGCATTAAGAGTGAGAAAACCCCCAGAGAAGAGCAGGGCTGATATAAAATGACAGAATCCCCAAAGCAATTACAAAGACAACCTGGGAGTAAATTCTTGAAAAATTCATACATGCAGACCACTAACTCCACATTAATAATACAAGGGTCAGTGCTGAGAAGGCTAGAGGAGAAAACAGCAGTATCTTTGCTAGGTGTTGTTCTTGTCATGGGAATCCCTACGCTGCTTCTACACAATGTAACATAGCACTAAACCTGTAAAAGGTAGTTGCTGCTGAATTCAAAAATTTACACGCCAATGTACTTAAGGAAGGAAGCACTATGGCACAGAGTACTGGAAACAAAGGATATAGGACAGAAATCTCCAAATTCTCAACATACCCTTTCTTTCATCAAACATCTGTTACTAGCCACAGTTAGAAATAGGATATGCACTACACTGAGCTTTAGCTGACTCCATATGCCTGTTTCCATGATCTTTAGCCAGTACTAAAATATAGAGTATTACAGAAAGAGGAATCCCAGGGACTCTCTTTTCCCCACCTGCATAACCCTGATCTTCAGCATCTAAAGCAGAGCTTGGTGAAATACAGGAGCTGAGAAACAGGGGGGAAAGGTTACAAAGGTCTTTGTAAGGTGAACAGAATAAAATGAATACAGCTTGAACCTACACAGCCTCCAAACTACTAAGAGACAGCTAAGATCACTGGTGTGGCTTAATACCCTAGCCCTGGATACAGGTTGCTGTTTCAAAACAGCCTTCAGTTTCTATGAATTATTCATACTGTATAATAGACATTTTCACAAACTATTTCTCATGGATGTTCATAGCATAGCTCACTCATCTATCTCTTTTGGCACACAGTGATTTGAACTCTCTTCTGTTTCCTTTCTGGAAAAAACACACAAGGTAATCTTCATTCAAACAGAACAAAGCATAAATCTTCCACTGCTGTGCAAAGCCAAGTAGGAAAACAGTTGTTTACTTAGCATGAGACAAAGTAATATTGCACACCAAACACAGAGAGGCGGAAACTCAGCAAGTTTGAGTTTGCTTATTTACTAGTAACAACATTTGAATAGCGTAAACTTATACACACAACATGCCACCAAGAGCTTCCAGTGGAGACAGCATGAACAAACACCAGCAGTGCTTTTTTTCCCCTTCCTAGAACATTGAGTCAACAAATCAAAGCAATTATTTGCAGCTTTAAAGCCAGCTATAATTCACACCTTTTGCACGATTATGTCTCTCTTGAATGATGACATTTCCTTCCTGCTCCCCACAAACAAGGCATACCATTAGAATTATGCCTTCTGAAACTCAAGCATGTGAATGGAGGTCTTAAAGGAATGACAACTTCAATCAGCAACCCAGCTTCTTTTAACTACCACAATGAAACTCCTTTTTTATTAACTGCTGAAGTGAAAGGTACAGCTGCTCAAAGCAAACAGCACACAGATGCTAAAACCAGCGTGATTTTTTTTTTTGTAATGGGAGGATATCTAATTCCCACAAGCAGGAAAAAAAGTCTGGGAATAACATTATAGTAAAATAAAGTACATCACAGGGTTCACTCATGGAAGATGCCAACTGCAACAAAGGGCCAAACAACAGGGGTGAAATTCCAGCCTCATTATCAGCTAGATGAAGGAAGGAGGAGCGGAAATAGATCAAAAAGATGCTGAAACACACAGCAGCTTTTCTCCGAAAAGGGCTTGAAACTGCCATGAACAAAACCACAAAACTCTACAAATTCAATTCTAAAAGCCCTGAAACAACAAGCAGAGAAGAGATGATGGACAGGTTGATGTCCATGTTGAAATAGTCATTTTAAGAGTCACTGTGAATGCATACAAGGACCATAAAGATGTGTTAATCACAGAAGATATACCAGGATCCAAGCATCAATTGTTAAAGGCATAGTTAGTCAAGAAACAGAACTCTTCCTTTGGAAATTCAATCATGCTTTCTTTTTGAATACATTTTGAGTATTGTTCTGATAACCTCCAATTAATAGCATACGGGGGACATGCCAGAGATCTACATCTGCTTGTCCAAGTCACTAACAACCACCAGCATATTGACAACTGGATTCAAAGTACACAGATACAGAAATGTCATGTATTAATTCCCGACTCCTGTATGACACAGCATGACAGCTAATGGAACCAAACATCACAACCAATGTGAGAACAAACAGATAACCTTTCTCCATGGCACAACAAATTCACTATAAATTTCACATGAGGGGGCTGAACTTCATCTTTAAGTCAGCGTGTGGACCACATACTGTGAACTGTTGCTTCCATCTCAGCATGGGGAATTGGTGAAAAGATAATCCCCCTCCATCCTTTTCCCAGATAACTTCTAACTTACCTTTCCTGAGTTCTTATTCATCTTTCCCTCATTCCTGATTCAGTCTTTTATGCCCATCCCCATTTTCTTTTTCTTTCTTCCTTGTTCCCTGGTCCCACACAGGTAGCATTTGCTGTTTTGAAGGAGGGAGAGGAAGCCCCTGCGGACAGTTCAGCCACCTGCCAGGGGAAAAAGGTGGAGGAAATCCTTTATTAGATTTCCTTTGTTAGGTGGCTAGTGACACATCATGGCTGTGGCAGGGGCAAGGCAGATCTGTTCAACAGCAGTTTAGAGTTTTGCTTTCTTCCCTTTTTCTAACCGTTTCTTGTCCTTTGTTAATAAAACTTGTTAAAAACGTTCTTTAACATTGTCATCAAGGTTTTTTTGTGTGTGTTTTTTTTAAGACCGTGAGAAATCAAAACCAGAACAAGATAACAGAAAAAGACACTGACCTCTAGTGAAAAAGAATTTTACATAATAGATTGAAAGCTATACACACCATGAATTAGACTAACGCTCATGTATATTCACTTACTACAACAAAGCAGATGAAAACTTCTCCTAACTGCCGGTATGTATGTTTACTACTATCAGTTATACTGTTACCAGCCTTCATGTCTTATCTGTGTAAACAAAGGCATTTACTGATCGCTTTGCATTACAAAAACAAATCCAACTAGATACATTTAAGAATTACATCAGTTACAACACAAGTCAATTTAAACAACTAATGTGGTTCAGTGTATTTCAGCGAAAGTGTTCTCTTCTAAGGCACACTGCTGCCAAGCCAGGCTTGTTATAAATAAGCAGCAACATTCCTTCTATCTAGTACACATTAAATGGGCTGTATGGAATGAATACCAATCAATGACAGAGCTTCTCAGCCTTTTAAAGTGCATTAAAAAAACCCAGCAACAGCAGCACAGCTTTCTCCTTTCTTGCTCTCCTAGCCACAACATCATTCAAAAACTCTTTTCAGAGAGAGGAGTGATCTGAATCCTAACAGCTAAAAGTAGTTGTGGGTCTTGCTATTTAGTGGTAAAAACGAACCACCCCATATTCATGAACAGTCTTTCCTACTGCAAGAAAAATAAATCCCTCTACTGTTGTTAAGGACAGTCATCAGTATTTCAAATAAACTATTTAAAATTTAAAGAAGTCAGAGAAAGGTAGCCCCATGTTTGTCTAATATTCATTGGCCACATTGTTAGATGATACTGCTCTTGGTCTAAACCGAAATTGAGCAGCATCATGGATACTGGTTTCCATTTGATGGATCTAAAGAAAATTGATGACTGATCTGCTCATCATCATGCTCAGAAAGGAAAGGTTTGCTAACCAGTTCAAGGCCCACCTATTTTTATGTTTGACTGAGTTACTAGTTACAAAGCTGCACTCCATCCACCCAGCAAAGGTTTCTTTGAGCCTCGTTCCGAATGGCCAGTGTCTCCAACTGAACTGAGCAGTTTACTTTAATAAAGGCAGATTGTTCACTTCAAGCTTAAGAAGCCTCAAGGAATGCTGTTCGTCTCTTCTTAAGTATTCTAAAAGGCCTTTATCATGTTACTATTTAGAAATTCAAGGCATAGAAACTCCTAAGGCCAAGTTAGTAACTGGGAATTAACTGGAAATAAATTACAACTTCTGCCCTTCCTCCCTCTGGGCATAGCACAGCCTCTCAAACCCCTTAAGAGACAACTGAGTGCTGGAGCACTGAGGAGCTCCACAGCTGCAAGACAGCAGACACCAGTTTAGGCAGGTTGAGACCTCTTTTCTGCAGAGTAAACAGAGTCAGAACTGAACCACTGGACAATTCAATTTGTTTCAGCATTTGCATCCACATTTATGAATCCTTTGAGGAAACACAATGAAGATGCTGAGAAAATTTACCAACTTTGTCATTGTTTGATGAGTTTCCTGTTAGAAACATCTTTGCACGGCTCTCAAATTAGTGTAATGACAGAGAAAGTCAACTGAATCTGTAACACTCCAGTTCAAAGAAGCGTTTTCTGAAGCCTAAATAATTTCATGCGAGATATTTATAGTTACAATAGTGTATCTGCACTACTATGCTGCATGCCAACAACATGCTTGATTCTGAAAAGATAAAGTTATCCTGTCTTGAAAAGTCTGTTGTGTGAAGAGAAATACTGAACCAGACAACCTCACAGAGACAGACACAAAGGAGCAATCTTGACTTGTTGTCTCTTCAGCTCTGTAAATGGCCTTCTTCCTCTTCTACAAGTTCTCTTTATTCTTTGGTAGCAGATCAAGCTCAGTGGAAGGTTTTAGATTTTATGACAGACAGCAAAGGTCTGATCTGCTCTTAATATCAAGAATATTAAAACACATATGGATACTACAGGAAATGATAAAGGACAATCCCTACAAGAATGTATCAGCTAAGCAAAACATTTAAGGGGAAACGAGAATCAAGCTGCAGATATTTCCTCCAGTGTCATAAAGAGCTCGCATAGCGTACTCAACATTTCCACTAATGAAAAGCAGACACACAAAGAGAAAAGCAGCACAGTCTGATTAACAAGAAAAGATGCTAATCATCATCAGACTATCAGTACTCTTTAAGCTGAAAAGATTACCTTTCAGACATAAATGCAAATTCATGCATCACAAGCACACGCACATTTTACAAAGCTAGTAAAATCAATGTCTTCAACTACATAAAAGGCACAAGAAATTACAGTAGGTAAATTCAGGCCACCCAAAACACAAAATATAGCAAAAGGATGGCAAATTTTAAGGCTTCTATTTTACAAGTAATTCTGGCAGCACCTAAATACAAAAGCAAACCAACAACAGAGAACACAACCTCGCTCATTTTCATCACGGAATCATGCCCATATTCCCAATAACGCAGTAATTTATCAAGACCAATAAAAGATGGTTCATAAGACAGCATCACAGAAAATGTTTCTTTAAATTAGAAATCTAGCCAAACTGTGATTATGGAAAAAAACCCACCAAACCACCCCACACCTCTCTCACCAGTATAAACACTTTTTTTAACTGTGTTACAGCCTGGTAGCAGTCCTGAGAGATTCAGGCAATACAAAAGTATAATCAAAACAGAAAAGCAAGTGTGTGGACCTGCATTAATCTTGCTCTGTTACAATACTAGACCTATTAATTTTCAAATAGCTGTTAGATTAGAAAGTTTTATTTCATTAATACCACTGGCAATTAGAAAGAACTGCAAATGGAATGAATATGATTTAGAAGAAGAAAAAGGAGGACTGTATCTAACTTGAGAGCCCAAAGCACTGCCATCACCTCAGTGTTTTCCATTATAATTACCACTGATATGGTAGGCACATCTGGTCAAGCCAAGCCACGCCACAGACTTGTCAGTAACAGACCATGGGGTAGTTACAGCCCACTATCTGACTAGGTGATTGTACTTGGCACTCCATGTACTTCACCATTCCTGCTCTTGAAGTTGTCCAGAAAATCCTGTTCATCTGCTCCCTCCACAAAGACCAGAAGCAACATGGTAATCCAAAACTGGGTCACCAAGTGTCCAACACCAGGTTGTGTCCAATCACCAGGCTGGGGTGTCCAACACATGCATTGAAAGGAAAAGTTACTCGCTGCTAACACAGAACAATGCTTTCTGTGAGCAAAAAGAATTGAGGAACGCATTGAAATGAATATAGCAAGAGGGCCAAAGACATCACAGGATTATCAGATGAATTTTTATTTGCTGTCACTTTGACTGAAGCATCTTCACACGTACTGAAGTTATCTGGAACACCATCCCACTTGAATTTGGGGCAGGAACTACAAGCTCATCTCTGCTAAAATTACAAACAATTTAAATATAGCAAAAGTACCATTTTTTAATCACTTTCAGTCAGTTTAAGAACAGTAACACCATGCTACTGCCAAAACACGAGACACATCACCACCTGTCCCCCACCACCCCACAATGTACATCTCTGGTTTCAGCACTGCCAATCATGTAGCCCCATGGGCACGAGGATGGATCCCAAGAAAGCAAAAGGGAGACATAAGCAGCAGGATACAGGGTAAGACTGAGACTTTGAGGTGTAGTTCAGTCCACACTCAACCAAAGCTAGTCACAAAGAAACACCCAAACTAAGACCAGGACTACAATTTATTTGATGACTCCAGAACAAGCTGCTGAAAATTCCAATTTCATTGCATAAGAACTCTTAAAATATGTGTGTGCACAGCAAATTTTTTTGCAAACTTTAGTCTTCGCATCTTGAAGAGATTCAAGCAAAACAAGACAGTCTAAAACTAAAGATACTAGCTGGGCACTACTATGAGCTTATGGTCTGAAATCCTTGATAGCTGCAAAAGCTGATGTTGTTTAGATATCCCATTATCACAATTCAATTTGCTTGCAATTACAGGAGGAAAAACAGATGATACACTGTGAAATGATAGGAGAAACAATAGTTCGTTCCCTTGTAAACAGAAGGTAAGGTGAATCAGAAGGCTGCTAGAACTAGAATTTGCAGTTGGATCCTTCACCCAAATGTCATTAACAGGATAATCAGTCCCCAAAAAGTTTTGCCTTCAGAGAAGAGTGAAATTAAGGAAAAACTGGCACAGAAGAAAGGTAATTTCAAGAATTATGACATCTTAAAAGACAAGAAAATGGCTACTTAAGACTATAAAAAGTGTGTTAACTACAACAAGAACCTTTTTTAAAAAACCTGGTATTTAAAGGTTTTACACAATTTAGCCACCTTTGGCATTTTTAACAAGTTGATAAGATTACTTACTAGAGACAAGCTATATGAAAATGCCTTACTAGTATCTCCTAGTAAATAAGAAACATCCTTCTAGTAAATTAGTCAACATCTCCAATGTCCCGTTCACTCAGAAACTGTATAATGCTGTAACAGTTGTTCCAGATGTACACACTTACAAGTCAATTAAAAAGAAAAAGCACATAAAAGTAAAACCAGTACATGGTCCTCTCTCCCCCTTTTAAAACAGGAAAGAATTTAATTCTAGCTTACAGCTTGTGTCTTATGAGTTATTTGCATTCCAAATCAATTCATTTTATACACCAAAACTGAAGGCTGCAAAACTTGCACTTTCATTTCAATAGAAGAGCAACATTTTTAATATATTATTTCTGAGAAAAGTGAATGTAAGTATTTTTTATTTTAAGAAACACTACCTCACCTTCTCAGGTTTTTATTTGACCTGAAGTGTTATTAGACACCACCTTGCATTAATTGCTGCATCACTAAGACCACTGGAGTGGTCTCCTTTAATCTTGTTTTCCTCTGAGATAGCTAACATTTCATGAAATATTTAAATATTAATTGGACTAAAAATCAATACTATTAGGATGAGTCTACACTGGGATGTTTCAGACTCTTACTTGGGAGGCAGGATAAAAAAAGAACAAACATATAATGCTTAAGTCTGAGCACATGCCATCCTAAATGCTCCCTTACTCATCTCTACAGTGTGCATAAGCCATGAAATATGGGAGTTCACCAGAACCCTGGTTCCCTAAACTCCTTCTGGTCAGTAACAGAAACTACTGGAAGCATGAGAAAGGAGCACCACACCACACCTATTTGGTATCTAGCTTCCATTCCTTCTATTATTTTCATTCACTGCTAAAGCTTGCAGATCTACTTCCAGAGTGGGTGGGGGAATCTTTATTAGAAATTGCACAAAATCTTTTCCTTATTTAAAAAATTCTATGAAGATTATCTACACAGGGAAAATTTTGAACAGTGAGCCAAAGTGACTTCAAGAGGGAGTTTAAAATGCATTAGTTAAAACATACTAAACCCCCCTGTGGACATTCTCTTTCATAAGTAAAGTGGCCTAGTTTAATCGGATTTGATTAATATGTTACAAATTCACCTCCTTGTTAATTAAACTTCATTTTCCTGAGCATGCCCATACAGCCACTCTACAAAGGGCTCTGAAACTCCACAAGCTTCTCTCCTGGGTTATACACTCAGTTTCGTTTAAGCCAGGACCAGTGCAATGGGACAGAACTCCACCTGCATTTGGAGCACAAACGTCACAACAGGGGAGCTGGAAGTAGGAGAGAATTAAGAGAGTTTCAAACTAAACGTGCATGTCTGGACAAGCCTGGACAAGACTCAGAATGACGAATCTGCTGTAGAATAAATGATGTGATAAGGTGTTAGGCACAGGAACAATTGTTATGAACATGGAAAGCTGTATTACCTGAATGCTCAAGTGCTCAAGACAACTAATCTGAGCAGGTACTGCTTTTCTCTTACGCATATTTTGTACAATATTACAATTTATTGTGCTCTTTTTTGCTATGTTTTTTCCTTATTTCTGTTTGAATGTTAACAGAACCAAAGAATTAAATTCAGAACCCATGGCCAAACGAAACAACACCACAAATAAAACTGGAATATAAATACTAGTTTTAAGCCACAATCATCATATTTTTTCATCCTAGGTTTTTAAAAGCACTGGTACCACTGGATTTGTAAAATGATTACTGTATTGGTAACCTAGACCAAGCTCATGTAGGGTAGACAGAAGGGCATTGCGACAGCAGACACAAAAAAATCCTTATCTATTATTTACTTATTCCCCTAGAGCAGCATCTGTAGTACTGCAACTTTAGTTTCATAGGTAAAAACCTATTGTACTGTGTAAATACAAGTGAGCAAAGCAGGAATCCTTTCCCACACATTAAGACATTATGTCGTAAAAACAAGATCTTTCTGTCCTCCCTTTGCTCAACTGCAAGCAGCTCCTATCAGCAGTAACACTAATTCACTACTCTGATGTTTGTCCTATGGCCTATGTGAAAGAGTTGGTAGTTTCTCTTCCTACTGGGCAGGTATCCAAGCTGTAAAGCTACTGTTCACTTGTCACTAATTGATACCCTTGGTAGTCCATTAGGGAAACTATGGAATGAATAAGCACCTCTCACTGGTAAAAATATGCTCAGGACATGGTAAAAAGATTGTGGTGCTCTGGCAAAAGAGCATGAGAAAGGCTTCACTGCTACTCATGCTCCATCCATTCAGAAGATAAATAGAGGGCTTCATTCTTCAGATCTGTCACTTTGGCATCTTTCATAGCAATAAATTAGCATTTAAGAAAAAGCTACAGGAAAATTAATTCTTCTTGCCAGTGACAAAACCCAATTCTCACACATAAACATAACAAAGGACAATCACTTCATAAAATATTCTCTGGAAAATAATGTATTATTCATACGCTGAATCATGCAAAATTTCTCTGACCTTTTGTGCATAGCTTTTTTGGGATGGCATCAAACTGCTTTATAACTTTCTTGGATTTTCACTGTTTCAAACTCATCAAAATTAATGCTAAGAAGCAATTCAATTTAAATCAACATAAAATCATTCTACTAGAAATCAGAGAGAAGCATCACTTATCTTTTTCCAGCCTCTCCCTCTCCAGTCTCACCCAATGTCTATTCATGAAAGCTTAGCTAATTGTTAAATAACCCTCTAGTTTGATTTTTGGCTTCTTTTGCATAAGTATTGTTAAATTACATTAACTTACTGAATAAGCATTTCAGTAGAGATATTTAATACCCTTTGTAACTGATTCTAAAACAGCATTCTAATTTGGAGCATCTATACAATCTCAAAAATTAATGCTCAGTGTTGAAACAGCTGGAAATACTAATATTAAAACCGCACCAGAAACAACTCCAGCATTTAAACTACATCCATTAAATTTGATACTGTGATGGCACATTCCTTTGACACTAACAGATAATCATGCTATCTCACCACCGCTGCCACCAAAGCGACAAGCACGTTTTCCACCCATTTTGTACATAATTTTTGTTAAACATGTAATAGCATTTTGCATCTTTTTCCCAGGCAAAATGCAGCAGCTGGTCTGGCCCGTGCATCTGGTCGCTACGCCAAGGCTGTAACATTATCTCATGCTTGTGAAACCTTGTACTTCTCTGACATGAGTTGAAAACCAGAGTAGCTGGAGGATGCAGCTCAGTGAAATAACACCCTTGCGATTTCTTATTGATACCCCCAAGCCAGTATCAAGCCATAAACTGTAGCAGTCCCCATAAATCACAGCCATGTAGCAAGCAGCGTTTACTGCAGGTTTTCCTACAGCTGATGACTATTATAAACAGAAAAATTTCTAAAGATCCACAAAAATACATTCTGAGTGTAGCAGACAAATTCGGAGGGTTTGAAGTCATGAGCATTCACAGCAAGTTTGTAAAAAAGTAAAATGTTCATCTATTTGTACAAACAAAACAAAAAAAGAAACAAAAGGAACTTGGCTTTCCTTTCAAAAAAAGCGGCTTAGAAACTTTTACAAATCCTCTGGCCCTACTGAAATAATACATCCTATTGTCCCAGCTGCTGACAGTAAGCGACACTCAGCAGGAGCAGCAGCTTTTAAGCTTTTCTCATAGCAGGTCAACTATAGACTTACACATATTTTCTAAACCTCCACCATTCAGTGCAGCTCAGCAATTGCCAAGGCTTTCCACTGCACACACACACACAGTATCTAACTTTGCAATGCAAACATCACATTTGAAAATGGAGTTAACTGTTCACTAGTCTGCACTTCTTTGCTTTGCCTTCTCCCCAGGCTGTGGTGACTTTAATCTAGGATACCAGGAGGAAAAAAAGAATACCATTCCAAGTTCAAAGACAACTCAAGATCACTTTCAGAATGAAAACACTAAAAATCAAACACAGAAGTTCCCAAGACACTGCACTTCTTACCCAGATTGACATGGAAATAATTCCTCCACAACCTTTAAAACAGTCAATGTTACCTTGGACACAATGTTACCTATGCCACAAACCTGAAAAAAGCCCAAGACTTTGAACACCTTGGTTTATTTGAGTCAATGCTGGAAAATTCTGATCACCTAGTGGCAGTTTCCCTCTGGGTCTTTTTTCCATTTATTTAAAGATAAATAAGTAGGGCTACACTTACAGAGTCTTTGTGCACAGAATTAATTCTGCAGGACTTTATCTTACTACACCTGTTTTCCACCATTCCACAGCTATGGAGATACTGGCAGTTTTTCAACTGAGTGCAGCTCAAAGCACCACAGAAATGATGCAAATTTACATGTACAATGACATCTAAAGCTGCACCTCAGCACTCATGTTTGAGCATGACAAGATGAAGAAGCAGATCAGGTATACCCTGCGTAGGACTGTGAATATAATGCTACTACAGTGTGTGGGAGACAAAATATTTCACTGCAAGGAAAATCTGACAGTGGAAATTTCCATTCCTTGCATATTTTAAAGGTGAACTTGGCTTTTATACATGAAATATATTCAAAACTGGAAAGTAAATTCTGTCAGTGTATCTGTACCTGAAACAAAAGTGTAATGAACACCTTGATTTTGCATTTGGAATTAGTGAAACCCTTCATAACTCTCAAGTGTACACATGTCATAACACACTCACAAAGGTTACTGGTAAAATGTGTTTCAGGTGCATTTAACAAAAACGTGCATGTTCAAAGCAGCTTACTGCAGATCAAAACGACGATTCTCATACATGTTGCAGCCTGACTCCAGTTCTGACTGATATTTCACATGTTTTTTTCCCCAAGTTATTCTTAAAGCCATCTCTAGCTTTAGCTGTGCTCATCTTAGATACACACATCTTGCTTCTACACATTTTAATGCCTACAGAAAATGCATGGATCGCCCTTCCCATTTTCATTAACTCCATTAGCTTGCACATGTTTCATGAACCTGTTGGAATGTTGTGGTCCTTCTCAAGGTTTCCTCTACCCTTTCTTTCTGCCCTTTGTGGCGAAGTAGCTTTTCCCTAGTATTTCCACAACAGCCTTGCCTAATCCTAAAGAGACAGTAATTCCTGCTGGAAAACAGAGTATCTGAAACAAACGCAAGTATTCAACCACACTACACTGCTTATAATCTCTTGTCTATACCTAGCAAGAGCCATTCAAACTGAGCAGAACTTCTATTTTGTATAGCACCCAAAGGCATCTAAGACTTCAAAAATTCAAGTTCTTGCACTTTATGCGATTTACGAAAATTCAGCCTGCAAAGCTTAACTAAGGAGACTGGATGAGTACAAATAAATATACTATTACTAGCAAGCTGAATTGAAAATGCTATTTTAAAAAACTTCTGAACAATAAAGACCTTAAAAATCCATCATTTCATTGCGAGGTGCATAATACAAGAGTCATTCTTTTATTTATCTTTATATTATGAAAATGCTAATGAAGAACTAAAAAAAAAAAAAATCTAAGTCTGCTAATGTAAAATGCTAAAATCCACCCAAATTTCAAGACGTTCTACACTTGCTAGATCATTTGCTTGCTGTTTGCATTTTCTAAGTCATTTTACCTCTTAAAGTAAGCCTTAGTGAAGATGCAACGGAAAAGCCAGTATTTAAAGGTCCCTTTGAATGCTTGTACACAACAGAGGGTTTTGAATGAAAGTGGAATCAAGACCTGAAAGACATGGGCAGAAGGGAATGAAAAAGGAAATAGTTACAATACATTCAGTGGGTCCAGTCAAAACCAGAGACAAAATACAGTAGCTCCTGGTCACTGGGGTTGGGGAGAGGATGGAGAACTGGACATTCAAACAACAAAAAGGTGACAAACAAACCAAGTCAAGACAACACTTTCAAAACAGAAGTGGAAAGATAAGGGACACAGCTACAGATGCAATGGGTGAAATGCAGTAGAAAATGATATCAAGCTGAAAAAGAAAGAAGAGGTATGAAAGTTACATACCACACTTTTGCTTATGCAGGACAGGAGGACAAAGCCAGTGGCCCTCAAGGAAGTGCAGAAGTACAAGACCCTGAGGGAAAGAGGTGGACAGGTTGTGTCACGTTTACATTTTATTGGCAGAGTTCTACATGGAAAAGTCTGAGGTAAGGAAGGAAAAATCTTCTATCAAACCATTAGGTACACCAAGCACACAGAGGTCCCAAAACAAGGTGAAGTTACCTGGGGATGAGTTGCCAAGTTACACAAGGAGAAGCCTGATGGAACTTCTTTTCCCCTACATTATAAGTAAAACAGTACATAAGGCATCAGAAGATACCACAAGTTCTGGCAAAATCATGCCCAAACCTGAGGAGAAAAAAACAAGGAGGAAGAATAAAAAAATCCATCTTTTTCCATGAGTTATTAGCTACTCTGATGTCATCAGAAATAGCCAGGCACAGTAAGTGTGAAAAGGTCTCCAACCATGTGGCCAGGTAAAAACTATTCTTATCAAGTCTGAAGTGCCATTTCCAAGGAGTAAAGGAGACCAAAAAAGAGACACTGGAACAAATAATTAGTAATAATCTCCAGGATAACAGAGTAGAGTCTTTTCAAGCAGCACAGAGGCATAGGGAAGAAGGAAGGTGCAATTGCTGATGCTAAGGAATCTGGAAAAGGAAAGGTCAATGTTGCTACTCTCTCATTTATCATACCCACAGAAATCTGATAAATGGGACTACCAAATTTTCTGTATCTGTACAGAAAAGGGCAGAAAGCAGTGATATAAGTTCAATGCTGCCTTAAGAGAAATGGTAACTGACTTTAGAAGTATTGCTTATATTTTCTAATTCTCTCCTAATAAGGGCTTGTGCTATTTACTACAAAGACTATAATGTATAATTAATGAATAACTGTATTCAGTTGTTTCTGAATACATTCAGAAAAGAGGCAGGTGAAATAAAAAATACACAAATCCCACTGTCACTGCTGGACCGTGTTTTTCCAACATCATTTCAATTGAGTAAGATTTTATCTCCAAACATTTATCCTGAAGAGGAAGACACCCTTTTTCCAGCCACACTAATTCTCAGTATTTGCTGATTTCTCTAATCACATCTCCTTTTTAATCCTATAGCTTTTCTTCTCTGATTTTACTCTCTTCTTTTTTCCTTGGCTCCTGTTTGGAGCCTTGACACCTTCCCTTTATTTCTCATTCCTCCTCCGCAGTTTCTTTGCTTTCATTCTGCCTCCTGCCCTCTTTTCCAGCTATCTGTACACTGTAAGAAATATTTAAATAGGAGATCTCACTCTGAAAACTCGTCTCTTTGGCAGTCTCCACAGGCTTGGGCGGCCGCTGGCACTGGCAGGCGCGTGTTGCTAAGCAGCACTTTAGCACCCTGTTCAAGGGACCAGGACTCGGCTCTGCTCCACACTGCTGATGCAATGCCCTGGTTTGCAGAGAACAAGGGGCCTGCTTACCTCAGTCACAGGAAGATCAAAGTCCCGCTCATTTTTGGAGGTACGTAGGAGGACAGAGGCAATAGTACACTCTTTTTCAAATAAAAACATAAATAAGCATTCCTAAGATGCCCGCTCTATGGTATTCCCACCTGTAGAAAAGGAATGTTTGTGGATAACAAGCTAAAAACGGGTCAGCAACATGCCCTTGTGGTCAAGAAAGCCAATGGGGTGATGGGATGAATCAAGAGGAATGTGTCTAGCAGATCAAGGGAAGTCATTCTACTCCTTTATTCTGCTTTGGTGGGGCTGCACCTGTAATGCTGTGTCCAGTTCTGGTCTCCCCAATTCAAGAGAGAGAATTAATTGAGAGAGTTCAATGCAGACCTATGAGGATGATTGAGGGTCTGGAACAACTGCTTTATGAAGGCAGATTGAGAAAACTGGGACTTTTTCATTTGGACAAAAGAAGTCTACAAGGAGACTTAATTACTGTCTATAAATGCATGAGGGCTGGGTGTCAAGAATCAAAAACACCCTCTTTTCAATTGCATCAAACAGGAAGTTTTACCTCAATATAAGGAAAAACTTATTTACAGTAAGGAATATTAAATATTGGAATGGGTTGCTCAGAGCGATTGTGGAGTCCCCTTCTCTGGAGATGTGTAAGATGTGTCTTGATGAGGTTTTGTATAGTTTGATGTAGGCTTTTTGGCAGTTATGCTTTTCAGTAATCTATATCCTACTTGAGCAGGAGGGTTGGACCTGATGTAAGCTGTGTAAACTATGTAAATAACTTTTAGGGAGTTGGTTTTTTTTGGCAATGGCACAGAAAAGTATCTGTAAAACCAAAAGCAACAACCATTCATAGCCAGCTCAGCAAATCAGGCAACCTCTCTGCTGCTTTCTAATTGTTATGTGACCTTCTTCTAGGTCCATTTAAGCCTACAGCTGACACTGTGCTGATCCAGATCCTGCTAGGTAAACCTTTCAGTGCAAAGTAGCATAATCACAGCCAGCCAAAGTCTGGTCAAAACTGCTCTACTTGCACAGGTAAATAGCAAGGCACACTCCTGCTAAAGAATCTACACTGTGGTAGATTAGGTGGGATTACTACCACTATCTCATCCACACATCATTTCTAGGTCCTCTCCAAGCTCTTCTCAAATCTCATGTAACTGGCTACCTAGATATTAAGCTGTACATACTATATGAACCATTCCTCAGATTTTGTACCTGTTTTAAACCTAATTCCAGGACAGCAGGCCTTTGTTTTGGAAAGAGACATGAGGCTGAACACAGAGATGGCAGTGTTTTGTCACTGCACAGCACTCTGTCTTCCCAATCCAGACCAGACCATACTCACTACCCTATGCGTCGTATTTTCCCTTTGGATCCATGTGGGCGACATGGGGATGTCCAAGTTTTGCTAACTGTCCCCAAGAACTAATGGATATTGAGTCATCATAGCACTCAGTGTGCAGCCACAGATTTTCAAGCAGCATTGCCCCTCAGACTAGATAACAACTTCAGATGGAGCTTGTGCCTTTGTTCTGGCACCCTCTGCACACCAAGTTGCCAGAACACAAACCACTGCATTTTATTCTGACACAGAAATAGAAGACATAGGCAAAGTGCCTATTGCCAAGGTCTCTTTCAACTCCAGGGCAAAGCCAGAAATGAAGGCCTGATAACCATGTTCCATCTCTTAATTTGACACTAAATTAAGTGAAAAGAGATGCTATGTTTAAAAGAAGAAGCAGCAACATACATCTTAGATATTTCCAGAGAAAAAAACTGAAAGACAATTGAGAATATGAGTTAAGTTTTCATGACAGAAGCAGAGGATTCTTTGATATAGTCAAGATTTGCTGAGAGAATGATGAGGATAATCTTTGCTTGACTTCTGAGCACAACAGTCAGCAAGATACAGGATCGATCTACCACACAAAGATCAAACAGTACGTGCACATCAGTTCTGTGTATTAGGCAAAAGAGAGCAAAGAGGAAAAAATGCTTAACACACATCCATACATTGTCACCTTAATATTTAAGAAATGTGTACACGTATGTAAACTGAGAGAGTTAATTGCGAATCCAGTAGTTGCTTGAATGAATATCAAAAGTTTCCATACTCTAAGAGCAGTCTTGCACAGTTTGCTGATAAATCTATACAACATAAGAGAAACAAGCTAGACAAGTCACAGGACTGGAACAGTGGTTGAACTGCTCTTACATTTGCAGTTATGGAAGTTTAAAGAATTGATAAATATTTTCTCATTTCAGGTTTCAGGCACAATTAGCAGAATTTGAGTATCACAGTTTTCTTTAGAAATAGAGACTCCACGAAAAGCACCTTGACATTTCACCTTTACCTCATGGTCTGGTCCCTAGTTACTCAGAATATGAAACAAAGAGTAATTCTCATCAGAAGACTCCTGGAACATCTAATCTATCCAGCATTTTGGGTTTTCACTGTCTGTAGCTTGGGGTGTTTAACACTTAATCCTAAACAGGAAGCTGATAGACTGCTTTTAATTTAATATAGGTTTGCCACATCTTTTTCAAAATATAGATTAAAACTGTCCCAACAACTTTTCAACCATTCTCCGATGAATGTACATTTCAAATAGAAGACACAGGCACAAAATAACTTGAACCATGTTTTGCACTACCCTGAAATAAGTCTGCATTTATTTGTGCAACTTGGAAATGTGCATGTCTTTCATTTACTTTTTCATATGTAGTAATGTCCTGTCATATAAATTCAAAACGTTCCTGTGAGAACAAATATAATACAGCTCTTGCATAGTGCTTCTCATAAGTGTAGCAAATTTCAGCTTCCTCAAGTATCCGGGTTTTTTTTTAAATGCACTTTGGTATAGAAAAATAAACTAACTGTCCCATGAACCAGCAAAATCAAGAAGAACTGTGCACGGACCTGGAGTCCCTTAGCCACTGCAGAGGACCAACACCTTGGGCAGCTATGGTTCTTCCTACTGCACTCTTGACACTACCATGACCACAGCCTGCTACCCTAGTAGCATCACCAATTAGTCATGATTTTAACTTCTCCTGACATCAGTTCCATTACTGAATCCAATTAAAGTGACAGAGGCATTCACATAATCAGCTCACTACAGACAGTAAACCACTTGCTTGTCTTTGGAGATACCTGTTTCAGCCACCTTAAGTGTATTTCACCTTTCAGATACTTTATTAGAGTTTTTGTTAAGAAGTCACATTTTCCATTAGCTCATTTTGCCTCTGTAACCATTGGGAAGACAGGCTAAATACAAGTCTGCACTACAATGCTGTTGTTAAAATGTAAATGTCAGTCTGCAAATGGCAAACCAATAGGGATCTGCAGAAAGCAGCAGGAATTCTAAGAGTTTCTGAAAGTATAATACAGAGTAATATAGAAGATATAATGAGAAAGGACTACAGGAACAAAAAGACAAAAGTGTGAGGTAAGCCATGGCAATGTCATTCTAATACATAAAAGGTTACAAATAAAGCAAACCTAGTAATTGTTCTTGACACCTGCTAGGGAACAAGAAAAAGAATTAAGATAAAACTGCAGAAAATAAGACTAATTCCAGGAAAACTATGAACAGTAAGGGCATAAAAGAGCAAAGACTTTAAGAAAACCAAATTTTAAGAACAGACTATGTGAGTGTACGTTCTATGTAATAAAGGTAAAAATGTATCCTACTGCAGTGTAAGATAGGCTAAAATGATCTAAATCATGTTCCCAGTCTTCCTTTAGTCCATGTACCGCACTACGACAAATACACACATTAGCTATGTTTTTATGAAAAGACACACAAAGCAAAGAATAGTTATATTGATTTGTAGTTTAGTTTTGAAGAACACCTTCATTAATACGTACTTACTTCCACTTAGGGTGGATGAAATTACATTTCTCTCTATCCAGATTTTATTATCATATATCATTGTTGTTATGTGCCGAGTACAACTTCCCATCACAAACCTGCACTGAGTACATCCTTGGTCACTCATGAAAAGCTGAAATAACCCTCAGACATGATGTTACATCCATAATTTCCTTGTGTGCCACTTGCTACAAACATTTGTGTCTTCACTTGCTACAAACATTTGTGTCTTACCTGGACTACTTCTATGAGCCAACTCAAGCAAGAGCAAGGCTTTGTTACTCGTTGACAAGAAAAAAAAAGGCCAAAGACACTTGAAAAACAATAAACTCAATTTCCACAGATTTTCCCTTATCCAGCACACACACCCACCATCTCCCAACTCTCACTCTGCTTTTTTCAATTCTCACTACATTCAGAGCCCCTCTTGCAGTGCATTAGAAAAGGACTCAACACCACAGCTGTGGGGTATGCTCACTGTCATCATTAACTAAGGCAACACTTGAAGATGAAGGACAGCATGCACTCTTAGACTGATAGCTTCTTATCAGTAATAAGGAAGCTCAAGGTTAGGGTGGTGCTACCTTCTGGTTTTACATATTAATTTACATTAATTTACATTAATTTACACAATGAAAACTGACACCTAATGCCTGGTCATACAAACATTACATTCACTATCTAATCAGGTATTTCCCCATGTATTTTACCTACAATTATTACAGCGAATGGGCTGAGAAAGAGTTCCTCAAAAAAAACCAAAAAAAAAACCCCAAATCAAGTGGATTTAACCACTAGTCAAACTTCCCAACTATGTAATTGTTCAAGTAGTAAATTCCTGATAAAACTCTTTCTTGAAAAACCTTGTTTCTGCTCTCAAACAATAAAACCATTACATTGAGTTGTCTCGCTGTGACAGATTGTAGGTCACTGTGCTCTCCAGCCTCAAGGTTTTTTCAGAAGTTTGTTAACCACTTGATGAGCTATAACGAAACTAGTCACAGACAACAGCTACACACAGGCCAACTGTTAGCTTCTGGATCCACGTTATTAGCTGGACAATTAATTAACATCAACCACCAAATCAAAACAAAAGGTACATTCCGTAAGACTGTTTCTTTCTTAGGAATATTCTTTATTCATACCAGGTGTACAGAGGGTTTTTTCTACTTAAAAGCAGTCACTGCTCACCTTGGTTAATCAAACAGAAAAACACAGTATATACATAATAGCTGTTCTATTCTTGCTTTTTGCAGACACAAGCAAATACCTACAAGCAGTAGCAGAAAGCAGCCTCCACGTTTCAACACAACTGCGAGGCAAAGACTTCGAACAGAGGAATAGAGTGGTTAGTCATTTGACACAAACTGCACTACAAGTAAAGAATTTCATAGTGTGAAAGGCAGTGTGATGCTCTGCTGTGGACAGAAACTCCATGGAATAATAAAAGGAGACTCCCGGTCCCTCTATAAGGGAGGGTGTCACTACACAGTTCCCCTTTTCTTTCTAACGTAAATCCAATCACTATAAGTCTAAGGCCACAACTTGATACTACAAGACATGTGGTCAAAGGGATACACTGGTACAGCAACACTGACAAAAAGAAGTTGTTAAAGCCAGATACCACCTCCACAGAGCCTGGTAAATAAAAGTTTCATGACTAACCAGCAGAGTATTAACAAACTACTGCTTTTATTGCCTCCGCAATTACTACCAACATAACCACGAAGCTTCTTTGGGCTACTACATGAACAGAAAAGGTTACATTTTAATAGTATGTGGGTTTGTTCCAGTCTCTTTCTGAAAAAAAAAGTCAAGGACAGAAGTTTATATAAATTTAAGGTTTACTAGGTATACAAGATCATGGGCATAGATTTTCTGCCTAAGAATTTGTATGCCTTCCTTTATATATAAACACTTATTAAAAGACAGACAAAAACACACAGAAGATTATAAAACAAATAAAGAGCTTGGAGAAAGGAAATAGATTGCTTACTTGGATTTAGCAATTTAATATTTTTTTAATGAAAGACCCAAAAAGATTTCATACACTGAACACAAACCATTCTGAAACAGCAAAAGTAAACTAGAAAGAAAAAAAAAAAGACATAAATCAGTAGTCAACTACATTTTACACTAAAAGATAACAGCCTTTCTTTGCTGTCTGGTTGCAAAATGATTGTGGTCTGAATCTTGGAAGACAATGATCTCTGCTCATTGGAGAATCTAGCATACAGGGTCACTGCACATTTCTGGATGCCATAAATACTTACATGTCTTTATCCTCCCCAAGTATTCTTACAAGACCAATCCAATTCTATATATTTTTCTTTTCAAAAACTTTCAGAAAACATTTGGGTTTAAGATATATAGATATAGATATATAGATATATAGTCAGAAAAATATTTCTCTAAATAGCAGGGATGCCTACTGATAAGTTACCCTACATTTTCCATGTAAATTTATAAAAGGCATATGACTAAATTCAGAGTTTGTTATATTTTTAATTGGCTGTGAAACACTTCTTTTTCATCAGGACAGATGACATTTTTTAAAATGTCAATCCAATGTGTAACTCAAAACTCAAAAATATCTCAGCTGAATGAGTCCTGCATTGGTAGTTTAATAGCTCACATAAATCATAAATCTCCATGAACTCATCAATACAAAATAAACTGTTTGAACTCACATAATCTTCTTTATCACTATGCTTGAGGAATACACACCTGACCTTGTTTACTAGACCCAAAATAACTACTACAAAAATAACTACTACAAATTTCAGATCATCCACAGAATCATACAAGAGCCCAAACTGGAAAGGGTGTCAACAGGATCATAGAATCATTAGGGATCGGAAGAAACCTCTAAAGAGCATCTAGTCCCCTACCACAGCAGGACCACCCAGACCAAGTCGCACAGGAACACATCCAGGAGGGTCTGGAACATCTCCAGAGAAGGAGACTCCACAACCCCCTTGAGCAGCCTGTTCCAATGCCCTGCTAAGAAGTTTCTTCTGATGACCCCCAGGTCCCTTTCTCCTACACTAACTGCTTTCCAACAGGTCAGTCCCCAACCTATACTGGTACCTGGGGTTGTTCTTGCCCAGATGCAAGACTCCACACTTACCCTTGTTGTACTGCATTAGATTTTTCTCTGAAGAGAGAACAACAGGATGCTGGGATGCATTAACAAGGGCATCACCAGCAGAGATAAAGATGTTATCTTGCCACTCTGTTCAGCACTGGTCAGACCACAGCTTGAGTACTGTGTTCAGTACTGTTTTGGTCCCTGCTAGAAAAAAAGATGCATAGACTGGAGGGGGTCCAGAGAAGGACTACCAGGATGATCAGGGCACTGTCTGGACCATTCATGCTGTCATGGGAAAAGTAGCAAAGGTGAGATGATCTAGCACCCTGCTCAAGTGCATTTTGCAAAATTGGAGTGACTGAGATACTATCACATCCCTGAGGACATTGCTCTTATTTTAAAAAAAAATTACTCTTGTGTCAAGCTAAATGTTCTTACAACGCAGCTTGTACCCATTGCCCCTTATCAACGCCACGTGGCTCCTCACGAAAACAGAGCCTCCTTCCTCACTGTAGTCACTACTAATTATCAAAATACTATGATGACACTCCCCCACAAGCTCTTCCTCTCTTCTTCAGGGAGAAAAGACCTAAGGCCTTCAGTCTTTCCTCATAGGGCAGTTTCTCCTGTCCATTGAATATCTTCGTTGCCCTCCTTGGGACCTTCCCCAGTCTATCTAGCTCTTTCTTGAACTGTGGGGAACAAAACTGGCCAGGTTTCGTTCTTCAGGTGCAACTTGAAGAAGCAAAGAAAGAGATCTACAAAGAATTGAAAATTCAAGTCGGTAGGAGATTCAGAAAATTAAGACACTCAGTTCTCACAGATCTTTAGGGACAACAATTGCAAACTGGCTCTCTCACACAGGAAAAGATCCACTTCATGAAAAGTAAACATCCGTATGAGTCCATGAAGATTAAGTTAATGTAACTAACAATGACTAAAGTCTTTCACCTGTCATAAAATCAGTCAAATTAAACTGAAATTGCAAAGCATTTCCCCACCCAGTACAAGAGGATGACTACAGCAATAATCTCAGCTTCCATTCATCAACAGGTATATAAGGGATATGTCACAGGTAGGGGAAATGAACGCATTTTTTCCAATCACAGAATATGACAATAGAGGAATAACCATAACAGCTTACTAACATTTGAAAGCAGAACCCAAAATCTTACAGCTGTGTTCAGTTTAATAATGCACTTTTAAAATAACGTATTTCCTCTGCATTCTTCCATTACATACAGGAAAAAAAAACCTGAAGAATTAATTAAATGCACCAATGTGTAAAGGTCCCTGTAAATATTTTTAGCTTAACCTTAACAGAAACATGACTAACTTAATTTTCCAAGGAAACAGAGGTAAACATACTAAGCAGAAAGGCAATACTATTTCATTATCTAACATGAGAGTTTTGGCCCTGCAGAAAACATCTGCATATGTGGCCTAAGAATTATTTCACAGGTTGGAAGGGACCTCAGGAATCATGTAGTCCTATCTCTTAAAGTAGCATACAGTTTAAATGAGCTGGCCCAAAACCCTATCAAGCTGAGTCTTAAAACTGTCTAAAGTTGAGCAATCCACCACTTCCCTTGGAAGACCATTCCACTGTCTAACAGCTCCCATTATGAAAAACTTTCCTCTCATGTCCAGTCAGAATCTCTCCCAGAACAACTTGTAACCATTCCCTCTTGTCCTTTCTACAGGACTCCTTGTGAAAACGGAATCTCCGTCCTCCTGGTAGCCACCCTTCATGGACTGGAACATCACAATAAGGTACCTCCTAAGCCTTCTCTTCTCAAGGCTGAACAGGCCCAGTTCTCTCAGCCTTTGTTCATATGGGAGGTCTCCCAGTCCCCTGGTCATCCTTCCCTGGACCACCTCCAGTCTATCTGCATCTTTTTCGTCTTGCAAGGACCAAAACTGAATGCAGTACTCAAGGCGTGGTCTGACCAGCGTTGCATAGAGTGCCAAGATAACATCTTTATCACTGATGATGATGCCCTTGTTAACACAGCCCAGCATTCTGTTGGCCCTCTTTGCCACAGCAGCACTCTGTTCACTTATGTTGAGCTTGGTATCCACCCAAGAGTCCCATATCCCTCTCTACAGGGCTACTCTCCAGCCCGGTGAATCCCAGTCTGAGCTGCATTTGAGGGTTGTGCACCTGTCCTCACTGAACTCCATGAGGTTCCTGCTGGCCCACTCCATCAGCCTGTCCAGATCTCCCTGGAGGCTGGCTCTCCCTTCAGGAGTGTTCAACTTCCCCACTCATCTTGGTGTCATCAATAAACTTCAGAGTACTCTTGATCCCAGCATCCAGATCACTTATGAAGATATTAAAGTGTTAGGTCCAGTACTGATCCCTCCGGGACTCCACTAGTGACCGGTTCACTTGTCCAGGTCATAACATGTCATTTTCTCAAGGAAGCAGCTGTAGGGGACTGTGTCAAAAGCCTTGGCAAAGTCCAGATACACAACGTCGACTGATTGCCCTGCATCAACTTAAAAGAGTCACCCTGTCACAGAAGGCAATCAGATTTGTCAGGTAACATCAGCCCGCAGCGAATCCATGTTGGCTGTTCCAAATCACATTTTTCAATTTACTTGTGATGTTCTCCAGGAGGATTTGCTCCATAATTTTTCCTGGGATTGAAGTGAGGCTAATGGGTATAATAATTACCTGTGTCCTCCTTGGAGCCCTTCTGGTAGATAGGGGTGACATTAGCCTTCTTCCAGTCTTCAAGCACCTCTCCCAATCTCCAGGACTTTTTAAAGATTATGGAAAGCAGTCTTGCAGTGACACTAGCCAGCTCTCTTAACACTCTTGGGTGGATGGCATCCAATGTTCTGAGTTGGAAAACACAAGGGTTTTATGCTCTAAAATAACTATAGAACAGCAGTCTAAATTCAGGCCTCACCATACAGAATGCTTAGGCTTGTTTTATTTATAAATTGGTTATATTTGCATTTTTTGGGGGATTGTGCCTGTATTTAAAGCAGGTTCCAGAATTTTAACACCATTATCTGAGGTACTTGCTTAATTTTTGCTTTCAGAGGCATTTTACACAATAAACATGCTAGCGTTAGAAATGTCTCCATTTCTGAATTCATCTGCAATATACTGCACAGAAGGAAAACAGATCCTGAGCTCTTGTTTAAAAGATGTTAGGAAACCTTAACATACTGTAGTTGCAAGTACTTGAAGAGATGCAACATAAAACAGCCAACACTTCTCTAGATACTTCATTTAGCTGTCAAAAAAAGATGTTTTACAAGTCTTATGATACTTAATCTCTAACACAGTTCTTTCTCCTGGAAATCAAAGCGCAACACCATGTAAAAATGAACCATAAGCATCTCTGTCTCTCCTACAGTCTGCTCCTGATATATTCCTGAAATCAATGCAAGATATAAAGTAACTGTCTCATTGGAATTGCAGTCCCAGGGAAGTAAACTGCTAAACCTCAGGATTTCAGACTCGCCTACAAATTGCAAGTCTGCATTAGCCAAAACTACCACCAAGTCATGTACAACGGTATGAGTCAGATGTCAAGCTGCACTACATAAAACTTCAACTCATACAAAGATGAAAATGTACTGTAAGGTACAGTGAGAAGACAGAGGCTATTAGAAATTTTCAGCTGAAACACACACTCACATGGAGTACTTGCTTTCCTTATATCTTTAATTATAAGAATACCATAGATATATTAACATAAATCAACAAATCTGCTTCCACAGTATGTTACTAAGCAACTGCATCCAAGACCTTGTGTAAATGAGATTAAAATTCCAAGGTAACAATACTCAAATATAACCTCATACTTAATAGCTAAGAGAGTTGAACATGATCGTATTAACAGAAAAAAGCCTGTTTAATTTAGATGTAATAAAATATAAATCTGTGTATATCAGCAAGAATCATAACATCTGTCAAAGGCTGTCTGAATTGTTCAGGTCAAAAAAGATCTTTAAGTTCATCAAGTCCAACCATTAACCTAACCATAGCAAGCCCACCTCTAAACTGTGTATCTACATGGCTTTTAAACACATATAAACACATCCAGAGATGGGGATTCAACCACCTCCCTAAGCAGTCTATTCCAATGCCTGAAGAGTCTTTCTGTGAAGATGCTTTTGCTAATATCTAACCTAAAGTTCTCCTGGAACACCCTGAGGCCATTTCCTCTCGTCCTCTCACTTTCACATGTAAAGAGAGCCTCACACTTGTATGCATTTCCACCATACAATGAACTTTGAAAAATCTAACAACCTCATGATATTTTTCACATAAAACAAGCAGATTCTTCTTCAAATGAGTTTCATTATTCACCATATACATTTCCTTCTACTACTTTAAATAATGTATACATAATTATTATTCATTCACATCATGTGAAATATGAATGCTGTAATACACTGGTTAATAGTTTTTGTTGCACTTACTAAAAACAACTTTCTGTACAGTTGTAAATAGACTGAAGTGCCTTTCTAATAACTGACTGTACTTAGGATATACATCCCCATCATACCGGCACTCAGACATTCAGCAGACTCATCAAATAACATGAGGAAATTACAGCTCAAACAGTAGGCCAGAATACCTTCTAAGCAAAAAGAGGTTGTCATGAGGGAAGCTGTCATAAATTTAAGGGAGGAAAGCCATGATTTTTACTACTTCTGGCTCACAAAAGTATCTACAATGAGAGCAGAAATCAGCTGTAATGAAGACAATCTTCTATGAGGCAATTTGTTCTTTGTTCAGCCTGGTTTCCAAGAACTCAAGGCCACCAGAAGCCTTCCAAGCACATTTTCCACTTCTTTGACATTATCTCCTTTTACACATACATGGCACTTTCACAGTCAGTCTTCTTTTCTTTAAACCTACAGAAAAAAACCCCAAAGCCTGCACTGCATATACGCACCACCTGCTGAGAAGAAGATGAGAGAATAAACATGTGACAGACATTAATCATGATGCTTAATGCACTTCTGGCAAGCTCTCTGCTACCACAGCAAGGCGAATCATTTAACAACTGGTGTAGATGGAGCAGAAGGGGAAACTTGCCAGCTTTACTCACAATTTTTGAGTTCTTATGCCTGTTTTAAAAACATTTAAATAACATGTTAAGTAAGTGCAAAGCCCTTTCCTTTCTGAATTCTCATGCAGAGACAACGTGGTTCATACCCTGGCCTTCACAAAATGTCACATTTCTGTACTTTCCCACTCCCCCTTTCACCCACAATGTACTTTAATATGCCACCACCAGTGGTACAGCACAGCAAGTACTTCTCTCCCCAGAGTTCTACGTACTTGTCTTGCAGAAATGGTTACAAATCTTAGCATTTCATGTCAGCCAAAACAAAACCTGCATTTTTTGGTATCTTAATGTGAACATTTTCTTAACAGGCCAATAACAGTTCCTCAGCTTACAGAAATCATGAAATCAAACCATAACAAATATTCTTCTCTGCACGTCTTTTCCACTGGGAAAAGGGTGACAAATTGAATGCTCAAGGAAGTACAAATGGCTGCATTTCTTACTTCTGTCTGTTGACATAGCACAACAGAGTATGTATCGCCCTGCTTCAACTATTTTTTTTCTATTACTTTTCAAAGACATCATCTACACTACTGTTTTTCTGTGATGGGAAATGGTTAGAAGCCACAGTTCTAAGTTACTTGCAATCACACCTAAAAAGCACCTTTAGCTTTTAAAAGAACATCTTGCAAAGCAGAGTCTGAAAAAAACTGCCAACTTACTAGGGTTCACAAGGTATTTCTGAGTATGTCATTTCGTTCATCATCCTTTAATACCCTACACTTATGGCAAGGCTGTTTCAGACAGCTGTCCTCACTTTTACCTGCCAGTCCACAAACCAATGTTCCAGGACATTAAGAATTCCATGTACTGTTTTATAATATATTGGCCCATCGGCTTTATAGAACTAACATCTCCTTGGGGCAAAAGATATTCAACTATAACAATGTGATAGGCATGCCACAAACAAGTGAAATCATTTACAATAGCGCTCTTCTAGTATTTCACTTTAAAAACAACAGTACAAATAACATCTGACTCAGCAGGATCTTTTCCTCTAGTACAGTCCTATTTCAAGGCCCATTTTTTTATGGAAACCAAGTATTCTCTGCTTTTCACCCATCTACTGCATGGCTAACAGAGATGAGACTAATTTCTGTGCATCAAAAGAATTGTTTATGAAGGCCTACTTAATACAGCCTTCATGAAGGTTATGGCAGATGGAAAACTTCTATCTCAGATATCTATTTCTAACATTACCTACTGGCTTTGCATCCAATGTCTTCCACATATTAAGGTGTGATTAATCGTCCTCAATTCAACAATAATCCCCTCACTTCCCTGTGGAATGTGATAGTTTCTTCACTATTTGTAGAGCTCTGAATACTGATGTTTTCCAAGCTCTTGTCTATCTACTGTTAGTCATCTACTTTGACCAAAACAGGTGACTCTAGCTGCTTTACACCAGATACAAAAACAGTGCCACCAAGGCTTCCAGTGCTGTTTTACTACATTGCAGAAATTGACAGTTAGCTTTTTTTCCTTTATTTTGTTGCAGGAAAATATCTTTTGAAAATTAAAATAAGCACTCTCACAAGTTATATTGAGACAGAAAAAAAATAAACCTCTAAGAAGACAATTTACTATTGTCTAAGATCATAAAAATTGCAAGCAACATACGTACTACAATGACCAATACAGTAATTTCCAGAATAAACATATTCCATATAGCAATATATTTTGCATCTTAGTATATTATTTCACTGTAATAAGGTTAGCTAACAATACCATTAACACATGGTATATACTCCAGTCTAAGATCGCACCCAGAGTGCTAGATTCAGCTCTGAGCCCCTTTGTAAAAGAAACAGGGGCTTGCTCAAGCAGGTCCAGAAGGCCATGAAGATAATCAGAGGGCACATCTCCCATAAAGACAGACAGAGACATGCTATTGTTCAACCTAGGGAAGGTTCTGAGGAGACCTTATAGCAGCCCTTCAGTAACTAAAAGAGCCTACAAAAAAGCTAGGGGACTTTTTACAAGGGTGTGAATTGGAAGGACAAAGGGTAACAGCTTCAAGTGATAGATGGTAGATAAATGGATGAAGTTCTTCACTGTGAGGGCAATAAGGTTCTAGAGCAGGTTGCCCAGGAAGGTCACTGTAGTCACCTCCCTGGAAGTGTTCAAGACCAGGCTGAATGGGCCTCTGGGCAACCTGGGTTAGTGACAAGTGTCCCTGTCATCCCAGTTGTGAAGGAGTGCCTTCTTGTAGCAGGTTTTCTGAAAATGACCAACAATAAGGGACCCTAAACCAATGACACATGTGACCCAAGATATTTACAAACAGTGCTGAAGAAAAATACACAGGTGACATGCTTGTCTCTCACACTGCGGGCTATAGTCACAGCACACCAGCTGCTGAATTACCATCACACCTGAGGCTTGCAATGGCAATGAGAAATCCGCTGAAGAGATCTGACACCAACAGTCTGGCAACTTTGTCAATGCACAGATAAAAATGGAAGAAGAAAACAGAAAGGCCTGTTTGCTCATTGAATTAAGTCTGCCAAAGCTGACAGCTCCAGCACAGCAGAAGTAACAGGATGGGGTGAGGTAGGAAAAAGTGGAGCTGCCATTCTCCTCAGGTTGAAATAAGTAATTAAGGAAAATAACCATTTTTACAAGCACATTACAGTCTCTCTTGAATTCACAGCCAGTTTGACAAGCTTAAATTTTCCTTTTGTTAATATATTCTACACACAGTATTATTCTGTAGAGGTGACATAACATTGCCTTTTGGACAGTAAAAGACTCCCACTGATGACCCAAATGAGGCTTGAAACTGCAGCAGCATTATTGAAGTTACGCATTTAATCAGTACAAGAAACTGGATGTTACTCTTTCAAGTCTCTCCTCCACAAGACGAGTCATCCTGAAAGAATATCTTTAGCACAAGACAACATTAATACAACACTTGACCAGACTGTGTTCAGACTTCAGAATGTCCTTCCTAATGGACAGAAAGACCTATTTACAAACAAGTTTCAAGTTGTCCAAGTTTTACAAATACGCGCTGGTACTGAAGGAGCCTATAGAACCAGAACTTACGTTTTGAAATAAACTCCTAAATAATTCTATGGCCATGCCAAGTTGTTCATAATTGATAAACACAAAACAGTAACAGCACCAATCTGTTATTTCTCAGAACACCATCCATCCCCATCTCAATAGAAGAAAAAGACAGTGTGCAGTATACCTTCCCTGCATTAGAAAACTGCATTAGAAAAAACAAATCACATAATGCAGTTCTCATTTTCAAAGGTCTCTCGCCATACTTCTCCGTTTACTCTCAAGCTTTTAATCTTCCTGGAAGTACTGGTAGCCTATTATTTCACAGTGTAGAAGCATTTTTCAGCGGCATAAAATTAAGTGAGGAACTGAATTATTTCCAGTTGTCCTGATATTTCTTACAAATTACTAACTTAAAAATACTTTATTAACCTCACTGCAACTTCCTCAAAGCAAAAGTCTTCAGCACTGCAGTGTCAATAAAACAAGTATTTTATATAACATAATATCTTACTCTACACTGAATATCAATTTATTATTGTTAAAATAATGACAGAATTAACAAAACACAGACTGTGAGCAAATATTCTGTGCCACCCCCTGAGAACTGGCGGCATGGAGAAGCGTGAAATGGAGCAGACTGACCATTAATTCAAAGCTCGAAGCTTTTTCCTTCTTCCAATCTTATTAATACGGCTTTCTGACTCTTACTTCAGTCACATACCAGTTTAGATAGTGAGTTATCTGACAATGACTGTCCTAGGGCATCTAGAGGGAATGGTTTCATACTGAAAGAAGACAGATTTAGACTGGATCTTTAGAAGAAATTCCTCATTGTGAAGGAGGCAAGGCACAGAAACCAGTTGCCCAGGGAGGTCGTGGAAGCATTCAATGCCAGGTTGGATGGGGTTCTGGCAACCTGATCTAGGGAGAAGTCTGATCCCATTGCTATAGGCAGGGACAGTTAGATTATTGCTAAACTTCTTTTCAACCTAAATCATTCTATGATTATACAGTTCTTCAGATCCAAATAAGGTAAAAGCTCATGACATAACCAAACTGATCACTTATAATTGCAGTACAGCATTCCTAACCACACTGAAAATTGTGACCACCTCAGAAATTCAGTTTGTTATTCCTAAACCGAAAAGCTCAACAAACACTTATCTTTTCAATCTATCCTTGCTTTCTCTGCAGGTACACTCCCTTTTTTTTCACCCTTATGTATGTACATACATCATCGCTGTTAAGTTTCTCACAATACTTGTTTCATTTACTAGAGGTGTCCATTTCTTTCTTATATTTCAGAAAATACTCTTCTTTAAATATAACTTTTGATATTTGTGCCTCCAGCCTTCTTTTCCTTTTTCCCATTCCTCCCAACAAACGTGTGGCTAAAGCCACAGTATTTCAATAACTTATGCTAAGTACTGTGGTAATAAACTTCACGTCAGTTTTCTGATACCCTGGACAATTTCCTAGCAACTACTTTAAAATAGAAGTCTTGGAATTACCTACATAACAACAAAATTTTCATCAAATATATCTACATGATAGGCCATTCAGGAACTCTTTTTTTAACAAAGCTTCCTCCAATTGGCATTCCTTCTCTTATTCACCTTCCACCAATATCACTTCTCTACTATTAATCAAATCCTAACATGAACAAAAGGCACTAGCCTCATCAAATCAAAAACAAAACCCCTGAGTCCTTTAGGAAGCTTCACTTTTCTACAAATGCATTTTCAGGCAGGTTCTTTAAAATATGGACTGCAGCCTCCCTTATCACTGGAAACCAAGCCTACTGCCAATTCTAGCAGTGGTAATCATCTCCTGGTCAACCACCTATTGAGCACTTCTGCTGCTAGAAATCCTCATGTTCCTTTTGTACGGCCTGACAAATCCTGTCAGAAATTTCCCCCTTCTCTGCATTCACAGATGCACACAACTAATGCCATGTACCATTTGAACACCCTACTGTGTTGAACGTATGCTGTTCAGCAGAAATAATCCATGTGTTTTTTGTCAACTTACTTCATCTTACTACTTCCCCACTCCACAAACTTAACTGCTTCAATTTTAATTATATCTAAAAATCAGGGTTTTTTTAAAATCTTTCTGTATTTGTATTTGTACTTTTCTGATGTTAGAAGGAAACGCATTGCAAGTATTGCCTGTTGTCAGAATAAAATAAAACAAAACCAGCTGTTACCATTTCTTTTACAGACTTCAAAAACACCTGAGGTATAACTGAATTAAAATGCAGCACAGGTTTATTTTTATATTTGTGAGATTGGCATTACACCAATACACCTGTGTGGAAAATGCTGCCATTTAGAGAGGCAGAACATGATGGACTACCTCCAAATATGCTCTCCTAAATGGAGAAAAAAAGAGTATCTTCTGATAGTTTTTGAAACTGTGAAGCACAGAAGAAACTTACAGAATTTACATCTAGTTCTACATTTTAAAATACCCTCTTATTTAAAGAGAAACCGTGCACTCCACAGAAAAGCTTTTGCAATGTAAGCTTAAAATGATTACTGGCCAGATTGCAATGAGCATTTTCATTTCAGCTACCAGTAGCTACCATCACACAATTCCACTACAACCTAGAAGAGGAGGATTTGGAAGAGGGGAACAGAAGGAAATACAAAACACAAAGTTTTACAGTGCTCATCATCTGGACTTTTCCTGCTGGTACAAATAAAATGTACACAGGCAACACAAAGTCAAAATATTCCAGCCAACTCTGATGAAACATCAGCTCCAACATCAGAAGACTCAGGGAGACACAGAGGGAAGAAATTGCCTCATCTGTGAGTTGAAAGGGAGAATTAAGTGTGTGGTTTGTTTTTTTGGAATGCTGCTGTGTGAGATGATGTAACCAGGGGCAGCACGTACTGTTTGTTGTTGTTTATATTCAGACAGACCAGTCATTCAACAAATACTTCACCCACCTCTTCTTAAGCAAACTTTTCCCTGGCAAGTGCTGCCTGTCTCATTTACAAGGAGCCTCAACATCTCAGAGCCAAACTCAGTGTAACTTTTACAATTTCTAAACTTAGCAAGATTTCTGTAGGTACTCCATTATATTTAAAATTACTAATACTGACCACTCAGCTAAGATTATCTTTCATCTGGATAATTTCAGTAAGCTTCCACTGACAAAACACACTTCTTGACACTGAGCTGACGGGCACTATGTTGTCATTCCAAGTCTTTGGAGTCAGTGATGTCAATAGAAAATTACATTAAAGACTGGAACAGATGCTCTTTTTTTTTTTCAAGCTTTGTAAATACATGAATTATATAAGAAAGCAGGTTTACCTTAGCAAACCTTACAGCTTTGAACATACAATTCAGCCAAATTCTTCAGCAAATATGACAGGAAATGCAGTGACTTAGAACAAAGACCACATAACAGTTAAATCACAAAGCTGTTACCACAACACACCACTCAAGATTTCATAGCCTTACTACAACTGCCTCTTCCAAAGCTCAAGCTATACAATGCAAATAATTATTTTGATTCAGAAAATTCCATTCACCATTCTTGTTCTGTTGCCTAAATGTTTTTGCAAGTAGAATGAAACAAATTTCATCAATCTTAAATAGCAAGTAATCATCATCAAAATAGCTAGTAATAGCTATTATTAAAAATCAAGATTATGTTGATTATCAAGAGTGGCTAAGATATTAGCAGCAAAGAAAATCATACTTAATGAAACTGTGTCTCAGTAACAACAGTGCCCTAAGAACATAAGTACAGTATGTCACCTGACTACTGGTGCTGAGAAGATGCTTATGCTCGTCCTTGGAAAAGTTACCTGCACTCTATGATGGCCTATGATCACACAAATGAAACACCATAGAATCATGGAAGAGTTTAGATTGGAAAGGACCTTAAAGACCACATAATTCCAACCTCCATGCCATGGTCAGGGACACCCCCCACAAAAGAAAAAATCCACATATTTACCTGAGCCAAGACACGAACTGGCAAGAGGTCAGGATTTCACACAGCAAGGAATTCTACAAGGACTTCTTACAAATAGCCTTGAATGCCGTGTTTATGGCAGTCTTGCATAAAAAATACGTACACTATTAATTTGATATTTTCTATTTATTAGTCCTAGCAACCTCCTAAGTAACACTACTTTGTAATTGTCCCTTTGGAGCAATTACATCAACAGGCAGAATATTAAACAACGTGAATTCCAAACACAAACCATATACTCAGATCAGATACCAGATATGACCTTACTGGCTCACTGGAGCTTGAGATATCACCTGTTCAGAGAGAAAAAAAGATAACAATGTACCTCCCTTGGGGAAGTTTTTCTACTCCATTTGCACCAGCAGCAAGGAAGTAGGCTGCCTGTAGCAAAGCTGTAGCACTCTGTGGTGCTCTACACAGCTTGCAATAACGCAAACCAAAGGACGTGTTAGAGCTCACAGTCCCCTTCATGCACACCCACCACCACATGCATTTGAGATGTCATGTAATATTGTGACCTGTTCTAGGTGAAACTGCTTTAGTAAGAGGGTTGGACTAGATGATCTCTAGAGGCCCCTTTCAAAGCCTTACTAATCCATGATTCACACTCAAGTCTTGATCATATATGAAATCAGGACACAGACAACTGAATATTGAAATAGAACTTGAAAAATACTTTTGCATCCCATTACTGAAGTCAGTCACAGCAATCAAAACACAGCCCTACTCTTCCCAAGATCTGAGTGTCATTGATTTGTTGTAATTCCTTTCAACTAACCACCATCTGCCTCACACACACTATTCAGCAACTCTGACAACATGTTCTCACATGCCTTCTTCAGAGTTAAAAGATACACAAACACCTTTCAGAGACTCAGACATATTCTGCCAAAGTTCTTGCAGTTGTTGTACCAAATAGGCTCAACTTCTCATCCTACTGGACACCACCAATACTAATGTGGACAATACTCACCTAGCCAAGGAACATAACACAGCACCAAACAACAAGAACATATGTTAGAAGCACAGAATCATTAAAGTTGGAAAAGACCTCTAAGATGATCAAGTCCAATCTTCAACCCAACATCATCATGTCCACAATACCGTACATGTTTTCTGAATGCCTCTGGGGATGGTGACTCCACTTCCCTGGGCTGCCTATTCCAACACTTTACCACTCTTTCAGTAAAGAACACTTTGCTAACATCCAATCTAAACTTTCCCCAGCACAACTTGAGGCCATTTACAATGTTTCTTCTACTTGTAACTGTCCCTCATATCTAAACACAGTTTGCTTTAATATCCTCAATGACCACATTCTTTTACAGTTTTCTTTCTTAAATGGAACTTAATGTTTGATCTAGCATTTCATGAGTAGTCAGAGAAGACAAAGTATGTCCCTCATTCATCACTGCTCACTACAGAAGAGAAGGCTGCATCAAACCACTTTGACACGTGCTGCTCCAAATACCTTTCCAGGCCTTCAGCTACCTGCCTGAGTGATGAAAAGAAGATTACGCTTATTAAAATGGCAATGCATTTACAGGTTCTCTGGTGGGAGGGGTGATAGGAGGGGGCTGTAAGCACATTAGAGAATAAAATTAGACTATAAAATGTATTTTACAAATTGGAAAAACAGCCTGGGGGAAAAAAAATGGAGATTCAGTTCAATGAGAACCAAATGGAAGATTCTATGCTTAGCCAAGAACAAATAACTGCTCAGATAATGGATAACAACTGCTTAGCTTGCGATTCTGCATAAAAGAGATGAAACTATAGCCCACAACAATCTGCTCATATCCACTTTGAGGTTTGCAAACAACAAAAAAATGCAAAGACTATACTGGAACTTCGGAGAAAAATTCTATGCAAGTTGAGCAGGTACACTTGCACTTACACTTGTTTTACCAGATTTGGTACTGAACTGAACAATTCAAAGAAAATGTAGAGACACAGACAAATGGATTGATCAACCACCTGACCAGCTGACCCACTCTTTGGAGATTATTGAAGGTACAGAAACAGGAACTACCAGAAAACATAGTCCATGAGATAAGAGTGAGAACTGTTGTGTTTAAAAAAAGATTGCTGAGGGGAGACACAGTTGCTGTTTCCAAATACTGGAGTCAATACTAATGTGATGCTAAACAAGAAATAATGGACTTAAATGACACAGGTACATTTGGTTCTAATCTGGGTCCCTTCCCAGCAGCTTTTCTACTGGCTCTGTTATTTGTGTTACATTCTGTACACGTTTCATATTCCATCCTAGGAAGAAAGTTTTCAAATCACAAAGTTAATAGATAAAATACAGATTTTTGCCTTATAGAAAGGATCACATGGTATTTCCTGGGTTGTTTCTTATTCTAAGAATGACCATTTTAGGTTGACCTATATATAGCTTACTTTGATCAAATCTCATGATTAGAAACAGTTGAAAAACCCAGAACAGAAAAAAGAAGAAACAAAAACATTTTTAAATCCCACATAACTGGCTATAAGGTTAACAATGCCATAAAACAACCTTCCTCCTCAATACAAACTCAGAGTTATCCTTTTACTTTAAGGAAGTTGTTGTTCAGTAACAGCTGAAGATGGAAAATTACAAAACAAAGATTTGTTTACTTTGTGTGCTTTCTACTGCACCTCACAGAAATGGCTCCACCATATTTCAGGATTATTCTTGCTGCTCCTTACCTACTCACTTTTTCTTCCTACCATATTTAAACAGAGATAATCATCTGCTGAAATCAGTACTGAAAAACAAGATAATGTTAGCTATATTTAGGAAGAATATCATCACACACCTAGGCACCTTCTTGAAGTTTTCTGACTAAGAAAACCCGCATCAGTTTCACAGCTAAAACCAAACTTCTATATACAATTTCACCTTGCAGGACAATGGATTCCATTTAATGGCTACATTCATCAATGTATTACAAGCAACTGCTTCCACTTGCCAGCGCTTCTGGTTGAAAAGCAACTTTTACCATCTTCTTATCATTTCCAAGCTGGCATCTCTCCCCTATACTATCTTAAAATGCGAAACTGTACAACAATTCTCCAAACAATGTCACAATACTTCAAATGTATTTTTATATCTATTTACTTTTTAACTCATGCCAGTAGGAAAGTGATGAGTTTGAATTTGTCAATAATCCACACTAAGACTGATGAGAGTAGATTTACATTTTAAAGTTATGTAATCATTCCATATGGTGACTGCCATGAATAAAAACTTGAATGAAGCTACCCCTGTGTGCAGGCAATTAGCAACATTTCAGATCCTAAATATTTCAGAAGAATTTATTCAAATAGTGAAGTTGTTTGCCTTTGGCAAGAAGGTACATCAGGTCTGATAAAGCACGAGCCATTAAGTTTTTATAGAAACTCTGTCAGATGTGTTCACACATGCAGAAAGTCTGTTTGCAGCAGCAGGTAGAGCTAATGCAGAGAGAACATTCCCAAAATATGCATTTCAGCTTCTACATTTTGCATAAAAACTAGTCCTGCATTTAGGTCTAGTGAATCTGTTAAAGTATTTATATGAATATTCATGAGTTACCCTATAATCATCCTACATGATTCAATCATTTAACAAGCTTGAGAACTAGTACACAGATGGTTAGTTGCCAAAATGCTTGAATCCTTTTAGTTACTTGCAGCTGGGAAGAATCAGCTCTGAGTTTGCAAATACAACAGCAGTAACTTTTCTTATCATTTCCATATATATTAAACAAGTATTTAATAATCTCTATCTGCAGATATTACAGTGGAATAGAGATTCAGATTTGCATTGATACTACACTGATTTAACAGATGATAAACTATCCAAGTCACCTTAGTTGTCTTACATCCAAATTCCTTTAGTCTTATTTCTATCATTCTGGCAGAATGACTATATTCCAAAAGGCTTTCTGTAAACTTTTTTTTACTGCCTACATGCACATTCAGAGAGAGGAAGAATGGCTCATTCACCTGCTTCAGACAATACATCTGGCTGAACTGCAATACTGGATTCCAAGTATGAACCCTTAGTCACAACAACATTATTTTAGAAATCAGATAGCTCTCTGGCAATCCATTTAAAGTTGGTAATAAAAAGCAAGAGTAAAGATGTTAGAAGGCAAACTTAGCAGCATCCACATGCTAAGCATCTACAAGCTGAAAATGTTGCATATGAGGCCTTTCAGATTAAATGTGAATACAAGTCAAGAGAAAAACACACCACCATAAATCATGAGAGTACTGTACTACTCTGAGGTCCCAGCTGAGATAAAAGCATGATATTCTAAGCACTACACAAACAAGCAGGGACAAACTATCCTGACTCGGTTCACAAATTACAGAAGTAGTAAAAATGAGAGAACAAAGTTGTATAATCTCCTCTACAAATAATAAAACTGAAAAAGGAGACAAGAAGTTCAAGGAATATCATAGAAACTCTGTGACAGAAAGATCATTCATTCCAAAGCCATATTACACACAAGCACAGACAACACAGTTCTCCCCCTTACCCCAGTTGCAAAATCTTTTGTAAGACTCCAACTTAAAAAAGCAGTATCAGAAGTGCAATACTAGGCAACTTGAATTCTTGACATGTACCAGCTTATATCCAGCATATACAGAACATTACAACCATTTAGCTGGAAATGTGACAAGTTGGTGCAACAAAAAAAATTGCTTTAAAGAAAGCAGAATCCTGCATTTATATTTTTTTCTGCTCTTTTCTAATTGTCACTAAATTCAAGTGTTTCACAATACGTTCCTTATTAGTTTGCTACTTCCAGTCAATCCATCTGACTTTATACTCCTCCACCAGAAATATAGTTTGAAGATTTACCAACCAGAATCTTTCTCTTATATTAACAGAAACACCACTATGTTTTACAATGAAAGTAATGCCTGACCTTTGCCATGAATGCAGTAAAAGTTACTAATTTCAGCTCTTGAAAAAAAAAAAGTTCAAGATTCAAAGGTCAAAATATATTCAAGTGCATTATCTAACTTGTGAACTAACAAATAGATACAAATTGTTGAAGATACAAGCTTTTCAAGTTGTCCTTACATAAAGCTAACTATGGCTTCCAGATCTATCAGACGAGTTGATGGTATTGCTCTCCCATTCAAGTCAGTGCAGACCTCTTCACTTTTAACTACAAATTACACTCTTATTGATGGATGGCCTCAATAAGCAGCCTAACAGTAATTGCTCTTTGTCAAGTGTTTGTAGGTGTTGTTATGAGTAAATTTGCGTTCTTTTCTTCACAGATTTTATGACCAAGCAGTTTTTAACATAGAAATGGATTAGGCTCTTACTAATGAACACTGAGTAAGACACATTACAATTTTAAATACTATAATGGCATCTGCTTTGCAAATAAGAAACCTTTGAGATGCAGGAAGACTCTGTTGAAATATGGTAATTTCTATCAACTTTATTTTCAAAAACACAATTTTGCATAAACATCCCTCTTTTGAAGGATATTAACATTTATTGAAACCACAAAGCACACCTTGGCGCTCATGGTTCTACAGTACACCTGAAACTATTTCATTTACTTGAATAACGTTACTCTGAAGAAAAACAAACACACACAACCACCCAACTTAAGTTTACCAAAAATTATGAACAATGTATTTTGTTAATATTATATAGAGCCAATGTTGTTTCTTATTTACATTCTTTTATGGTTTTACATTAATTCTACTTGTTTCACATCTAAGTTTCGAGGTACATTTCAAAGATAATGGTGATCATTGAAAAAAATAATCCTTTACCAAGCTCATTACAGCAACTACCATGAAGAACAGCACCCGAACATAACATACCCATCATCCTTACTCCCCTGTCCTGAGGGACACACCACATAGAATAATGGGAAGAAACCTCTCCTGCAACAGAAGCTCAATATACACAGAATGGAAACACTGACATATAGCAAAAAGGAGAGTTTGTAAATAGATAGGTTATTACGTAAAAATAAGTACTAACTATAAAGGAAAGATCAAGCCATCCAAATGTCATCACTTAAATCTAGTCACAAAAACTTCAGTAAAAGGCACCCAAGCACTATCAGATTTTTAACCACCTTAAATGGTATAAGCCTGAATTTCCACTTCAGCTCAAATAATACTACAAGTAGAGTCTCATCTAGGGCAAATAACCCCTAGGTTTGCCACCTGTTGAAGCACACATCTCTTCCTACACACATCTTTTCTACAACACATAAAACTGGCAACCCATCACACTTTATTACAAGAGGTCTAACATCACTCGTATACACTACTGCAGAGTGCTTCTAAGTAAAGATAGAAAGGTATGTGTGTGGCTCCATATGTTCCTGAAGCAATCCAAGTACAACTGTGCACACAGAAACAGGTGTTTCTAGTTTTGGCAGCATTTTTTACAACAAAACTCATATTTTAGATTGAGTGGCACTGGCTAGCTTCAATTTTAGCCTGGAAGCATATGCTGTTGAACTAGTCTGTGACAACCAGCTACAGACTGCCTACTTCAACATGAAACAAGTGTTTTAATGCAAGTATAGCAGGATATTTCTGGAAAAAACACAACATGCATGTAGTTTCAGAATTCTGTCTCTTAATATGTATGTTTTAAGTAGGTAACGGTGAAAATATTATCAATATATTAATAGCGAATGAAATACAAAGCATATGTACTTGGCAAATCCTAGGAGCGTGACACGATCAATAATAAACACCTTTTGTTTTTCATAGTGTATCCAAATGCTCTTTTGCAGTATTCGCAAGCCAAGCATCAAAGAACTCTTTAAAATCCACACAACAAAATCTAAAAGTGGAATACTTTCATTTTGGTTGTAGAGTATAATAACCTATTTTATCAATATTTAAGAGAGAGAGAGGCAAAATGCAAAATATCATGAAACAGCAGACACAGGGGTTTTATAAATATCCAGCTTAGTAACTTTAAAACTGTTAATGTTGTTCACTGTTTCAAGATAATTGTCACAATCTCTACAGGTTATTGTCTCTGGTAAACAACATCACCAAGAAGCACTTTGTATTCTTATTACAAAATGCTGATTATGTCCATAACCCTGAAGAGAGCTACATAACAGACAACTATGATCCAACAGGCCAGTAACGAATGTAGTAGGAGTCAGCAACACATCCGACACTTGATGGAAAGGGAAGATGTGTATTCTGAGATCTGATAGCAAAGCACTGCCTAAAGACATCATATTCAATCATTTTCATCTTCCATCACTGCATGCATCCTCAATGCAAGTAAAATACACCATCTGAAAAGATACTGAACTTCTCTGGACTGCACTGCTACGTGTCCAGATGAAGTTTTTACAACATGACAATACTTATTTGACAATATCCACAGACAGGTGCTTTTTTTGTGTGCATTTCTGCAAGACTTGACATTTACAATACTTACGCATTGCAATAAGGTTTCTTTTCATATCCTTTGTAGTTATTCATGTTCAGAGCCATTTTACAAACTTCACAGTGGAAACATCCTTTATGCCAGTACTGTAAAGAAATATAAAATAGAATTACTTACAATGCTGATGTTTTGAAAGCTATTGTTGGGTCAGCAAACATAAAGATACAGCTACACTTAGTACTTTTGACCAGGCATTACAGACCTCTGTAAGGTGCATCATAATAAACTACTTTCATGTGAACGAAAAGGTGCTTCTGAAACACTCTCAGAAACATAAACTCTCAGCTAAGGTGAATGCCAAGACCTCTGTGTGCTGACCTTGCCAGGGCTATTTCAAAGATAACTTAACTCAAGCGAGACTTTGACATTTTGCCTCGTTAAAGTAAAAAAAAAAAGACGACAGACCCCGCTGGCTCAGAAGGCAGTATTATGCAAATAGAATCACTAACTGATGTGATGGCTGGCTTTTCGGTACGCTGAACTGACACTAAATTTAGCACGTAATACGGTATTTTCCTCCGGTAGCTCCTAGCGCCTTGCTTTTCCGGAGACATTAATTTTGCATATCTGTCACAGCGTCTTCGCTCTTATTTACGGGGCTATAACCAGCATCACCAGAGGGACACCCAGAGAGATGGGGCTGTCCACCCCACCCCCCCTCGATTGCCCCGGCCACCCTCTCCGCTAGGGCTGCCAGGGCATTAAGGGGCAACCGGAGC